>CAWUCS010000161.1:0-14480 GCA_963920785.1 Sphagnum contortum | reverse complement strand
AAACCCTAAACCCTAAACCCTAAACCCTAAACCCTAAACCCTAAACCCTAAACCCTAAACCCTAAACCCTAAACCCTAAACCCTAAACCCTAAACCCTAAACCCTAAACCCTAAACCCTAAACCCTAAACCCTAAACCCTAAACCCTAAACCCTAAACCCTAAACCCTAAACCCTAAACCCTAAACCCTAAACCCTAACCTAAACCCTAAACCCTAAACCCTAAACCCTAAACCCTAAACCCTAAACCCTAAACCCTAAACCCTAAACCCTAAACCCTAAACCCTAAACCCTAAACCCTAAACCCTAAACCCTAAACCCTAAACCCTAAACCCTAAACCCTAAACCCTAAACCCTAAACCCTAAACCCTAAACCCTAAACCCTAAACCCTAAACCCTAAACCCTAAACCCTAAACCCTAAACCCTAAACCCTAAACCCTAAACCCTAAACCCTAAACCCTAAACCCTAAACCCTAAACCCTAAACCCTAAACCCTAAACCCTAAACCCTAAACCCTAAACCCTAAACCCTAAACCCTAAACCCTAAACCCTAAACCCTAAACCCTAAACCCTAAACCCTAAACCCTAAACCCTAAACCCTAAACCCTAAACCCTAAACCCTAAACCCTAAACCCTAAACCCTAAACCCTAAACCCTAAACCCTAAACCCTAAACCCTAAACCCTAAACCCTAAACCCTAAACCCTAAACCCTAAACCCTAAACCCTAAACCCTAAACCCTAAACCCTAAACCCTAAACCCTAAACCCTAAACCCTAAACCCTAAACCCTAAACCCTAAACCCTAAACCCTAAACCCTAAACCCTAAACCCTAAACCCTAAACCCTAAACCCTAAACCCTAAACCCTAAACCCTAAACCCTAAACCCTAAACCCTAAACCCTAAACCCTAAACCCTAAACCCTAAACCCTAAACCCTAAACCCTAAACCCTAAACCCTAAACCCTAAACCCTAAACCCTAAACCCTAAACCCTAAACCCTAAACCCTAAACCCTAAACCCTAAACCCTAAACCCTAAACCCTAAACCCTAAACCCTAAACCCTAAACCCTAAACCCTAAACCCTAAACCCTAAACCCTAAACCCTAAACCCTAAACCCTAAACCCTAAACCCTAAACCCTAAACCCTAAACCCTAAACCCTAAACCCTAAACCCTAAACCCTAAACCCTAAACCCTAAACCCTAAACCCTAAACCCTAAACCCTAAACCCTAAACCCTAAACCCTAAACCCTAAACCCTAAACCCTAAACCCTAAACCCTAAACCCTAAACCCTAAACCCTAAACCCTAAACCCTAAACCCTAAACCCTAAACCCTAAACCCTAAACCCTAAACCCTAAACCCTAAACCCTAAACCCTAAACCCTAAACCCTAAACCCTAAACCCTAAACCCTAAACCCTAAACCCTAAACCCTAAACCCTAAACCCTAAACCCTAAACCCTAAACCCTAAACCCTAAACCCTAAACCCTAAACCCTAAACCCTAAACCCTAAACCCTAAACCCTAAACCCTAAACCCTAAACCCTAAACCCTAAACCCTAAACCCTAAACCCTAAACCCTAAACCCTAAACCCTAACCCTAAACCCTAAACCCTAAACCCTAAACCCTAAACCCTAAACCCTAAACCCTAAACCCTAAACCCTAAACCCTAAACCCTAAACCCTAAACCCTAAACCCTAAACCCTAAACCCTAAACCCTAAACCCTAAAACCCTAAACCCTAAACCCTAAACCCTAAAAACCCTAAACCCTAAACCCTAAACCCTAAACCTCTAAACCTAAACCTCGTCCCGGGTACTCAACCCTACACACTAGTTCTTTTATTTGAAAAAGGAGAGAACCGCCCAACACTGGTTTAATATGGAGCGCCCAAAAAACATAGATTTCAAGTGGGATCTTTTTTGTAGAACTCAAAATGGAAAAAGGAGAAAGAAGAAGAGAGAAAACCCACTTAAGAAATAGAAATGCTTCGCGACAGGTGCATCACCCCAACATCCGGTAAAGTGGTGAAACCCTCCAAACTTTATTAACAAACACACAGAAGATTTCGAAAATGTACAGTACAAAGGAATAATGAAAAAAGGAAAATGGAGAAGTTCCCGGATGTCAACTTAGTTCAGGTAAAGTAGTTTTTTTCTTTCGTGGCTCTGTCTCTCTGAGGGAGGAGGGACCACCCAATAATGTACCTAGCTTTCATTTGGTCCCACATTTTCAGGAATGTCCACCACGTGTCCTAACTTGTGAGACTTCATGGAAACATTTCACCGAACTTGCCATAAGGGACAAGGTAATCTGATTCTATCTCAATAGGTATTGTGTAGTTGCAAAGTAGATTACCAAAAGTGGGCGACTTGGGAGCTGCAAGTCTAAAGTACGCACCTAATGGCTAAGTACGCACAAACCATGTAGGTTCAAGTTGCGTACTTAAGCGGGAGACTACTGTAGGCACAATCTTCTCCAGCCAAGGGGGGGGAATTGATGTGACGTGTCAACTTTTCATTGGCAATGATGTCAACATTCCAACAAATCGCATTGGTTCCGCCATCATATTTGGCACCCATTCGGACTTCAAGTCCCTTTCAAATGCAAGTGGATCATACCTTAAGGCCTGGTATAGAAAATAATACCAATACAGGCCATGTATCGGTGACCAAAAATAATCTACCCCATATTGGGGTTGTGTATTGACGATGGACGTGATCGAGGGGCATTGGGAAAATGAAAATGATCTGCGCAATTGGTGTTTTTCTAGGTAGTTAAAAGTGATCTCAATAATGTGTGGATGACCAAAAATAATCCACATCGTCCATGCCTTACCAAAAAAGGATCCACCCTATGGAGTGAATATAAATCATCTCTTTCGTCCACGGGTGATTGAAAATGATCCACGACATCCACGAATCTTTGGAAATGATCTACCCCATCCATAAACGATTAAAAAAAATGATGAACGTTTTTTGCAAAAGTGATTATGCATGATGTCCGACATTCATATATTACCGAGATTGCAACCCGACTCAAATTACCTTTTGAATGGGCTCTCAAAATTTTGGATTTGCGAATGTTTAGATAAGTGCACAATATCGAGGATCCATGTACTTCGTGTTAGGCTTTAAATAACGCTTTGCTGAATTCTTTCCTTTCATTAAAGATTTTGTTTGTTGCCTGTCAGTGGACTTGTTGGTGCATCTATTGATTGTTCATTCATTCTTTTCCATGTGACGAGGAAGTGCATGTTCAAGAATGATGAACTTATGATTAATATATCGAATTGGTATTGTTGCACTTTAATTATATTTGTGTACAAATGTTCTAAGACCATCAACATTCACATGAGGGTCTGGAAAGTGATGTATGTGTGTGTGTGGAACAACATTGCGAGTGTATGCACCAGTTAAGTAGCAGTAGTAGCAGGGGTTTTTTTCCTTTCTTCTTTCCTTGGCTTTTTATTTTTGGTGTCTTCAATGGCCAATTTTGTGATGTCACCAAAGTGACCATCATCCCCAAAAAGAAGAAAGAAAAACAGAAAAAGGGCCAAATTCGTCGACATCACTAGCTACGAAAGTTTTATTTTTCAAAAAGAAGGAAAAGGGGGTCCTTCTGCAGTATTGGCTACCTAATAGAACTTACCATAAAAGTCTGGTGTTTCAGAAACTTTTTTTTCCCACAAAGCCTAGCCAATTTGGGACCATTTATTTCCCACGAAAAATCCTTCAAATAGGTTGAAATTTGAAATCATATATTTCAGGTGCAAATTGGCAAAAAAAATCTGGCAAAAAAAAAAATCAAGGAGCTGCACGTAGGTAGTGGTATGTACATTTACTACACATACTGAGTAGGCCAATCACATGGCTGCCTGAAAAAAAAACTAAAAATGTATAAATAAGCGAAACGGAAAATGGGGCAAAGGATGATGGGGAGGTCAATGATGGAAAGAAGGACAGATGGAGGGAAGGATTGACGGATGGACGAATAGACATACACAAACTAAGAAAGAAAGAAAGAAAGAAAGAAAGAAAGCCGGACGTACATAGAGCTCTTTCGTCCCATATTAAACCCTGGCCTTCCTGGCCCAGTAAAAAGTAATTTATGAAAGTTACAAGTAGTAAAAGAGTTTTAAAAAGTTTTAAAAAGTAACAAACTTTACCTTTGTTTCAGCAGTAAAAAGTAACTTATAAAAGTTATGAGCAGTAAAAAAAGTAACAAAAAGTGAAAAAGGTCAACGAAAACAGCCCCGCACTACGATAAAACAGCCCCGCATTGCGATGCTTTTTTGGTGGTCAAACAGCCCCCAGCCCCGCGCACTGCGAGCGTAGTGCGCAGATCATATGTATAGGCACAATATTCTCTAGCCAAGGGGGGGCAAAAAATTGATGTGACGTGTCAACTTTTCATTGGCAATGATGTCAACATTCCAACAAATCGCATTGGTTCCGCCATCATATTTGGCAACCATTCGGACTTCAAGTCCCTTTCAAATGCAAGCGGATCATACCTTAAGGCCTGGTATAAAAAATAATACCAATACGGGCCATGTATCGGTGACCAAAAATAATCTACCCCATATTGGGGTTGTGTATCGACGATGGACGTGATCCAGGGGCATTGGGAAAATGAAAATGATTTGCGCAATTGGTGTTTTTCCAGGCAGTTAAAAGTGATCTCAATAATGTGTGGATGACCAAAAATAATCCACATCGTCCACGCCTTACCAAAAAAGGATCCACCCTATGGAGTGAATATAAATCATCTCTTTCGTCCACGAGTGATTGAAAATGATCCACTACATCCACGAATCTTTGGAAATGATCTACCCCATCCATAAACAATTTAAAAAAATGATGAACGTTTTTTTGGGGAAGTGATTGTGCATGATGTCTGGCATTCGTATGTTAGACTTATTACCAAGATTGTAACCCGACTCACATTACCTTTTGAATAGGCTCTTAGAGTGTCAGATTTGCGAATGTTCAGATAAGTGCACAATATCGAGGATCCACGTACTCCGTGTTAGGCTTTAAATAACGCTTTGCTTAATTCTTTCCTTTCATTAAAGATTTTGTTTGTTGCTTGTCGGTGGACTTGTTGGTGCATCTATTGATCGTTCATTCATTCTTTTCCATGTGACTAGGAAGTGCATGTTCAAGAATGATGAACTTACAATTAATATATCGAATTGGTATTCTTGCACTTTAATTATATTTGTGTACAAATGTTTTGAGAACATCAACATTCACATGAGGGTCTGGAAAGCGATGTATGTGTCTGTGTGTGTGTAACAACATTGCGAGTGTACGCACCAGTTAAGTAGCAGTAGTAGCAGTGGTTTTTTTTCCTTTTTTCTTCCCTTGTTTTTTTTTTTTTTTTTTTTTTTTTTTTTTTTTTTTTTTTTTTTTTTTTTTTTTTTGTGTTGGTGTCTTCAATGGCCAATTTTGTGATGTCACCAACGTGACCATCATCCCCAAAAAAAAGAAAGAGGAACTGAAAAAAGGGGCCAAATTCGCCAACATCACCAACTACGAAAGTTTTATTTAAAAAAAAAGAAGGAAAAGGGGGTCCTTCCGTAGTATTGGCTACCTAATAGAACTTACCGTAAAAGTCTGGTGTTTCGGAAACTTTTTTTTCCCACAAAGTCTAGCCAATTTGGGACCATTTATTTCCCACGGAAAATCCTTCAAACAGGTTGAAATTTGAAATCATATATTTTAGGTGCAAATTGGCAAAAAAATCTTGGACCTGGAGTTTTTCCGCCCCTCGGTGGAGGAAGATCCCAGGTGCCAACAAGTGGCGCTAAAGCTGGCGCTCTCTCGTTGGTTTAATTAAATTCCAAAATCCAAAATTAAGAGGCCTATTCTTTCAATTAATTGATTTTTCTTTTAAATCTCGATTTCCATTAGCGTGAAAAACCAAATCACTAGGTTTCGATTTTTCGCGTTCTTGTTTAACATCAGCTTTCCTTTGGGGGGGCGAAATCTTGCCACTTAGCACTAAAAAAAAAAAAAAAGTACGTATCCTACAAAGGATTTTTTGTGAAAAAATAGCTGAAAGTAGCCATTCTTTGTTTTTTGGTGAATTTTTTGCTATGGCAATAGAAAAACAGGAGGGTGCTAAAGGTATCCAGGTCTTTCTTTGAAAAATATGGGTCCAAGTGACCACATTATGAGGAAAAACATTCTGAAGTCGCCATATTTCGAGAATTGGTTTCAAAAAGTCACCAAATTAAAGGAGGAACCCTAATTTTTTTCTACTGGGCGTCTAGCCAAATTTGGCTAAGTCCTCTTGTGCTTGATGGCCAACCCACTTCATTCACTAATTTGAAAAAATAAAAATTGCTCACCATAGAAAGGGGGAAAAAAAAGGGCTGAAAATCGCCAGATTAAGACCAAAGCTTCTAAAAAAATTCGACTTTCCTCTTTGACCTGTTGCCAAATTTGGCTAAGGATGATTGCCCAATGCCAACTCTCCTACCTCACAAAATTGAAAAAGAAAACCCTGCACAAAAATGGGGAAATTTAGTGGCGAAAAGTGAGAGGGCGGTGGGTAGTAACTTAATAATCTACTCAGATCTTTCTAGAAGAAGCAGCCCCCAACCCCTCCCTCGGCAGCCCTCATTGGCTCGGACTCCAAAACTTAATTACATGATTCAATCCCCTGGGTTTAGGGTTTATCGGCCGAGCGTCATCATCTCTCATTCGTTGCTTCCTGCTTTTTTTATGCTGCCGACAACGGTTGCTGCCAGCTGCTAAGGCCGAGCGTCATCATCTCTCATTCGCTGCTTCCTGCTTCCACCACCGAGACCATCCGCGTCCCGTTTTTGCTGCTGCAAGCTACTGGGTAGATCCCGTTTCCCTGCAGCCTACCCTACCTCCCCCAAGTTTCAATTTTAGCACTAGCTCCTGGTGCTGAGGCCGAGCGTCATCATCTCTCATTCGCTGCTTCCTGCTTTTTTTACGCTGCCGAGAATAGACAGACACCACATTTTCTTTAATATAAAGGATACTAGTGGGTACCCGTGACCTGCAAGGCACTTACAGTTTTAGATGATTTAAAATTTTTCTAAAAATTAATGGTTTAAAATATCCTTTCTTCTAATAATAAAAAATAATCCAATCTTATAATTTCAATTTTTTGGATTCTGATTTTAAAAAAATAAAATCCCCCAACCCATAGTTCTCCGGTTCTGAAAGCTTTGAACTGAAAGCTTTGAAAACCGGAACCGGGTGCAACAGAGCAACATCCCATGAGAGAGTCGTTAGCAAAGTCTCCACTTTGAAGAGGGGAAAAAAATGCAAATTAAAGTCCTAATTCTTAAGGGGTCAAAGAATACCCTAAATTAATAATTTCATTTCATTGTGGCACATTTCAAGTGGTCGTAAGGTTACTTCAAACTTGGAACACCCACTAAGTCGGAGCTAAAATAAAAGCCCGGCTAAAATATGGAGGAAGGAGGCATCCATCCATCCATCCGTCCATCCACTCATTCATCCATTCATCCCAAGGTTGAGAAACCTTATAAGAGACCTTACAAACAGATATTTGCCGGAGAAAGAAAAAACCCCAAAAAGAAAAAGAAGGGCGCTCAGAGCAGCTGAAGGGCCCCATTTATCAGTGTGAAAAAATATGTCCCCACCAATGGACCCGTCCCCGTCCGCCCCCCCTCCCCCCCCCCCAAAGCAACGTCCTTTAGACTCGGATGGGCTCGGCACCGGGCACACGGCAATATTGTTTATTCTCTGTCCAATGGTCTCTGGCCTCCTCACCCACCGGTTCCCCCCCCCAACGGTCCATCCCACCCCATGTGTAACTTCCCAGCTCACCACTTTTACCCCAACACGATACTTAACCCTGAAAAAAATCATTCCACCCGTCCGATTCCTGATCCAACGCTCCTAACTCACTTTATCACATCTTTATTCCTCTCCCCCCTCCCCAGGGTAACTTAAAGTAAAGTAAAGATAATAAAAAATACAGACATACGGACGTAGCGAATTAATATATAAGATTACTCGAACCTTGTGCATTAAATGCTGAGTTTCAGCATTTCATACTGAGATGTATTAAACTTTCCCTTCTTTGCGGATACCACTGAAAGAGGGGATAGGGAGTGGAAGCAGGCCCCAAGACAGGGTGACTTTCACACAGAAAACAAAAGGGGGACCAAAACTGGTTTTGTCACCTAAAGTCGTCACTGCACTTCGACCCCTAAAAGACGGTTAACACCGGACAAAACCAAGGATATTATATAATAAGCACTACACTGACTGCCCCATTATGGGTCCTCGCATCAAAGGTTCAACCTGGATTGTCGAGACCGGGGGGAGGGGAAAAAGGTTCAATTCCCTGTACCCCCTACTCTTATCTGAGCTCTGGTTCGATGATCAGCCTAAACCTCCTTGCCGCGCCCCCATCCTCCCTCTTCTACTTGCGATTGGTTGCCTTTTGTTATTTTTCGTCAAGCCTCACTCGTTTTCGCCCTCTTCTTGTTTGATTTCCGGTCGGTCGAATCGTTCATTTTGTTAAGATGTCTTTTTTTTCCGAACTTTTTCCCTCCATGAACGAATGTAAATGCGGAGAGCCCAGAGTTTGCTTTATTGGACCCCTCAAATTTTTGAGAAATACATGGGAACCCCCTCTAAAGATTTTTTTGTCTGTTTATGTTTTACGAATACATTTAACAGGGTATAAATATTTAATGTTGTGTAAGGAGGTATTTCGTGTCGCAACCCTAGCTTTGGGCTCGCGACCAAGGCAAGGGGTTGCAAGGTTGCGGGAGTCAAGAGGAAAGAAGCCCGGGAGTCCAAAGGAAGGAAGCTCGGGAGCAAAGGCAAAGGCATTGGAAGGGTGCGGGCCAAGAGGAAGCCCGGGAGTCATCACATACTCCTGGGAGTCTAAGGAAGTGCGAGGGAGTGTGAGGGAGTGCGCACTCACACTCCCAAGGCAACTCCCATTTTGGGAGAGGGAGTCCCGGTGGACTCCTGAAACTTCAGAGTGCGAGTTGAAGGGTCAAATCTCCATGGATTTTTGTGCTCTTGGTACCGTTGGAAAGCTCTTGGAACGTAGATGTCTAAAATGGGCTCGCATTGCTCATTTGGACATCTTAAACACAAGTTATGGGCAAAAGAAGGGCCGGGAGTCAAATTGGCAATTTGACTCTCGACCACTAAAAGTCGGGAATCGATGCCTTCCCGACATCCGATTTGAGAGTGCGACACGGCGTTGGAAAGCCCTCGACGAGGGCTACAACTTTGCTTCAGACCGCGTCGCGATTGGACTCTGCAGTCGGGAGATATCGGCGTCCAAAGTCCCGGGACTCCAACCCGGGACGATTTCGGGACTCCCACGCGGGAGTCCCGGGAAAAATGGCCATTTGGATGCCACCTCCGCCGCGAGCTGCAGAGTATACTATAAGGGGGAAGGTGGTGGCTTCCCCCAAGTCCGGGCCGTGGTGAGTCTTGTGTGTCCGTGTTGCCCGTGGCTCGTCCTAGCACCAAAGGTGCTCTAACTATGCACTAACCACTTTGTGTGGGTTGTGTGCAGGCTCGTGTGAGTGAATAAGCTTGTCACATCTTCCTAGTCCCATCCCGGAGCTCCAACACGCCCCTCTACCCCTCCAAGTGTTGTGAGCTAGGGAGCGGCTCCAAGTTCCCACTTTTTCCGCATTGTCCCATACTTGGACCCTCAAGTGGGTCCACAAGGAACTTGGGAGCGCGTCATTTCGTTTGAAGATCGTCATCATTTGCATCATTTTTTAGCAGGAGTATTGTAGGACTCGTGCCTTCCAAGGATGTTCATCGCTTCATTGAATGGGAAAAGAAAATCGTGCCTTATGGAATTTCCCAGTTTTTTTTTTGTTTCCCGGGCTTGAACGACCCAACACCCACCAGTGCCCTGTCCACAAATCTCGTTTTAGGGTTTAGGGTTCACAAACTTTTCTCCCAGGGAAATTAATAAATGGCTCGGAGAAAACGGAGAAAGTATATTTGTAAAATTAAAAATCTATACCATCAAAGAGGTATTTGATATGAATTTGTTTGGAACAACCCAAGCCCCATCACAAAATAAATAAAAAATTGTTTGTTATGACGACCAAATAACAATTAGGGTTGTTTTGGGAAAAGGAACATTATGGCAACATCGTAGGGCAGATCTAATCAAATATTGATTAGGGTTGTTTTGGGAAAAGGAACATTATGGCAACGTCGCAGGGCATATCTAACCGAATAATAATTAGGGTTGTTTTGGGAAAAGGAACATTAGGGCAACGCCGCAGGGCATATCTAAAGTACGTCATCGTGGCGAATCGCGGTTAATTTTAATTGGTAAATGCCCTAGGACATCTTTGGTGAACAGTGTTAGAGTTTTCACGCTTGCACAAAGTTTAATATATCGCACATCCTTTTTAATCTATAAGCATTCATTATAACAAAGCTTTGTTGGGATGGAGGACGAATTAAATGTTTATTAAACAATGACAATAAGGATCAGATCTATTTCCCTCCAAATATACAAAAGATAAATTGGCCATGAATCATGCATGTCCGTAAATGTCGTGTGATGGCCCAGGATTTTGACACCCCCCCCCCCCGGCGGCCCCCCAAAAAAACAATTTCCATATGCTCCTCCATCCTCTTCCAATGGCCCTTGTAAGCCCTTTAGTTTCTTCTTATGTTTACATATAATGTTCTGTAAAATTATGTCAATGTCGACATTTTGATGGGTAGTCAAAAGCTGAATAGAATGCAAACGTAACCATTGAAGCTACACACAAAAACGTAAAATAATTGGAACCACGTCCTGCGAAGTTATACTGTAATGGAGTATAGCGAAAAAATAGAAAAAAGGGAGTCGATTAGCGAGCCAGGGAGCGAGCTTCCATTGAGAGGTTCTTTCAAAAGTTAGTGGGGTGGTACCCTAAGCCCCAAATTGAACTTTAAAATTTTGCGAACTTTTGCCATCAAAAGAAGTTTTTTAAAAAAAATTTATAATGTGTGGTTTGACGTGATATAAGCAAAACATGATGTGCAATAGCACTGCGGGGAAACGTTATGCAGGTTCAGTTTAAGAAACATGTAGAAATTATAAAATATGCTTCGTATATGGTGCACAGGATTTTTTTACAGGCCAAATTAAACACCTAAAACTATGTTCAACAATTTTCCCACGCGTTATCAATGAATACATGATTGTGTCAAATCCACCACAAAGTAATTTACCTTTTCATAAAATTTATTACATTTCATTTATGAGAATAAATAATATATATGCATGAATGGAAGTAAAAGGCTGCGCAACGAACTACAAAGGCCGAAGTACATTTAATCACGTCATTTATCAATTTTTCCAAACATAATGAAATTGGAGTGGGGCGCAGAATAAACATACGGAGTTGGAGATTTTTTTTTTCTAATTTTTTAGTGTGCAGCAGGAATTTCTCTCGCAAAAATCTCGTGATTTGGAAACCAGGAGCCGTTCTGTATGTGTCACCAAGAGCGCTTCACATCGCCGAACTCTTGTTCCTAAGGTGAGCAACCTGACATCGGGCTCCATGTAAATTTCAAAGATACATCTTATAATCTTGTACGTAAGGTCGGCCCGTCGTCCTAATCACGAACTTTTGGATTATCATTTTTTGCACATGTTATGCTCACAGGGGGCATTACAGCACAAACGACACACGTTCCACTTTGCAGACATGCCAGCTTATTTGAGCGCGGGGAGCAAGCGCAGGTATCAAAACCTGAACCTATACTAGGATTTGCATTTGTTTCCCTCCGAAAATTTCATCTGTTGTCGCTGTGGATTTCTAGTGCAGCGAAAAATCCTAGGAACAGAAAGTTCTTTTGTGAATCATGCAGCCTGTTATGAATTCTAACTTGTTCTCATTGTGAGATCGCAACAAAACTTGTACGACTTGCCTTGGTAAATTTGTAGAATGTTTTGGTGGTTCAAAGACATTATCTGTGTGGGCGAAATGAATGTTTGTCCACATACTACCAAATTACCATAGTGCACAAACATTAGTTCAGGCTATATGGGTTTGCGCAGGCCCAAACATTTCAAGTGCGTGCATCCAGAGTCTGTTGTACACATGGAACCTGTGTTGTTTTCATCTTTCAGCTCCCGCCCTTCACTGTTTTACAGGAGCGAGGAGGTAGAGGGAGCACAGTCGTTAGATCACATTGCAAGTCCAACTCCATGTATGTGCGAACTTATTCTAGCAACGTGACCAAGTAAGCACATGTGCATAACATCCTTGCCATATGCATGAATTTGAACACTTTCATATCGAGGGGATGTTGGTGTTGGGTAAAATCACTAACACCAAAAAATTCAATTTCGTGTGTCTGCAGGGTTAAGATGGATTCAACCAAGCCGGTGTTATTGGTATTCTGACCTTTGATTTTCAATTGTAACCTTGATGCTTTCACAAACATCTATTTGAGCACAACGAGCAATATGTATAGGTATAAATATTTAAACCCTACACCATCATCCACATTTGTTTCCCTCTCAAAACTTGATTCGGGGTCGTTGTCAAAGTGGCTTTGGAGTGCAGTGAAAAAGTCATTGGGAACAGAAAGCTCTTGCGTGAATGATGTCGCATGTTGTAAAATTGAACTTGTTATTCATGCATAGAATTATGAGACCGCAGAGAAAATTGGCCAAAGTACATTTAACCACGTCATTTATCAATTCCTTCAAACATGATGAAATTGGAGTAGGGCACAGAATAAACATACGGGGATGGAGATTTATTTTTTCCAGTTTTCTAGTGTGTGCAGCAGGAGTGTGTTTTGCAAAATCTCGTGATTTTGAAAACCAGAAGCTGTTGTGTGTGTGCAGCATAGCGCTTCACATCACCAAACTCTTATTCCTAAGGTGAGTGACCTAACATATAGCTCCATGTAAAATTTAGAGATGCATCTTGGAATCTTTTATGCAAGGTTGGCCCATCGTTCAAATTACAAACTTTTGAATTGTCATTTTTTGCATATGTTATGTTGGCAGGGGGCATTACAGCACAAACAACACACGTTCGACTCCACACACATGCCAGCTTGTTCGAGCACGGTGAGCAAGTGCAGGTATTAAAACCTCAACGTATACCAGCATCTGCATTTGTTTCCCTCCCAAAATTTCATTTGTTGTTATTGTTGTTGTGGCTTTCAAGTGCGGTGAAAAATCACTAGGAATAAAAATTATTTTGTGAATCGTGGAGCATGTTGCAAATTCTGACTTGTTCTGATTATGAGATCGAAACAAAATTTGCACGATTGCCCCTGATATCAGACATTGGGTTAGGATGTATTGGTTTACAAAGGTTTAAACATTTGGAGTTTGTTGTATGTATACAATCAATGTTGGTTTCATCTTTCAACTCCCGCACTTCCATGGTTTGCAGGAGCTACGAGGCGGACAGAGCGTGGTGGTTGGATGCCATCGCAAATTCAACTCCATATAGGTGCAAACTTATTCCGGTAATGTGACCAAGTTAGCACATGGACCAAACATTTGTGGTGTATGCATAAATTTGAACATCGTCATCTGGTGTACATGTTTGTGTCCAGGAAAATCAATGTGTAGGCTGACATAAAAAATGCATTTTCCTACGTATGCAGGTTAAAGGTTGGTTTGACGTGGCTCAAGTTATTGGTATATTGACCTTCCATTATCAATTACAATTCTTAGTGCTTCCCAAACATCTATATATTATCAACCGATATTCATGGCCAACTTCCAATGCCCCGAGTGTAACATTTGTTTTGCCACTCCTCATCAACGGCGTGGACATCGCCGATTGGTGCATCAATCAACTTGTGTGATCCGTACTGCCACTGGTCAAATTACTATCAGTCGATCCATCGACGGCAGATATCCTTGCCCCGTTGATTGCTGCAAGAGCACATTTGACCGCAGTGATAACCTCTGGCGCCATTTCAAAGGGCAACATGCGGAGCAAAACAATTCAGCCCCAAACGGAAATCTTGATGACAACGTGCAAAAGGCAATGTCCTTAGGCATGTTAATCCAGCCGCCCATCGAACAAACGCCAGAACTACTCCGTAATGTTGGCCTTGTAGTTCTCAACATCGTGGATGGCATCCGTCTGCTGTTGTGCAAGGTTTGAAATGTATGTTTGGAGCCCGAGCCTTCCCGAGTGCGCAACCACTTGTTGGGGCACGATGATCGCAGAGCTCCCAAACGACATCGCAATGGTGGCCCGCATTGTGTGACCACGATCCCACTTGATATAGATTTCACATCATCGTTTGATGAGATCCAGTTCACCCAGCTGCAAGACCCTCGCCTTGAAAGGTATATCACATCTCCACGGCAAGAGCTCTTGCCAGTGGTCCCAGGGATCACGATTGTCAATGGATATCGATGCAAGGCGGATGGATGTGCTTACTATTCTGCTACCAGGAAGGTTATGGGCAATCATCGTCGTGCCAACCATCTT
>CAWUCS010000156.1:0-39851 GCA_963920785.1 Sphagnum contortum | reverse complement strand
AACCTAGTTAGATTGCGCGTGATTTATCTCTGCTGACTTTCGTTGAAGTCGCGAATATAATTCGTAACGCGCTACGTCTTTACTATTTTTAGTGACGCAATCACTTTCCAAATCGACAAACAGGACAGCCACTCAAACGTTTCGTTCTATCGTTAATAATGGCTTGCCAGCTGTGGTTGTAGTCGCATTTCCACCAGACCGATTTGTTTGAGCCCCTTGTCACTTCGTTCGGCGATAATCCTTTATTTTTAGTTGGATGCCATTGCTTAGCGATCTGGGGATACAGTGATTCTAGAGAGTTCGTTACTGAAGCTCGCAACCCTCGGCAAAAAGGACAACCTCCACCATTTTTCGTGTTCGCGTCATGACGGCGCTTTGCCACTCATGATCTGGCCCTTTGAGCACTTCCACCAGACCTTTTTCGATGAGCCATGTAAAACATCTTCAGGTGTGAGGCTTTCGTTTTTATCTGCGTGCCATTGTTTCGCCAATTTTGGATAAAGAGATGCCAGCGAATTTTCTTTACTGACTAGTTTACCGGTGCAAAAAGGGACAGCCCGCATTCCGGGAAGTTCGATTCCCGATTAACGATTTATATTCGCGCGAGCAATCAGAACAAATCCACCAGACTTTCACGGCTGACGTTTGATTGAAATGCTCCGGTCCCCAACCTGCGTTTTTTTTATAGCACCACTGCGCGGCAATATCCGGATATCCGTCTTTAAGTGTCACCCTTTTGTCGCGTTGAGTGCCACAAAAGGGTTTTTGCACATCCTCAATCTCGATGTGTTGATATTTGGGTCTGATTTTATTTTGCGCGGATATATGGCGGCAACGTCGGCAGGCGATGACCGCGGTTACGCGTTTAGTAATAACTTGCTCAAACGCGTGCCCTTGAGGGCATAGCCACCACGCTTTCATTTTGGAATGCGGAGAGACATCCTCCGGGCGTAGCCCTTTGTTCTTTTTGGGGTGCCAGAGCTTTGCTATGTCTGGATTTAGTGTCGCAAGAGAATTCGTAATTGAGCGCTTTCTGCCAATGCATGCAGGGCAGCCGGAGCCGTTTATCGTACGACTAGCTGGCGATGATTGCCATTCATGATCTGGTCCATTTTTGCACACCCACCATACGTTGATGCTTGATTGAGCATAAATGCTGTCACCGTTTAGATCTCCGTTTTTTGTAGGATGTAGTTGAGCAGCTAGATATGGGAAATCTTTGTTCAAGCAATTATCTTTGCCTACGCGCCGGTTAGAGCAGTAAGGACAGCCCCTTCCGTTTAACCGCAAATAGATTTTTTGCTCCCATTCATGGCTTTTGTCTTTTTTGCATTGCCACCAGTATTTCTGGTTGCCGCCGGCGATAACATCCCCGGGACGCACTTTACCGTTTTTGATCGGGTGCCACTCTTTGGCAAGCACGGGTGATTTGACTTGCAGGTTGTTGGTTACCGAACGCTTCAGGTTCGTACAGAATGGACAGCGGCCTTTCTTTGTCACCTTTGAGCGCGAATAGACAGCTGCTTGCCACTCATGGTCTGGTCCTTTGTTGCACTTCCACCAGGCGATTGCGTCCGAGGATTTGCTTATGTGATGTGCTCTAATATCGCCATTTTTGGTAGGGTGCCATTGCCTTGCAATCGTCTTGCTGAACTCATAAAGGCTGACAAAATTCTGGCTCGATGGTTTTTCATACCAGCTTGATAATTTTGATTCAGAATTTAGTATTAATTGCGGTGTCACATGCGTGCTTGGATGAAGCCTCGCGTATTCCATTCGCGCTTCATAGCAGGCAGGACAGCCGGAGCCAAGTGTTGTCCGGTCGGACACTGCACATTTCCATGAGTGGTTGCATTTGCTGCAAAGAACCAGGCGTGCTTTGCGGATGCTTTCGTCACATCAGCCGCTATAAGCTTTTTATTCTTAGTCGGGTGCCACTCTCTGGCTACATCGGGAAAGAAAACGGGGAGGGCGTTGTCCTCGCATACTTTTTTGCTGGCACAATAAGGGCAAGCGCTTTTTTGTCTTGAGGTTCGATTGCCAATTTGCGCCTTGTAGTCACGACGGCATCGGCTACACTTCCACCAGGCTCTGACGCCAGAGGCACGCGTGACGTGCTCGGGCCCCCAGCCTCCGTTCTTTGCATAGCACCATTCTTCGGCAACTTCTGGATGTGCGTCAGCGAGAGGCACTAAGTTTTTGCGACGTATGCCGCAAAAAGGCTCGTCCATGTCCTCGATTTCGACTATCGGTCGCTTTCGCATACAATCATCTCAACATGACCTGCACATTTTAGCTCTTACCAAGCTTCTTGGAACAAGAAGCGATAATCGACTAAAACACCTTGGCTTTTCGCGATTTGTTCGACTGACCCAACAACACCGAGAGCCGGATGACGCTTTCGGGGATTTGTATGGACAATGTCCGGACAAAATGATATATTGGAATTCAGGTTGTTAATTATCTTGCAGGAGGCGCCACTATGCAGTCTAAAGCGAAGGCTAAATCCGAGAAAATCGACATCAGATTCAGCCAGCAAGAAGCGAGCATTATCAAGCAAGCCGCTTCCTTGCAGCACACAAACATGTCCAACTTTGTGCGCCAGCAAGCTGTCGGCGCAGCCGAGGCTGTTATTCACGACCAGACCCGGTTTGTGGTGTCTGCCGAACAATGGAATTTCATCGAAGCGGCCCTGGAAAGGCCGGCGCAAGTTCTGCCCAATTTGCAAAAGAAATTGGCTACTACGAATGACTGGGACCGATAAATGGTTTCGAAGCCTATAAAGCTAACAAAAGACCATGACCTTAGTCAATTTGATTGCGGAAACGAGCCTCTAACAACCTGGCTGCAAAAATACGCCTTACAAAATCAAAGCGCGAACCACACCAAAACGGTAGTGATAACCGAGGATGATTCGAATATCGTCATTGGTTATTACTCGTACAATATAATTTCGGTCGAACATTCCGAGTTAACGCCTGTGCGGGTCTCAAAAGGCCTCACTCGACATCCAATACCAGTATTTTTAGTCGCTCGCCTGGCGATAGACAATAAATCTAAAGGGCAAAATCTCGGCTCAAGATTATTTCGGCGCGCACTGTTGCATGCCGCGGAAATTTCAGATCAAGTTCCAATTCGAGCGATTATCGTGGACGCTATTGATGATGGTGCTCGAACATTTTATAGTCGCTTTGACTTTGAGCCGTATCCAGCCGATGGCTTGAGGATGTGGCTGCTGCTCAAGGATCTGGTCAAAACGCAGCAAACAATGAAGTCAGCCCGGGCGTTAGACAGGTAGCCAATTCCCTGACTTATTGCTTAATCTTAAATGATCGGAATTGCCTATTTCATTTGTTTTTAAAACGTGGCAAAATGGAGTAATGGGAGAAGCACACGTGAACATCAAGTCAAAAAAAATTGTCGCGAGAAGTAGCGAAACAACCGCAAGAGCCCGCAAATCAAAACAAGCTACCGGCAACAAGGCTGGTCAAACTGCATCGTACGCGGCAGGAAGTTTTTTGGATCAGCGCGGCGGTATGGTTCCAACGGTCAGACTCGGAAAGCGCGCGTCAACAAAGGCCGTCTGAAACAAATGGTTCGAAGCACGCCAAAATATGCGTTGCTCGACGCTGGTCCTATTATCGGTCTATACAATGTTGAAGACGTTTTTCATAAAAAATGTCTTGCATTTTTTAGTACGAAAAAGCCTTATAAATTTGTTGTGACTGAAGCTGTAATCTCAGAAGCTGTCTATAAGATTCAGAAAGAGCAATCCATAAAAACGGCTGTAGAAGCGGTCGCAAGCTTACTCCATGATGTGGCTAACGGTCCATACATTTTACACTCGCTGCACGAAGCCGATTTTGGTCGAATCAGAGAGTTACGTCTGCAGTACAACGACCAAAGAAAACTGGACTTTGCCGATCTGACTTTAGTTGTTGCAGCGGAAAATCTGCAAACTGCGCGTGTAGTGACCGTAGACAAAAACGACTTTCTCAAATTGCATTGGACAAAACGCGGAAAGCGTGCCAATTCATCGCAAGCTTTTGACGTAATTACGCCCTCATAGCCGTCTCCTGGAACGGGTGCAAGAATGGTGGCTGCGCCGATGATTCGGTCTGAGGATGTTCGCGATAAATTGCGTCCGATGATTGATGAAACGAACGCAAAATTATATTGCAAACGATTGATAAAGAGGTAGCGATGCCGCTGCCTAAACTTCAGACGACACTTCGTGAAGCGCAAGACAGAGACTCGAAAGTTCCAAGTGAGAATTTTTACTTTGAAACTACTTAATGCTTTCTCACATTGTCCCACATATGCTGCTAGACAGCTAGTATTTAAATGCACAGCAACCAGGCTGGAGAGGCACTTTTGTCGGCAATGTTGTACGTTCCATTTTTAAAGGGTTGAAATCATGTCAACAAAAGATTTGCTCGAACTGCAAAGCAAGCGCAAGCCGCACATTTCGAAAGAGGATGTGTCTGCTCATCACAACTGTGATTTTTGCGAGTCCAGCGAGCATGATGCTGCTCATGAAGACATTTTGGAGTTTTGCATTTTACGAGACGTACTTGAACCTTCACATTCGAATCATAAAGAACACAACGCATCCACGATTAACGGCGCAATCGATGCCATAGCCAAATGTTGCTACACAATGCTCACGCATGCGGAAACTCCTATTCGTATTGACGCTGCCCATAGAGTTATCTCCTCTAATCCAGAACTTGGTTTGCCCTATGTGATTCTGGCAAGGGATGAGGAGAAAGATTTTGAGAAGCGTCAGCGACTTTATGCAACAGCATTGGAAAGGCTTCTTATTGAGCGAGAATCACACAAGGAAAATTGGGAAACGGATATAAGTGAGCTCGAATCGCAAGCTCCATATTTTATGTATGCGCCGGGCATTGAGATAATCGCCAGTGAAGCAGCAAGAGGACTCTGGCGTCAAAAGCATTTTGACGATGCAATCTCTCTTCTACAGCGCGTTATGGATTCTTTAGAAATAAGCGAATGCGAGCTAGTGTATCTGGCAACCAGCTATTTGATCATGAGAGATAGCGACGCTGCAGCAAAAGAATTGTTAGCAAAAATGCCAGTTTCAACCAGTGAGTGGTTTTATTTAAACGCTCTTTTGCTCTTTAGGAAAACGGGAGATAGCCCGCTCGCTAGAGCCTGCCTTCGTGTTGCTGCGTCAGAAGATCCAGTTTATTTATTTGAAATAGTGGGCGCAAAGAAAGTCGAAACCGACCCTGCTGATGAATTATTTGATTCCTGTTGCTGGCACCAGACAGAAGGTTGCCAGGCTTGGTTGACTAGTTTTTTTAAAACTATAAAAGCGAAAGCGGCTGTCTCTGCGGAAGATTTATCTGAGCAAGATTCTAGCAAAATAAAGCGCTGGAAAACGCTTTTCGAAATTGCCGAAGCACAGATAGAACGCGGCAACTGGAAAGAAGCGCGCCGCGATGCAAAAGCCGCTCTCAAGACGATTTCTAATGTCAGTGGGCAAGCTGATGCCGTGTCGCGTTCTATCGAGCAACTTGAGCTTATCAACAACGAATCTGAACTGCCTTTAGATGACATCATGTCTGCTGCCAGTCAATATGCAGAAGCTGAGTTAAAGATTTTAGGTAATGAGTATGGAGCAGCTAGATTAAAGATTACTCTCGCAAGACTTCTACTAGATCAGAAGAAGTTTGTGGAATCTGAAAAATTTCTGAGAGAGAGTATTCAGCTTCTGGAAACACTTGTGAAAGAAAACGATTTGAAAACAGATTTCTCCGACCTTGCAGATGCTTACAGCAATCTGGGTGAGAGCTTGGCTGAGCAGAGAAAATATGACGAGGCTGCCTCCGCATTCAGACAGAGTGTCGCCTTACAAGAGCAGTATCTTGATCGCTGTCATCCTGATTTGTTATCAGATCTCGATTATCTTGCGAAGTGTCTGCATTACACAGAAAAGCATGCCGATGAGGCTCAAGTACAAGTTCAATTATCGAAAATAGTCGATGATGAAGAACTTCTGGCAAGGCATGAGGGGCACGGCAAAGAATGTGTCTGGTCCGTACCTGCTTGTCCTCTGCAGTAGAAGGCTTTAATCCAGCGCCAGATCGAAGACGTTCTGTTTTGATAAATAGTTAGTATTTAAAATATGACGTGGCGCTTGCGCGCCGGGCGACCCGCTTGACGTGTTTCGCGTCGCGTGTTATAGTAAAAGTATGATAAGGAGCTATCGAGACAAAGATACAGAAAGTCTCGCGTACAACCGTTATGTCAAGGCGTTCGACAGCATTCAAATAGCGGCTAGGAAAAAACTCGACATCTTGAAGGCGGCAAAAAGCTTGGCGGAACTAGCAGTCATCCCAGGTAATCGCTTGGAAGCATTATCGGGAAACAGACAAGGACAACACAGTATTCGCATAAACGATCAGTATCGTATCTGTTTCGTAGTCGAGGGAGACGAGTTCAAAGATGTTGAAATCACGGACTACCACTAAATTGCACGACGGCGACAAATTACTGCCGATTCATCCTGGCGAAATTTTGCGCACCGAATTTTTGGAGCCTCTAAATCTTAGCGCGACAAAGCTTGCTAATTTTATGGGAATAGCGCCATCGCGAGTGACTGCAATAATTAGCCACACAGATAAACGTTCCATAACTGCTGATACAGCATACCGGCTAGCTTGTATCTTCAAAACGAGCCCGGAATTTTGGCTCAATCTGCAATCAAATTATGATGTTGCAATGCTCGATTACACAGGTCAAGTCGACAAAATTCGGAAAGAAGTGAGAGAACTCACGAGCGTTTAAAAGGCACATCAAGTTGGGAACTGGGAACACTTGAAAGAGCAAGCACTAGAAAGGTTGGAGTTGTTCGCATATGCCTCTACAAGGCTTTCCCGTTGCAGCGATACCAGGTTGCAGCAACTGCTAAGTGAAGCATCGAAACACCGCAGTGGTATCGGCGGCGCAACATTTTCTCTGAAGTTGGACGATATGCCCATCTTCGTAAAAAATTCCGTTGACTGACATCGAGAGATTACCAGAGAACCTCATGTCGACGGCAAATTTGTTGGCACCAGAAATTCGAAATCGATTACAGGTGCGTCAATCAGCAACAGCCTCCATAGTACTTTTCTTGGAGCATTTTCCAATCTCTCTTTATGACTGGCTGGGAACTCAATTAGCCGGGGGGTGGAGCGTTTTGCGGGCAACTTATTCATCTGCGATTCCAGACTTTTCGCCATGCCTCAAACTCGGAAGGGCGCACTTGGTAGCGAGCAAAATTACCTTCGTGCAGTGCAAGAATCTCGTCTTCTAGCACCAACTGAAATTCGGTACGCTCGTCTTCTGGCAAATTTTCTGCTGTCCATGTCTCGAAGTATTTGAAGGCAGCGGCTCGATCGAATCGGTCCCTGACTATGGTGCCAACGACTTGGCGGAGCGCATCTCGGTACTTGAGACGAAACGGGTCGGGTTCACCCAATGATTGGCGAGCTGCGGCGTAACGTTCAGATGAGCGTTTATAGGCCCAGAGATAAATATCTCGAAGTAATTCTATTTTGTTCAGTTCGTAGACGCCAAGCACTGCTTGCGTGTACATGGACCGTGGCACATCCGTGAAAGTAAGCGGAACTAGATTCGCCTTAATTAGGGGAACGTTGGCAGTCAGCCTTGAAACGCGTTTGTTCACATCATCAAAGGACTGAAGGTAAGGCAGGTGAACCAGCACAAAAAATGATTGCTCGAAAGGATCTTTGATGGCCGCTGCCGTATGTAAGATCTGGTCGAAGCATTCTTCAATGAGCTGCGGCACTGCTAGCGGTTGAAAAGCCGATTGCGTAATAGCGACCTCAATAGACCGAAGACGCCCAGCCGCTTGTGGATCCGGCAACAGATTGTTTGCCAAAAGACCGTGCAAGTTGCAAATGGTGAACCGGTTGAATCCTATTTCGTCTGCATTATCAACAAGGAATTCAATTGCATCCTTGTGGTTCAAAATCATCTGCGCTTCCACACGCTCTTTCCCTTGTGCTTCTTTGCCAAAATCAATCAGCCGCCTTGTGTCCAGAAGACTATAAGTATTGCCTTCCAAACGACTTGAATTCCACGAGAGGTCAATCAGCAATCGACCCAAGATCTTTCGCGCGTATGTGCCTGCTGGTTGAGCTCCAATTTGAACGGCACCAATTTCATGCAACCGGTTGCGCTCTTCTTCCGAAAGATATGCACTTTCGTTTGGTCGGTAGGAATTTAGGAAATCCCTATTGTAGCCAACTATCTTGCGGGCTATTAGCGGTTGCAACACATATTTTTGAATGTACAGGGCGGACTCGGACAGCGGCAAAATTTCTGCTTCTGTTGCTGCAACGGCAAGGACTGACGCTGGAAAATATTTCATTCCACGGCGTTCACCTTCAGTTGCCGCTCTTCCTTGCTTTACAAGGTAATGTAAGTGATGCTGCAATGTGCGGCGGGGAGCATTGTCGCCTATGACGTCACTGATAAACTTGAGGCTCACCCCGCCAGGGTTAGCTTTCAGTATTTCCTCAATGCCTTTTAGGTAGTCTTCCGGTATTGGCTTAGCCATAACTCAACTATCCTGTAAATGTGTTTGTAGGCAAGCAGCAAGATAATGTACTTTGCGCAAGTATCAGCAGTTTTAGGCAATTACCTTAGCCGGGGACAATTGTTGGTCATTTTAGGCAATTATACAGCACTTTAGGCAATTATTGATAGTTTTAGGCAATTATGAGGCATTTTAGGCAATTACTAGTATTTTAGGCAACTAAATGGGCCCTTGCGCAACGATAGGTCTTCATGGTGGCTCTAGTGGTGCCAATTAAAGGCGGTTCACCAAATGATCCGCCAGCTGTAGTCTTAGCCACGTCAACACCTGTGCGGGTCTCAAAGGGCCTCGCTCGACATCCAATACCAGTATTTTTAGTCGCTCGCCTGGCGATAGACAATAAATCTAGAGGGCAAAATCTCGGCTCCAGATTATTTCGGCACGCACTTTTGCATGCCGCGGAAATTTCAGATCAAGTACCAATTCGAGCGATTATCGTGGACGCAATTGATGATGGTGCTCAAAAATTTTATAGTCGCTTTGACTTTGAGCCCTATCCAGCGGATGGCTTGAGGATGTGGCTGCTGCTCAAGGATCTAATCAAAACGCAGCAATCAGTGAAGTTGCAAAAGTAATTTCGGTTCGAATTTGAGATGGTCGCACTCCAGGTAGTGGCAGTTGCAACTTTACAATCGTTGTAAATCTGACAGCCATAAATTCAGGGTTCGCAGGAGCGTTACCACGGTCAAGCGTGGTAACAAGCTGCGGTAAGCCTCCAGAATTCAGCAATTCGTGTAAATTAGTACTTTTTGCAAGCGTAAGAGATTCGTGGAATTGGCTTTCTGCTGGCGCAGCTAGCGCAACAAATTGTCTTCGTCTGTAGATCGATGATAGCGATTGGCGCCTATGATGATCGCTCTGTCGACCTTGCGTCAACTCTGAATTTGCTAGAACGGCATGAAATTTCACCGCGATCAGAGAGCGCCACTCATCGCGACTCATAGAATCGCAAAGTACAGATTGAAGAGAATATACGCTACTTAAGACCATAATGGTTAATCTGGAATCGATCAAATCAATTGGTCTTTATCGAAATTTTTCAGGGCTCTGTTAAAATCACACTCTACTGTTTGCAATTCAAATGCCTGAGCCTTGTGGTTACCAGTTTGATTTATAGGGCGTTGCTCGATTCTTTTTTGCACAGAGCTAAAGCGGCGAAATATCACCATGGCATTACATATTTAAAAAAATTGGACAAACTGGCGCTAAAGATGAGATTGGAAAGGCGCGGATGCGCATGCTTATTATCTTGAACGGCTCAAGAAACAGCACAAACTGAAAACAAGATTCTGGGATCTTTACTGTCCAGACTAAATCAAGCCCAAGCCTTTGATAGCTTTGCGAGGCGGCATTTGAGCTATGATTTGAGGCCGACAGTTGGGGAACGCTCTTGCTCCACATTGAAGCCTGCTAGCAGAGATTGTAAGTGTGTTACGCCGTGTATTTGACTCTCCTTTTTAATTTCAGATAAGCTGCAAACGAAAGCAGCGGATAGAATAAAGCTAAGGCGGTAACAGCACTCTTTATGGTAGGCAACAAGGGAAGCAGAGCATCCAAGCCAAAAACTAGACTAATAAACATCGAAGACGTTCTGGCGCCGTTTTGCGGAAAACGACCAGAGCGGATGGTGCCGCTTCGTGATAGTGAACCGGAGTTAGCGCTTGAGTGGTGCTATGCCAGGAATTGCGGTTGGGGTCCCGAGGATTTGAGCCGCGGTTCAAGAGTGTGTGCCTGGTGGACTTGTGCGACATGTGGTCACACTTATCGGATGCGGATTTCGGAACGTGCTTTAACTGGTCGCATTTGCCTTGCATGCAGAAAAAAGGCGTTTCGTGAAAATGCTACTTTCGCAGAGCGTAGCGAAACCGGCAGAATTATTCTCAGCTCCAAGACCAAGAAAATAGACCGCAGATATCATTACCATGAGGATAAAGATTATATTCCTCTTTCGAAGTCTCATCCGCACCTTGCCAAACAGTGGCATCCAGTTAAAAATGGAGAGTTCAAGGCGTCTGACTTTTCGGCGCACTCAGGCACGTTGGCATGGTGGAATTGCAAAAAAGGTTCAGATCATGAGTGGCAAGTGGCGATAAGTTCTCGCACCGATCCGCGCGCTGAAACGAGTTGTCCTTTTTGTAGTAACAAGCGAGCCTGCAGTACTAATTCGTTGCAGACTAAATTTCCTGACCTGGCGCAAGAATGGCATCCAAAGCGTAACGGAAAACTGACTCCGAAAGACGTTGTTGCAGGTTCAGGCAAAAAAGTTTGGTGGCAATGTAAGAACAATTCAAAGCATCAGTGGCAAGCACTAGTGGTCTCTAGAAGCGGCGCGAATCAAGGATGCCCAGACTGCGGTAGAAAACGGCTCAGCGATGTTAACAGATTGAGTAAGTGCTATCCCAAAATTGCAGCGCAACTGCATCCAACCAAAAACGGAAATCTAAAGGCCAGCCAACTTACAATCGCGTCGACGACACCTGTTTGGTGGAAATGTCCCAAGGGAGAAGATCATGAATGGCGCACAACTACGCATTATCGAGTAAGCGCGGACACTGGATGCCCAGCTTGTAACGGTAGAAAAGCATCTGTTACAAATTCCCTTGCTACTCTTTATCCCGAGGTTGCAAAACTCTGGGATCGAAAAAAGAATGGAAAACTTCGACCGACCGATGTGGCTAGTACGTCAAAGAAAAGTGTGTGGTGGCTTTGCAAGAATGGACATTCTTGGACGGGAAAAATAAATATGCGTACCCGTGCAAAGTCTCTGTGCTTTCAGTGTCATAAAGCCGAAAGGAATGGCAATTGGTTAAATAAAGACTTTCCACATATTGCAGCTCAACTGCATCCCACAAAGAAGGGCGGCATGAATGGCGACAATATTTCCGCTTCATCAAAAAAGAAAGTCTGGTGGGTTTGTCCAGAAGGTCCAGACCATGAGTGGCACACTACGCCTAAATCACGCGCGAAACAAGGCTCCGGTTGTCCGGCTTGTGGCTGCAGACAGATCTCGGTGACAAATTGTCTAGCAGCAGTGAATCCAGACACGGCAAAACTCTGTCATCCCAGAAAGAACAAAGAGTTGACGCCAGCGATGGTCTTTCCACAATCCAAAAAACTTGTGTGGTGGCTTTGTCCAAGTGGGCACTCCTGGCAGCAGAGCATAAAAAGGCGCGTTTTATCACCAATTGCTTGCTGGACTTGCGTCGGGAATTAATCAGGCAAACCGGACAGATAATTAAATCCCGACATTTTAGGCGACATTTTGTCGAGATAGGTGCGCCTCTTCTGAGGGAACAAGAATAGTACCTCACCCGCGAATAAACCAGCAGATAAAACGGATTAAGTTCGTATGCAAAAAACACCTTTGCTTGGAAAACCTAAACTCTACTTGGCGCAAATCGGCGAACGATTTCCTGACTGCTGGAAGTTAGTAGACAAATTCAGAGCGGCAAATCAAAGTTTATTGCCATCATACTGTTTTTTACCGGATGGTTTGTGTCGAGCGATTCTGCACACATTCAATGACAAGTATAATCTTCACGACCTATATTATTTTTCCGCACTGGCGGCGTGGCGCGCGACACAGGGTGTTTATCGCTTAGATGACGATCTTTACTCCGAACTCGTTGAAATGGAGATAGGTCCACTGCCTGCGGATGTTTTGAAGCGGCTACCCGAGTGGTGTGTGTACATCGAACTAAAGGAAGAGTCGTTGGAAGGCGTCTTTGCTCACGTAGTCTCAAATTCCAGCACCGGTTTTGATGAATTACGATTGCTCCTGGTTAGTAAAGAAGAGGACCACATCGATAGGCTTTATTCAACCGTAATTATATTAACGGGATCTTTATTCGACGGAATTATGAAATATCGTGAAACAGTTATCGCTCCATTTCAAGCCAAACTTGGCAGGTTCGATAATCCAGACTGGAAAGAAATAATACAGAAGATGGGTCGCATCGTGTCACTTATCTTATACATCTGCAGCACTAATGCGGATTTGAGCGGAACGCCTGTTTTACCGTTGCCGGTAAAAACCAAGCGCGGGCCAAGATGGTTTCCACCAGCTAGTCCCACCATCTGGGAGGTCGGTTACAGAGATGGACCAGCATTAGTACGCTCGTTGCATCTGGCTTCGAAAAGCGATCAGTCAAGTGGACGAACCGCAAGACCGCATGTGCGGCGTGCTCATTGGCATCACTACTGGACGGGCTCGCAAGAGAAGCGAGAGTTGATATTGAAATGGTTGCCGCCAATTTTAGTCAACGTTGAGACAGCGGATGATCTTACGCCGACTGTAAGACCTGTTGAGACTTGATGGCAGAAGTCCCTAGGCTATGCATATGCTCGCGTCACGCAAAGTTGCTGCGATTTAATTCGACTGATTCGATGACGAACCGACTTGTCGCCGATTAAAAAGGTATGGGTGTGGATTCAGCCGGTCGCCCGAAAAAACGAAGAGCTAGCATCGATGCTAATGCAAGACAGCTCCAGCTGCCATTCCTTTCAGATGCGCTCAGTGAATGCGAACGGTTGCGCGTCGAGCTTGAACAGTTGCGGCAAGAAAATGCCCTTTTGAGGTCCGAGAACTTACGACTGAAATCGGCATCGCTAGCAATAGTCTCGGAGCCGCCATCAAGCTATAAAGCGAAAGCTAATGAGGCAGTTAAAAGTTCGCCTGCTGCAAGCGGTAATACTCGGCTGAAGCTATTTCGTAGCCTCTTTGGTGCGCGCGATGATGTTTATGCAGAGCGATGGCAGAAAAAAGATGGCACGACAAACTACTCCCCAGCTAAAGCACACGAATGGGATAGCCACACAAGGAACGAAAAAGGCAAGTGGCTATGCGGTCCTGGCTGCAAGCTTTTGCCACTGACCGAAAAAGTTCTTCAAGAGCATTTGAATGGGCAGCGAACAATAGGAATTTATCCACTCCTGAAGGACGAAAAATGCTCGCTTCTTGCCGTAGATTTTGATGATGCAGAATGGAATAGCGATGCGTTAGCTTTTCTGGAAACCTGCGATGCATTCGGAATACCAGCATACTTGGAGCGATCTAGATCTGGTTCCGGTGGACATGTTTGGATTTTCTTTGACAGCGCCGTCCCTGCTAAACAGGCGAGAAAACTTGGCTCATTTCTCATTTCCGAAACGAAAGAAAGTCGCTACCAGCTAAGCCTTAACTCGTACGATCGCATGTTCCCTAATCAAGACACAATGCCGCGCGGCGGATACGGCAATTTGATTGCGCTTCCCTTGCAGCTAGAGCCTAGCAAAGCCGGCAATAGCGTCTTTGTGGACAGAAACCTTCAAGCAATTGAAGATCAATGGAGTTATCTGGGCGCGATTATTCGCCTGCGCTCGGATGAACTTGATGCAATTGTGCGAGATGCTGAACTCAGAGATGCAGTTCTCACCGTGCCGTTGTCCTCAGATGATCCTGAGTCCGAAGAACCATGGCGAAAGAAAAGTTCAAGAAAACTGCAGGACCGAAAGCTAAAGGAGCCTTATCCAAAGGAAGTAAAGCTTGTCCTCAGTAGTTCGGTGTATCTCGCGAAAGATGGCTTTGGCTCTCGGGCTTTAAATAAGCTATTAGGAATCGCAGCCTTTCAAAATCCAGAGTTTTATCAAAAGCAGGCTACGAGGCAATCCATATACGAGACACCGCGGGTGATCTCTTGTGCTGAAAACTTAGAAAAGTTTATTGCACTTCCTCGCGCATGTCTAAAGGAGCTCAAAGAGCACCTTGTAGAAACTGGAATTACTTTCACAGAAGTCGATGAGCGCTTCGCTGGTGATCGAATTTCAGCTACGTTCAACGGGCAACTAAGAGATGAGCAAGTGCGAGCGGCTCAAGAAATTTTAAGTCACGACCTGGGAATTTTGAGCGCCTCAACAGCTTTTGGGAAGACGGTAGTCGCCACATACGTGATTGGGCAGCGCAAGACAAACACATTGATTCTTGTTCACACCTTGCCTCTCATTGACCAGTGGAAAGACAAACTTGAACAATTTCTGGATTTGCCGGCAAAGAGTATTGGACAAATAGGTGGCGGCAAGAAGAAGCGCAGCGGGCTTGTGGATATAGCGACCATTCAAAGTCTTTATCGCAAAGGAGTGGTATCAGATTTTGTTGCTGATTATGGCCAGATAATCGTTGATGAATGCCACCATATTTCTGCATTCAGTTTTGAACAGGTGATCAAAAATGCAAGAGCCAAGTATGTTTTGGGATTGACAGCGACGCCTGTGCGCAAGGACGGACATCAACCAATAATTATGATGCAGTGTGGACCGATTAGATTCAAAGATTCGCAGAAGAATTCAAAACTAGCGGGGATACAGCATCTTGTAGTTCCTCGCGAAACCGGCTTTCAAATGCTGCATGCATCGGCTGAAGGAACTCACATTCATGAGCTCTATGATGCACTTGCAGCCGACCCAGCAAGAAACGATCTTATTTTTGACGACATTCTTAAAGAGCTAGAACAAGGCAGATCGCCGTTGGTTATCACAGAGCGGTTAGAACATCTGGATGGTATGGCGACTCGACTGCAAGGCTTTGCGAAAAACATCATTGTCTTGAAGGGCGGAATGACAAAGAAGGAACGAACAGCAATCTTTGCAAAACTCAAGGCAATTCCGAATCATGCAGAAAGACTCATTCTTGCCACCGGCAAATACATTGGCGAAGGATTTGACGATTCGCGGCTCGATACATTGTTTTTACTGCTGCCAATTTCATTTGAAGGCAGAGTAGAGCAATATCCCGGCGTTTACACCGACAACATGAGGGAAAGACCGATATTCGGATATACGATTACGTTGACTCAAGCCACCCCATTCTGAAGAAAATGTTTGAGCGGCGATGCGCAAAATATAGGAAATTAGGATACGAAGTTCCAGGTTCTCAGCCAATTTTCTGACTAATTGCTAAACCAATTTATAAAAACCATTTGCCTCTGGATCGCCATGGTTTATTAAGAGGACTTCATCAATTACTACAGACAGTTGAAGCAGAGTTTCTTGCAATTTCAAACTGCTTTCTCGAAAGATAATCAACCAGAGGATTGTACTGTTGGTGCATTTAGTCCATGGAATTCCATTAGTGCCCAAATTTTGGAGGTCGAGATGATCTCAGTCGCGTTGCTGGCATGCAACAATCGCAAGTGGCAAGACAGCATATGAACCGTTTCCGCATGTGAAAGGCAAAGGTTTCACCCTCCTGCCACCACCTTCGGTTGCTGATGTTTTCTTTAATATGGAGGGGTATCCGCACGCCGATGAAGGGCTGGAGTATTTGTTTGGGGCGATTCTACGCGGTGAGTCTGAGCCTGAATTTAAAGACTGGTGGGCGCACAATCGCAAAGAAGAGCAGGTGGCGTTCGAGGCATCCATCGACTGGGTTTATGCCAGGTGTTTGGAATATCCATCGCTGCACATTTATCACTATGCATAATATGAAGTGACGGCGATGCGCAGGCTTGCTTGTCGGTTCAACAGTCGCATAGAAAAGGTCGACGAGCTTTTGCGCAATGAAGTGTTTGTGGATTTGTATTTGATTCTCAAACAATCGTTGTGCGTTAGTGAGCCGTCTTACTCGATTAAGAAAGTGGAGCACCTTTATAGAGGGCAGCGAGATGGGACCGTTGCAAATGCAGGGGACTCGATTGTTTTTTATGAAAACTGGCTGGAGGCAAAAGATGGTGAGACGTGGCGAGACTCGAAGTTTTTAAAAGACATTCGCGGTTACAACGATTGATTGCGTATCGACGCTCGAGCTGGGCATGAGCAAATTGCAGATTCGCAAGTTGCAGTCTGCCGGTATAACACTCTGACTGAATTGGCGAGTACAGGCGAAACGAATGTCGCGAAGATAAAGCCTGAGATTTTGGAGAGATTGAAAAGACAGGCGCGATTGCAAATGGAAACAGTCGCAAGTAGCAAGACGGCATATGAGCCGCTTCCGCATGTGAAGGGCAAAGGCTTTGCACTGTTGCCGCCACATGACAAAGCAGTTGGTTACCGAGTGTATTACCACCAGGGCGAAGGATATGGAGACACAAAGTTCTTCAACGGCGCTTCGTACGGTTTTGAGGTTGCGGCACCGATTAAGTAAATCAGTCTCAAACGTCCGCTCCAATTGAGCGGACGCGTTACGAATTAAAATAATGGCTCATAGTTGCGCCTCGCCGCAGAGTGTTTATTTTGGAGACACATTCGCAATCAACTTGTCATTAATAGGCTACATTACTCAGTTCGGCTATGATCCATTTTCAATACCTTTAGGACAAGATAATGATGAATCCAGTAACTTCGCTAAGAAATACTCTCGGCTTAATCAGTGGAAACATTCACAGCTTCGCTGTTGAATCTTTTATTGCGATACCCTATGTAGCACCACCAGACGTTTCGGCAAAAAATACTACGCTTTCGACAATCTTCATTGGCTTCGACGAAATCAATGGAAAAACTAGTGCCGAGCTAAATTTCTCACGCGAGCCACAGTTATCGTATGAACATGGCGGCGTTTTGCACTTGTTTTTCCCATCGGAAATGATGAGCGAAATTAGAGAATTTTTGCAAAACACGGTGCCGGTGTCTCAGTCAGACCCAAGTTTTGCGGTTATCAATTTTGAGTGGAGCGGCACGCAAGACAACCCAGATAAAAAATTCGTCGATCCGGCCTCCATAACTTTAGTCGATCGCCGGTGGTGTCGCTAACTCCTCGTTTTTGCTAACAGATTGCAGTGTTGCATCGGGCGGTAGTTTTTGAAAAAAACAAAATTAGGTCAGTAGGCCATCAATTTTTTTCAGAATTTTCTGACACATCATTTTAGAGACAAGGCTATGACAATACGACTGCATCACGACAGCGGGTGACGCGAAACAGACCAGATATGCCCCCAGGGACGATGACAGTCGCTCCGTGCATCATGCATTAGCGTCGAGTCTGTTAACACCGCATTTGATTGCAACACGACCTAAAATGCCACTAACGCTGTACGTCAAATGCATTGTCAATGAAACATTTTCATTTATTGGCGATGAAGGAGTGCCCCTATCTAAAAAATGTTCTTTCACATTTAATCTGGCACCACGTGTACGGGCCAAGGGCTGAAGCAGAAAGGCGATGGCGATGAAGATTAGGAGGCGCAGGTGGTGGAATTTCCGCTGGAAGATGGCTAAGGAAATTGCAAATGCGTTTTGTATTTTTGACAGTTTTCTCTTTCGAATTCTGTCGAACTTCGTCTCACTGGAAATTCTTTCAATTGCGAACCGAATCCTGGAGAGTAAAATCAGTATAACTTCTGTTTGACAAAAGTACCACTCAGTGCTAGACTTTAGAATGAGCAAAACACGAGAAAGAGCACAACGCGTTTTTAAGACTCACTGGTTTGCCAGAGAGGCAAAGCGCGCTCGGATAGAGGATTCTGAGCTGTGTGTTGCGGTCCAAGAGGTTATGAGTGGGCAAGCCGATAACCTCGGCGGCGGTGTTTTTAAGAAACGCCTTAACAGGAATATGCACCGCAGCATTCTTCTAGCAAAGGGCGGGGAGAATTATTTCTACGTGTTTCTCTTCGCGAAAAAAGACATGGCGAATGTTGCAGAGGATGACCTACGTCGCTTGCGCGACCTGGCAAAAATATACGAGCAAAAATCAAACGACGACATCGAAAAAGAGTTGAAGATCAAAGAATTGGCGGAGATTTGCAATGACCAAGAAGAAGTATAAGAGTCCTATCGGAGAAGCGGTGCATAGTTCGGTTTCTGGCATGTATAAAGCCGGGACGGTTAGTAAGGAAAACCATGCGCAATTTTGACGAAAGTTGTCTTGAATTGCCGCCGCAATTCGATCCTAAGCAAATCAAAGCGTTGAGGGAAAGCCACAACGTTAGCCAGCCGGTGTTCGCCCGCTATCTAAATACGAGTGAGAGCACTATAGCAAAATGGGAGCGCGGAGATAAACCACCAAGCGGTCTGGCCCTCAAACTTTTATACGTTGTGCAGAAGCACGGACTTGAAGTGCTTAAGTAAATCGTATAGTAATCAAATCTGGTGCCCTCAGCAACGGTAACTCAGTTTTATTGAGTTTTTTAGGTCAGTCAACCGTCCACATTATATGAGGGCAAATTTCTCACATGAGCTTGCTATCGACGTATGTCATCTTCGACGTACGCTGCAAATGACGTACGTCGTGACTCGCAAAATTCAAATGTCGATCAGGAAAAGCGAGTGAGGTCACGAAAGACGGCATAGAGCCAAGTGCATTTTCCTTGACTTGCGAGTGATGTAAATGCTGTCGTTATTACTATGACAAAATGCCCTGAAGGCGCCGAAATATTTGCTCCACAGTTTAAATTGACGCAGATAAGATGAATGTTCTACTATCGTCATACCAGTTTAGAAACTAGAAGGAATTGCGAAGTGATTGATTTGGCAAAATCAACCGGACGCTCAAAAGCTTTGGTCGCAACGGCATTTGCAGTGTCTGTGCTTTCCGTCAATAAAGTGGTCGCGGCAGATAGTGAAGTGCAAGCGATTTCAGCAACGCAGCAAATAGTGACACGCAAGGACGATATTCCGTTTACGAAAGCCTATCAACTGTTAAGCCTGGCTAATTCCTACTTGGTCAACACCGACTATAAATTCGCTGAAAGATGTGTAATCGGCGATTCTTATAAACCCATGAAAGGATGGACGCCGTCGGAGTCAGGGAGATCAAACGTGATCGCCTGGCTGTCTGATGGTATCGCATCGCGGCAAAGTGGAATCGACGCAACTAAGCAACAGCAAAGTATCAATCAGACTTTGGCTGACGATACTCTCATACAGGCAATTAAACAAATTGAAAATATTCCAGAGCCCGCTCGCAGGCTGAAATTGTATTTCATCGCCTCAATGCTCTTCAAAGAGACGGGTGACACTAAGCGCTATGAGCAGTGCAAAAAAATAGTAGATGAAAATATAGCCGCGTGCCATGATCGTCCAAAGGCTGACGAAGATCAAATTCGAGCCGCAGTTTTTATTTTGAATTCTAGAGCATACAGTATTCTTCCATTTGCAGTTGGAGACATTCGAGGAAGACTGGTAAACGCAAGAATTGGTAAAAGGGGCGAACCCGTTCATGAAGATTTTACTGGTCCGGTGACTCAGCAATCTTTCAGGAGTGCTGAGAAGTTACGGCTTGAGGGCTTGGTGATGGCGGATCTACTTAATGCTGGGAGCGACGTTAGAAGAAGAGCGCACCGCGACATGGTGATTTGGTACCGAGGACTTGGAAAAGCTGAACCAGCGGAAAGAGAAAAACAGACTCTGTTTGAGCTAGTTGGGTTTAAGGATGACGGGCTTCTCTATCCTCGATCAGGAACATGCGGATCTGAAATCTGGTGGCAGCCTAAAATCGTAGACACAGTGGAGCGATTCTGCGGCATGGGATAGGCTGAACATTGGTGGTAGCTCGCTCTGGTGACGTAACGAGGATTATAAAGCACCATTTATATAGTTTTGGGAAAATGACAAATTCGAGCTACCCCTTTGACTCCAACTTTCGATTGCTTGTAGAAAAGCAATCGGACTGATCGTGCTTCATAAACGCGAGGGATGAGGCAGGCCAAGAAGTATTTCGCACTCTTCGAGAATGAGGGCCACTCCGCGGAGCAGGTTCGAAGTTACCTAAGAGCCCTAGAGCTACCTGCAGGTTACTAGATGATTGGCAAATTGCCTCCAGGTATCGAAAATTTTTTGAATTGGTGATGTAGTCGGTTTTTGTTGCCTTGAGCACGCATTCCGGCAACACTGGACGGTTTTTAACCCAAGTCAGACTTCGTGTGAATTATCTCTGCTGACTTTCGTCGAAGTAGTGAATATAATTCGTAGATTTCAGAGGAAAATATTTTGACAATAGCGCTCGCTATAGCCACAAACGCTGGAACCGTTTTAGCCACCGACAGCGCCGCTAGCATGGTCTCGGCAAACGGTAAGGTGGTTCAGGTCTACAACAATGCCATCAAAATCGTAAATCTCTGCAAAGGGCACCCATTTGGAATCGCCACCTATGGCGCCGGCAGCATCGGCCCCTACTCAATTGAGTTACTTGCGAAAGAATTTCGCCAGAAATTACCGTCGTTACCTGGCAGCAAAAAATTACCGGCTTTCAACTCTGAGACATACACTCTCACTCAAGTCGCAGAACACTTCAGAAACTTCATTTTTGCTCGATATGAGCAAGAGTTTTCTGCAATACCAGACGGAGAAAGACCAGCTTTGGGCTTCATCTTGACCGGTTATTCTGCGAAATCGAACTTGCCCGAGACAATAATTATAGAAAAAACAGCCCCAGGACCGGCGATCATTAATCCATATTTTGCACAGGCTCAATTTGGTTTAGTCTCAAGAGGTCAGCCTGAGGCTATCGACCGGTTGACCCAGGGCTTTTCTTGGGGGCTATTCTTTGACCTCGCCGATAAACTGCAACTGGACAGGGAAAGTACTCGCAGTCTTTCTGAAGTTTTTTTGCAGTTTAGTCCGTCTTTGGTCCATCCAGCAATGCCGCTGCAAGATGCAATAGATTTAGCTAGATTTTTGGCAGAGACGGCCGTAAGCTACCAAAGATTTCTTTTTGACGACAAAACGGTTGGCGGTCCTATTGAGATTGCTACAATGTCAAGATACGAAGGGTTCAAGTGGGTGCAACGAAAGCATTACTACGAACCGAGTCTGAACCCGACGAGAGCAGGATTGCAAGAGAATGAACCAACCATTAGAAACACTGCGTCCAGCGCAACCTCGACCAAAAAGCGCACCACCAAAAGTAAATCCTAAGGTTGCGCTACTAAGTGCAGGCACTCGAAAGCGCGTGAGTACAGCGCAAATTGCAAAACTTCGATCGGCTGTAGTCGCCGGCTTAAAACAAAGAGCCAAGTAGCCAAAAGACAGTAACAAATACCGTCTCATTCCGCCGGGTTATTGCGGATGGCATACATGCAGGGTGGGCGAAGTGCGGGCGTTTTTGGTGACGGAGCCGGATTTAGGGGCGAAGGCTTCTATGTGTCAGAAATCTGGTCAGTTGGCTGTCGCTTTTTATGAACATCGCGAGATGCGGGTGTTAGGTGCAAGTGGCGCGCTAGTGAAGGGATTCAATATGAAGACGCTTGAGGTTAGGCATCTAATTAGAATTTTTGGCGGGCTCGTGAATTTAAAATTGGGTTGGCTCGAAAGCGGCTTTTTTGGTGCGAGTCCGGTGTTTCTTTGCGCACCAGTGACACGCGATTCATGACCATTGAGTTCCGACAAGGAATCTATTATGACTATCATCTGTGGGCAGACTAAATTGATTGGCATCGTCGATTGAAGACTGGCTATGCTTCTGAATTGAAATATTATCTGGAGCGAACCGTCTGGAAACGAATCTATGACGAAAATCATCCAATCCCCGGCATCTGGCGTGCGCCGGGCAACTGTTGTTCGGCAAGCGGACGGCGCCTTCGAACGAGTCGATTTCAGCATGGGCGGTGATCACTCGCGCGTGCATCAGTTTCCTCAGAGCTTGTGGGTAAAGAAATGGCTTGAAACATTCATGAGTAAAGCAATGGTATCAAAACAGTTTCATCCGGGTAAACTTCATCCGCTGGTTGTGACAACATTAGTGGTAGCTCGCTCTGGCTAAGTAACGAGGATTAGAAAGCACCATTTATAAGGTTTGAGAAAATGACAAATTCGAGCTACCCCTTTGACGCCAACTTTCGATTGCTTGTAGAAGAGCAATCGGGCTGGTCGTGCTTCATAAACGCGAGGGATGAGGCAGGTCAAAAAGTATTCGCACTCTTCGAGGATGAGGGCTACTCGACGGAACAGGTTCGAAGTTACCTAAGAGCCCTAAAGGCAAAGCCGATTGATGAACTGGTTTCTTTAGCCTTAAGCGACGATTCGGACGAATCGCCAGCTCTAATCGTTCTGCAACAGCGTCCTTCTAGAGACGTTTTTGACAAGGCGCTACAGCTGTGCGCAAGCGGCAAATCAAAGGAGCGTGTCCTTGGTGTTCAAGTTGTAATGCGCCAACCAGGAGTAAATTTCAAATCCGAAGCCGTGAAGACAATTTGTGATCTGGTTAAGGTAGAAACGGATAGTGCGGTTCTCGAGGTGCTTGCTTACGCATTGAGTCATCTAGATGTTGACGATCGGTCACATTATCTTGAACGCATTGCGACAAATCTGGTTGCAGAATCCCGCATGGCTGCGGCTTACAGCCTTAGTGGGCTGTCAGACGACGTTGCAGTAAGACTTTTGATAGATTTATCGGCCGACGAAGATGGTGATGTTCGAAACTGGGCAACGTTCGGTTTACAGCCGCGTGACAAAGAATTTCCGGATAGGCAGGAAATCCGAGATGCCCTCTTTGCTCGCGTGCACGATTCTCATGATGAGGCGCGCCACGAGGCGCTCGTAGGATTGGCGCAATACAAGGATCCGCGAGTAATTGCACCGCTGGTGGAGGCTCTTACTGCCGAATCGGTATGGGAGTTGGCCGTCGAAGCAGCTGAGGAAATTGGTCATCCGCAGCTATATCCGTATTTATGCGAGCTACGAGGCTGGTGGGATGTAAATCCGGAGTTGCTCGATCGGGCGATTAGGGCCTGTGCACCGAGCACTGATCTCGACGCATCCAACCCTCTGTAATGACGTGCGCAGTTCACACTTGTACCGCCAGCGCGTGTATATCCTCTCTATGGCACCACAAACTGACGCGTCAACGATAAAAGTCAAAATCGGGCGCCTCGTCATTTGCAATTTTTTGAAGCCAACGATTTCTCGTTGATGCTTTGATTTTACTTTTGAAATTCATAATCAGCTCGACTATCGACTCTCGCTCACCCTCTTCGAATAGCTCTCTGGCAAGACGAAACACGACGTGTTGAGGTTCGTATCCACGGTTCATTTTTAACATCAGTTTGATTGCCAAATCACGATCATTTTCTCTCAAAGCAACTAAGCCCAGATAAGCATCAGCCATTTGAGCACACGTTGACTGATTCCAATTTCGTAGAATCTCCCCGCACCAACGCACAATTTGGAAACGCCCCAAGCTCAGAGCTGCGTCGGACACGTATTCGCATGTCATAAACGGGGCGCCTCCAGGTTCTGTTTGGAGAGAGCGAACACCGACGTCAACGATTCGTTCGCGAATTTTGTTCTTGTATAAATTGGGCGCCCCCCACATCTCGGTGTTGTAATGAATAATGAATGTTCCTAACCATCCCGCTGTCGGTTGCAGTGCATAAGCGCGTTCGACTAAATCTGAGGCAGTTTCAATGTCGTTCCACGCGATAAATGATGCTGCGTTGCCTAAGATTGTCCCGTCCGAAGGAGCGACTGCGACTTGTTCGAGCCACGCCTGTCGCAGGACGGCAAACGTTTTTGGTTTAAAAGAATGACCACTCCTTGTCAACCGACTTCCGAGGTAGCCGCTAATAGATGGCTGATTTTCGATGAACCATAGAATCTGCTCGGCTAATTTTGAGTCAGCGTTCTCGTGCTTGAGATTGTTACCTGCGTATTGGCCGTAATAGGCAAGCAACTGGAATCTAGCATCCATGTTTGACTTGCCTAAAGAAAGTTGTTTTTCGAGTGACGCTATCGCAGTCGGTGAAAGCTTAGAGACTTCTCGCGATAGAAGAAACAACCGCCACTCTTCTTCTGTCATTGACGGATTACGTTTCATCTTTCTCCACTCATAAGCCCTGGTGTAAATATAGCTGATCTGATTAACCCACTGAGCACGCGAGCGCAGCAGGATTGAGAGCTGGCAGAAAGGGACTCGAAAACGATTAGTCGCATTTATTAAGTATTCTCAGCATAAGTTGAAGTATTATGTTTGCAGCAGAGCCGCCAGCCCAGAGCCATGCACGGAACTACAAGCGGTGCCATAGTTTCGTGATAAGACAATATTATTGACGACTTGTCTTGTTCAACCATGGAGAAGGAGCACTTGAATGGACACATGGGAAGAAACTCCGGACCACTTTGATGCGTTCCACGAAGGTTTTCGAATGACAAAAATTCAGAAAAAAACCTTGATCCGACAACTAAAAGTTTCACCAGATGCCCCCTCTATACATTTGCAGCTCCTTGGCTATTATTCCGCCCATCACAAGGAGGAGGCAGAACAATGTTTGGCGAGCAAATTGTGGCTCATAAAAAACTTGCCAGAAGAAGAGTCAATATCAGTTTTCACGCAATGTTTTGATTTTGAAAGTGAGGAATATAAGCGAGTCAAAGACGCTTGGCTCGCTCAAGCAAAAAATAAGGCAAGCGTCAAAGTGGCCTCTAATGCGGCTTCGTTTTTCACTTTGTATGAAAAAGAAATCGCCGTTCAATTATTGAAGCAAGGGCTGTCGTCATCACCCGAAGATTATTCACTGTTTAATCAAATTAGCGACATCTATATGCTCGCTGGTGGTCACCAAAACCCGACCGACGCGAGGGAAAGTTATCTGCTCGCCTTGGAGTACGGCGAAAAATGTTACAGCAGCGCAAATTCAGAAGAACATCGCTTTTACGCTCTCACAAATATCGCGCAAGCCTCTCTGGCACTTGGCGAAGAAAGACGCGCAGAAGAGGCTGCTAACCAGTTGCTTGCCATTTCTAGCAATTTTCGCAATGACTGGAATTTTGGAAACGCAGTTTTTGATGGAAATATAATTCTCGGCAAGATCAAATTCATGCAAGGCGACATTGAGGCGGCAGGAAAATATTTGATTGCGGCAAGTCAAAGTCCTGGCTCACCGCAACTTGACTCGTTTGGTCCGGATTTTAGGCTCTGTGAGATGTTGATCGATAAAAATCAAATGCAGACGGCGCGAGAATTTCTTGTTAATTGCTCAAAATTTTGGAAAAGGGCGCAGATCAAAAAATGGATTAAACAGATTGATGTCGGAGATAAGCCGCAATTGACGACAATTCGCGTACCTGGTAAGCCATAGCCTTATCGGCTGGCTTTGACTAAATGATTTTCCGGGAATCACGACATCATGAATGCACAAAGAAAGATTAGAAAACGCAGCAAACAATGAAGTTGCAAAAGTAATTTCGGTTTTTCATTTCGTGTGTTTGCCCCGCGCAATGTATCCCTATCCGCCGGAGTCCAAAGCACCATGCCGTTGTATCGAAAAACTTTTGTAGGCGACCCAAAGTTTGTTGGCGCCCTCTCGCTCAAGAGTAATCGAGACACTTTTTGTCGGCGGCTATGGCTCCATTGGTCATCAAGGTGGGGAGCGCAGATGTGACGAGTTTGAGGTAGCCACACTCCAGGTAGTGGCAGTTGCAACTTTACAATCGTTGTAAATCTGACTGCCATAAATTCAGGGTTCGCAGAAGCGTTACCACGGTAAAGTGTGGTAACAGACTGCAGTAAGCGTCCAGAATTCAGCAATTCGTTTAAATTAGTACCTTTTTGCAAACGTAAGAGATATGCGGAATTGGCTTTCTGCTGGCGAAGCTAGCGCAACAAATTGTCTTGGTTCGGAGATCGATAAAAGGTTTGAAGGGGTATCGTTGTGAATGTTTCTCTTCGATCTTTGCCATTTATCCCTACGCAGGTTTTGTGCGCCCATTTTTGTTCGTGGTTGTCGCCCATCTTGCACAGGAATACGCCACTGGCATCAAAACGGCAGCAAAACTCACGTCACACTACATGCGGTGCTTGCTTCATCCGGTAAGTCTTTTCTGCTTTTCAAGTGATCAATTATAGCAACAGCGACAGGCTCAAATCCTTCTGCAGGAGTGAAATCTGCCTCAAGTGCGCAAGGCTCTCCTAACCACTCACCTTTGTCATTATTTCGCAAGATTCGGAGATGATAGGTCTCGGGAAGAACTTCAACATTAACTGAAATAGTCTTGGAACTTGCTAGTGCTGATGAGACAACGGAGGCACTCCTTACCTCTTCAAAAGACATAGAAACCTCAGGAACCGCCTTAGATGCGGTAGCCTTTAGAATTTGAGCTAATTCTTGAGGGTCATTAAACGAGCACCACATGAGAGGTGTGAGGTGGACATAACATCGAGCTTGACGTGCGTAAGCCAAGCTTGGTATGAAACCCTGCTGTTTTGAAATAGCCATGAGACTTATGCATGACTCGGACATTCGCTCGTTCGTCACGTAATCACCGTTACCCTCATCGCCCGTGCGTGGTCTCATTTTCGCTCGTGCTTTCGCTTGCATTCTTTTCGGGTCACCAAAATAAAAAGATAAAATGTCAGCGACAGCCTGTTCTGGGCTTAGCCACTCATTGACAAAATCTGAGGGCATGAAACCACCGGCGAAGTCCCAAGAATAAACCCACCACGCTCCGCCGTGCGAGCAGAGCACCACCATCGGTGCATCCATATCAGGCGGTAACGGCGCGCCGCCAATTACTATGTAACCACTATCACAATAACCAGGTATAGAATTACCAGGCGTTGGAATGGGCTTGCCGACCCGCACCCCATCTGGCCATGCGTGTGTCGGCGAATAAGGATGTGAGACGAAAAGCCCGGCGTCTCTAAGTTGCTGCAAATATTTCTCTTCAATCTTAGCCATTTATCCCTACTTAGGTTTTGTGCGATAAGCCGCCTTGCCGCTCCAAACTTCTCCAACAAAATATTTAAAGTCCATTTCGTACTTCGTTCCCTCAAGAGGATCACGAATTACTACATTCCCAGCAGAGTTTAAACCATCAATAACAACTACGTGAGGTGGTTTTCTAGGTATGCACGGCTCAAACATTAGAGCAGCCCAAGGCCCATGTTCACCAATTTCAGCAAAAGACCTAAATTTGCGTTGAGCGGAGGACCAACCATCCCCTAACTGCTTAGCCAGGCTATCAATGTCGCTTGGGGTAGCTAGTTTTTCCAATAATAATTTCTCTGAAAATTCCCCCTCCGTGATCATCTCACCTGCGGCTGAGACGCAAGAATAATCGAGACTTTGCCGAATAACATCTGGCGAGAACTGTTCATTTATTGCGTTCCACTTATAAGGCTCACGAGGTTTGCCCAAATCGGTTCGCTGAGGTCTTCCGGTGTACTTATCTATTTTATATTGAATCTGTCCGATTGCCTCTCCGACAATCTCTCCAGACTTGCCGCCCTCGTCGAGCGGCTCTGGCAATCCACCCTTCCCTCGTTTTGGAAATTCAGAACTGTTGCCAGTCTTGTTCACCTTAGACATAGCAATAAAATTGTCGCCAGTTGTGCCATCTGGCGTAACAATTTTCGATGCCGGTGTTGCGAGATCTGCAGTTGCGTCCCCCATACTTTTCCCGGCGGCTGCTCCTATATCTTTAACAGCCTCTGAAAACTGCCCAGTACCTTTAACAAGTTCACCAGTGAGCAGGTTTTCAGTCGTAAAAGTCGTCAGTTGCTCCACCTGCTTCGGAGCCGTTTGAGATGAAAACTGCTCGTACTGCTGCCCAGCATATTTAATTGGATCCGTGGCAAGCCGCTCGTAATCGCCAGTAAAACCGATGTTCTCAGCGTCTTTGGTCATCGGCTCAAGTGACTTTTCGATGCCCTGGGCAACAGGAGCGGCATAGCGCTTTATCCAGTCAGATTCTGAATTTATCACCACTTGGGCGGAAGCGTCTGCACCTAGTTTTCCTGTTGCTGCTTCATAATCATAGTTGAAAGTTTGTCCCATGAGCTTGACGCCATCTGCAGCGGCACTTGCTCCAAATATTAGTGTTTCACCAACGTTCGTTGCTGCCCGACCCACTCCTCGTAAAACGGCTGGACCTAAGTCACTGTACTGCTTATCGATTGATGCATTGGCGGCATTCAGAAGTGTCTGTTTTAAATCAACCTGCTTGACCTCTAAGTGACCTTGTAGCGGCTTTTCAACCTGCTCTCCTATGTCTGGCTTGTTAGTCGGTTCAGATGTTGCTTCACGCTTCTGCTCTTTGCAAAAAACACCGCCAATAATTGTCTTAAACTGATCAATTACGCCGGGCTTGGTTTCTTGAGCGGGTCCACTGAAATACTCTCCTCGTCGATAATACCTGTCTGCGCGGTTCTGCACATCTGCAAGCACTGAATTGCGTTGCTCGGCGGAGCTGACATTGCAGGCTACATCAATTTCTTTGACCAATAGTGCTGCATGTTTGTCGCCTCTTGCAGCAAACCCTTGTATATCCAGAGGTGTCAAATGCTTTTGCCCAGCAGACTTCGCATCTTCTTCAATTTTTTCCACTCTGCTCAATTGGCGTATCGGCATCCACGGCTTGACCATATAAGTGTCGCCCGAATCAGATCGAGGTGACAAAGAAGGCTCTCTTGGACTTTCAGCATACCGACCGCGTTGAAAGACTCTGTCCGCGTTGTCCTGAATTGTGTTCAGCGTCGCCTTCTTCAAATCTTTGTTAAGACACTGATAAGCGGCGTCAATTTCATTCACAAGGGCCCTGGCATCCAAATTGCCTGCCTTTTCTAAATTCAACAACTCATTGAAAGTGATGTGCTGCTCTGATTTGGGCTTGAGGGATTCTGCGTCTCTTTGTACTTTGGAGAGTTGGGCTACCGCTCCTAAGTCCACCAGACGAATCGATTTGTAGTCGACAGGCTTCGGAATCTCTTTATCGAGCCACGCTGAACCATCCTGATTGTTGCCCTTGCGAGCATCCACAATTTCAGTCGCTGAAGCGTTGCGAACTGCGCTGGCATTTGGGGTTACCAGCGGTTTTGGCTTGTCGTGCACTTCGCGATTTTGAATGTGGTCATCGGATTTCTTTAAATCAGTCATCTTATATTTTTGCAAATGAGCTGGATGATCTTTTGTACCCGCTTGCCCGTGAAGATATTCTTCTCGCGGCGTACGGACTTCCACTCAGGCATGTACTAAGTATTCTCATCGATAGCTGTGGGATACTATTGCACGAAATAGCCTTAGTCCTTAGTTTTGCAAAACTGATTGAGGGAGCAATCGGATTTGCGCTGCCTCTTCGTAGATCAAGGGATGAACAATGAAAAGACATGCTTTGGGGTACTGACGATGGAAGAAGACTGGGACAAGATCGTCCTTGAAGACAGCTGGCCAAACGTTGGTTGTAAAATGGATGCGAAGGAAGCAAATGCCATTGAGAAGCAACTACTAACTGATTCCCACAATCTGGAACTTAGATGCAAATTATTAGGCTACTATTTTTCAAAGCAATCAACCTTAGAGGCGGTGAATGCGCGTAGGTTTGAGCACGTCTGCTGGATGATAAGAAATCATCCAGCATCCAAACAGCTCACTTGTACATGGTAATTTCGCTCTCTTCGTAATTGACCGTGATCTAGACTACGGACTGGAACTGCTTAAGCGCGCCCACAAACTCGATGGGACAGAAGATCACTGGGCGTCACTAATCATTCTATTCTGCTCATTTAAAGCTGAACCAGGTCCGCTCATGGCTCATAGAAAAAAATATGCAGAGCTTGCTTTGACTTATGCAAAAGCGGCTACCGACTATGAGTCGGAGTATCTGGCGAACAAATTGCATTCTTTTGAAGGCCTTGCTACCTGTGCGTTATTTCTGAATAAATTCGAGCTGGCTGCAGAATATGCGAATTCCTCCGCAGAACTTTCGAAAGCCTGGAGACCCGGTGATCAAGATACATTTCGACAGGCTGTTCTTGGCACCATAGCTCTGCGAAAAAATGATATTCAAACTGCGAGCAGTCATTTGCTGGATATCAAGACGGGGGATGACATTGATCAGCCTATGTTGAATCTCGCTCAAGAAATGCTTTCATGCGATCAGCATTTGGTGGTGGCTGAATTTTTGCGACGTTTGTTAAAACTAAAGTTGGTCGATTACAAACTTGATTACTGGCGTCACTGGCTGAAACAAGTCGAAAGGGGCGAATCTCCTCAGATTGGCAATTTCAGATTGAAGCTGAAAACTAAAAAATGAGTCGGGCAGCATGCTTCGGTTTTGCATGGTGACAATCGCGCCGATGATGATGTGCGCGCCGTTGATCTTGCACCAACTTTGAAACTGCTTGAACGGCATGCAATTGCAGTGCGACCCGGTAGCGCCACTAAACGAAAGTCAACTATGGCCCACCTCGACATTTTGGTCTTAGCAAGCCAAATACCGTTAGAATAGGACTTTTAAATATGAGGCGGTTAATGATAAAAGGAGAGCGCCACTATCTCAAAAACTTCCTTTCACATCTAATTTGCCACCACGTGTATATCTGCCACCAGAACATCTGATTCAGTCCTCGGCGATGCATTGATCACAATCCACCGAATTAAATCTTCTCAACCCCAGGAACCTCGGATAGAATGGCCAAAAGCATGCGGGCCGCATTCAGTCATTAGAAGGGAGAAACTCTTTTGTCAATTTTCAGCACCTGTGCAAAACGATTTTTGGGTCTGGCAGCATCCTTTTCGCTCATAGCTTCATGTAACGTCGTTCCATTAGCCGTTTATGCAAAACAAACAGCAGCCGAAAAATCAGCCTCGGCACCTGCTCAAGCAAGAGCACCGATAACCATAGTGCAATCTACGCGATGTGGAGCTTATGAACTAAGTGTCGAAAGAGGACAATACTCCATGCCGATAGCTGGATACCTAGTTGCAATCGATCACAAGGACCTGCGCAATTTGACCAGACAACAAATAAAAGAACTTCTCATAGGGGCTCCCGGCACTTCAGTGAACTTCGAAGTAATGTCACAAGACGGCACAGTTAAAACAGACACGGAGAATAGGCAAGTTGCGACAGGAACAACAGTTTGGCCTCACAAGCTGCAAATGCTTTCGGCATTTGATTCGTGCAATTTACATTGGAACGGCGCTTTTCTGGAAGACAGCCTAGATATATTTTCGCGCGCAAGTCAAAACATTGTTTTGCGTGAGGCAAATGATTGGCCTGAAGACAAATCCCCTAGTCTTTCAAGCGCTGCGTTTCCTGCAGCGATAGACGATTATTTGCTTGGTAATTTGAGCAGTGCAGATACCTTGTTGGACCTTTGCACCACGAATTTAAAATCCGGGCAGAGGTGGTTTCCTGCGCAGAATCATCAAATCGGTTCGTCAATTAAAACTCTAATCGCGGCTGGGCGCCTTGATGGCGCAAAAAAGATCATAGACGTCATATTTGACGGCAACATGCAAGCGCTACAGTTTGACGTGTCGGCGATTGAGTCGCTCGTCAACGCAATTGCGAAAGTAGACAAGTCGATGGCAATAAAAGAAATTGAGAACTATCAAAAAGCCGCGAAAACCGGGCGAAACCCCATGATGTTTCAATCCTCAGGACAGTGGATCGCCGAAGTCTATATACGAGTCGGCGAGTATGAGAGGGCATTGACTGAATATGAAGCGCTACTCAACAATACAGCCGGCTATGGTTCGAAAAAGGCGTGGATGTGGGTTTTGGACAAAGCTTCCACCAAATATCAGACAGCTTACGCGCAATATATGCTAGGCAAGAAAGGCCTCGCCATTGAGACTTTAACTCGAGCTGCAAACGAATTCAAAGGAGATGTTTCAGAAGAAACATTGTCGACCATTGAAAAAATGCCAGGCACGTTTCCCAAATTGAGCGATATAAATTCCGCATTGGCAGACATTCAAAAGGATCAGTCGCCTAAAAACAATCCGATTTTCACAGACAACACGCAAAGCGACCAGGACACAGCAACATTTGCCAAGATTCGCGCCTGTCATACGGCCATCAACTGCAAGAAAAAAACAGATGCGGGGCGCATCATTCAATCACTATTAAATGAGTATCCAGGTGACCTACCTACTGGACTTAAGGCAATAGGCAAACTGAATGTGTACTGCGCAATTTTGACATTATCGAGAGAACTGGCGAACGCTGGTTGGTTAGACGATTCCAACCATGTATTAAATACACTGCATGGAAAAGCGGTCGGCAAAGATGCAAATGAGGTAGCTGAATACTTTCTCAAAGCAGAATTGTTTTACAACAAAGCAAAAGCTGCAGGCAAGAGCAACTCAAAAGGACAACAGGATTCCCCCAGCATTGCCCAATTTCCCGACGCCAGAGCCTCCAGTAATGGTGTTTCCATTGGCGATACTCTGCGCCGAATAGCAATGGCATTTTATTTTGCCGACGAGTTGGAACGGGCAGAATTTTTTATAAATTGTGCAATTGAAGCGGGCGATGACAAATCACCTGATTTGATGTTGCTCGAAACAGCGTGCATCGCGGCCAAACGTGGACAATACACTAAAGCCGACACACTATGGAAACAACTTATGCAACGCCAACAAGGATGTTCCGACAATTTTCGCCACACAGCCATTGAGTTGTGCACCACTTATATAAATAATCAAAAACGTCCGCAAGCCATTGCCATGTTAACAGAATTGCGGGCAAAGCCTAGCGACAGGTCAATTATGCAAGTCGGCAATGGAGTCACCGCAGTTGATCTGATGCTGGCTAAGAACCTGCTAGATAGTGGCAATGCAAAAGAAGCATCTAAATTGCTACCGAGACCGCTGCAGCAATGCCAAAACGTCTGAGCTGAGCCAATGTTTGATAGTTGCCCAATGCGCGGAGGCATCAAAAGACTACGCTACGGCAGCTGAATGTTATGAGATGAAGCGGTGGGACGTCGGGCCCAATGTCATTCATGACTGACCATGGTTACGGACGATTCGGCGCTCAAAGCGTATAAATTAGCCAAACAAGCATCAAATATGGACAAGGACTTATTTGTAAAAATCTGCACTGAGTATGGTGAGTCGTTACGAAACAAAAACGATCAGGAAGCTTATACGATCTATAAAGAAGCTTTCGACGCGACACCAGAATCATCGCCGCAAAAGATCTCGCTATTAAATGTATTATCTCAATTAGAAAGAGCGAAAGCGCAGGCTAATACAAAAAATCAAACAGCAGACACTTCGAAAGGGTCAGAAACAAAAAGTAAGAGGGCGCCGGTCGCTGGTTAGCCCATCCCACATGCCATGTCCATTACTGGGCGGCTTGACCCTCCACCAGACAAGTGAACCACAGGCTCCTGATTGCGGATACAAAGGCGATCATCTTTCTCTCCGACTAATTCAAAAAGAGCTTGCTTGTGTTTATCCGCCAATTCCGTCTTGCCAAGCTCCGCATACCAAAGAGCCAAATTACGGTGGCTCATTCTCCGCAAGTCATTAGCTGCAGGCAGCCGATCCGCCAATACAGCCGCCCGCAATTTTAGCTTTTCGCTTTGTTTGAAGTCTTGCTCAGTAAAGTGAAATTTTTTGTCGCAGGCAAACCTTGCGGAGGCGTGGAGGATCTGGAAGTGATTGAATTTCTCGCGGTGTTGCGCGAACAGCTGCGGGCCGCTGGAAGGATTGCAAGGGATCAATCCGTAAGCCATCGCATTCAATGCCAATGACGCCGCCGTAATCAGCTTCTCATTCGCCTGAGGGGCTTTTTCGCATGCTCGGATGTCTTGCTCTAATAACGAGCCATAGGTCTTCGTCCCAGCCTTATCGCCCGCCTGCTGATATACTGACAGACGATAAAGTGCAGAATTAACTTTGCAGACTGGTCAGTAGATTTATCCATTTCCACCAGTGCATTTTTTCATTGCCTCGTTTGCAAGCGCGGAATCTCCGCTATTTCGAGATTCTGAGGGAGTCGCAACATTTGCACTGGCATTGCGTGCTTCGCGAGCAATAGTGTTTAACGTACCTGGAAGCTGATCGCGGCCACGATCATCATTGCGACGAGTGAATAAATCGCTTGCATACTTGGGATTTGCCAAAGGTTGGATCACAAACTCCGCAGAAGAATTGTCCGCCGGTTTCAGATAATGATTTGCAAGCAGTAAAAAATAATATGCGCGAACCTCTGGCGGAACTCCCGCTTTCTTAACAAGGCGCTGGATTAGGACTGCCCTTGGCTCGTCATTGGTTTGAGCCAACGCAGGTAGTGGTGCCCCAAACATCCCGCTTGCCAAAGGCAATCGCTAACAGGGCTCTCGTTCGGCTCGAGTTTTGATTTGTCACGTAAAACGGTCTCCTCTGTCTCGCTCAGCCCTCATCGCACAAACTATGCACATCGCCTTCTGCCAGTTACAAGTGTAGGGGATATTCCCTGAATTCTAAATGATGTGCTAGAAAATACAATCTACTCCGACAAAAAATCCACATGGAATGCTAACAACCCTTGCAGCCGTTTACCAAAAGATTGCTGAGTCCGGTGCACGGATGGTGGCACTGCCGCTTCTAGTCGATGAATAAATCCCCGTCATATTTGAAGACATATTTCTCCGTCGAATAATCCCTCGTCATATTTGAAAATCCTGTAGATTTGGGAACAACTTTCGAAGTGTCCGTCAATTTTCGACTCGCGAATTGAGCCGATTCTGAACTAAATGGATTGGTCAAGATAGAGCTCTGGCTCTCTTCCATTGCTTGAGCCATCAAATTCGCATGAAAATGCGCACCTTTCAACAAGACTTCTCTGATCATTAGCGAATTCATTGCTAACTGCTCCTCAAGGAAAATCTTGTGCTCCTTCAATGCTTCCTCATGATCTTGCTCTAACAATTTGCGATTCTCATTTAAAAGTTCCTTGTGCTCTTTTGCGTTCCACCCATCAGCGGAATTCCATTGTTGTTCTTCAGCAGAAACTTCAGAATCAATAACGTGCTTTGGTACCGAAGAGTCATAACCCAAATTCATCGCATAGTACTCATGCGACGTGTATTCGCCTCCGTCTTTAGTTATGATTAAAGGCTCCTTGCCCTCAAAATTTTGCCAAATAATCTTGAGCCACTTTTTCTATTTTTATGCACAGTCCCTTTTGCTGAATTTGGTATCGCACTTTCCAACAGTTTCTCGCCAAGGCTTAAACCATTTTCGACAGATTTTCTTACTACAGCATTCTCTAAAGCTTCCTTAGCCAATGCTTCTGCAATCTCGATTTTTCCTGACATTGTTTTTTCTCCGTTGTTTCATGTTTCCCCGACTGGTCAACTTGCCGATGAGAATACTTGCTGCAACGTTTAAATTACGTCAAAATGTTCAGGAAGATTCAGATTATAGCCCTGGTTTCCCCTCTGTCAGCAGAAACAAGGCAGTGCTCGGTCAACAAAATCAATACGCTCAACCAGCAAAGCAATTTTTATCTCTTCAGATTGCCCTTGTATCGATGTCTTTTGAGGCGAACTGATAACCTTGGGGGGCGTCTAAGGGCGGGTGCGTGGCGCACGCGGGAATCTGTATGGACAATGTGCCGACAAAATGATATCCCCTGAATTCAGGTTGATAATTATCTTGCAGGAGGGCGCCACTATGCAGGCTAAAGCAAAGGCTAAATCCGAGAAAATCGACATCAGATTCAGCCAGCAAGAAGCGAGCCTCATTAAGCAAGCAGCTTCCTTGCAGCACACAAACATGTCCAACTTTGTGCGCCAGCAAGCTGTCGGCGCAGCCGAAGCCGTTATTCACGGGCAGACGCGGTTTACGGTATCTGCCGAACAATGGGATTTTATCGAGGCTGCCTTGGAAAGGCCGGCGCAAGTTCTGCCCAATTTGCAAAAGAAATTGGCTACTACGGATGACTGGGACCAATAATAGTTTTGAAGCCTCTAAAGCTAACAAAGGAACATGACCTTAGTCAATTTGATTGCGGAAATGAGCCTCTCACAACCTGGCTGCAAAAATATGCATTACAAAATCAAACCGCGAACCACACCAAAACGGTAGTAATAACCGAGGATGATTCGAATATCGTCATCGGTTGTTACTCGTACAACATAATTTCGGTCGAACATTCTGAGTCAACGCCTGTGCTGGTCTCAAAGGGCCTCGTGCGACATCCAATACCGGTATTTTTAGTCGCTCGCCTGGCGATAGACAATAAATCTAAACGGCAAATTCTCGGCTCCAGATTATTTCGGCGCGCACTGTTGCATGCCGCAGAAATTTCAGATCAAGTTCCAATTCGAGCGATTATCGTGGACGCTATTGATGATGGTGCTCGAACATTTTATAGTCGCTTTGACTTTGAGCCGTATCCAGCGGATGGCTTGAGGATGTGGCTGCTGCTCAAGTATCTAATCAAAACGCAGCAACTAGTGAAGTGGCAAAAGTAATTTCGGTTCGAATTTGAGATGGTCGCACTCCAGGTAGTGTCAGTTGCAACTTTACAATCGTTGTAAATCTGACTGCCATAAATTCAGGGTTCGCAGGAACGTTACCACGGTATGGCGTGGTAACAAGCTGCGGTAAACGTCCAGAATTCAGCAATTCGTGTAAATTAGTACTTTATTGCAAACGTAAGAGATTCGTGGAATTGGCTTTCTGCTGGCGCAGCTAGCGCAACAAATTGTCTTCGTCTCCTTTCTTCGCCATTCACTTCGTATTCCTCCCCCACGTGTCAACTGTGTGTCATGTGGGTCAATTTATATTGATTCAGCTGGAAGGACACAGAAGGAGTGATGGGAATGGGCTACGTCGAAGTCGGCGAGGCTGCTTTATTGCTGGCTAAGAAGATGGCTCCAGGTCTTACAGAATCGGCCGTCGCTGCACTTAGCAGAGAAGGTACGTCCCTTTTAGAGCGCTCGGGTTTTCTCTCTCGAATTGATTCGAATCACACTGTTGCTCATTTTGTTGACAGATATGGCCAAGGAGGCGATGCCTGCGATTCAGCGCGCGGTTGGCGCTGGCTCTCATGCAGGTGGAAGACTTGCTGGTCGTCGGCAAACCTTTCAAATCGGCAATCGGGTCGGAGCTGGTGCCCCACTCTCAATCCCTGGTCGTTTACGAACCACCATCAAAATATTTCAATACATCCTGACGGACAATTCCGCATCGATTACCCAACTCCTTCAGGACAACGTATAAGAAGCGACAACTATTCTCCGCAAGGACATTGGCTGGGCAATGGATATTCAGCAATGACAGCCGACGGTTACGGACGCGTCTCAACGCCTCTGCTAGCAAATGATGGTGTAAATGCAGCGGTTTTCAGCCAATTAGGTTCGAGGCAAATGACGTTCGACAACGCGTGGAATCATTCGCGTGACAATTTCTCAATTAATCCTGTCATTGAGAAATTTATTAGAGAGACTAAACCGCTCGGCAGTTTGCCTGATATGTCGAAATTGATGACAAGAACAGTGTCGACTCCTCTTGCAGACGGCAAATTGATTGGCTTTGATCATGTCTCAGGTGAGGCTCTGGTCACGGCAAGAAGGTTTTCATTCAACAAAGCAATTCGGCAACCTTGGGTGACGCCGCGACCACATACCAGTCAAATTGAACTTTACCAGCGATCTGCAAGTGAACGGTTTTAGAGATAAATCAGGAAAAACTAATGCCATTTTCGCTCAAAAACACTGGCGCCTCGTTTCAGTCACCAGACATAACCGTATTTGCATTTTCCCCCCTGGAAGTAAAATTGGAAGGTCAAACTCTGACAGACATTTTGGGACTAAATAAATCAACGGGACTTCGAGCGATGGGAGGCTATAGCACCATTGACGGTGCTCGAATTCCCATCGTGGGCGACACCTCACGATATGCCCCGAGGCAAGCAACGCCGATCACTCAAAAAAGCCTTCACGGATATAATTCCAAGGGACGGGGATAAAGTCAAAGCTGTTAAGCCATTGGTAGACGCTGAAGAGCTAAGCAAGAAATACCCTCATCTGAAAATTCCTGCTGTTTCTGGACCGAAGCCACACCAACAGTTTGCAACAGCTGAAGAAATTGCCCGACCACGTCCCCATCTTGAGCCACCTCCGCCTGCCGGTACTCCAATGCCAATCCCGGAAAGATTGGTGCGTCCACCTAAAGCGGCAGGATCGCTCGTAGCTGAAAGTTACAATTCTGCCAAGCAGAGCCCGTTTTGATGCGCAAAAGACTAGTCCAAAGATTGATGGACTTTTCTTAAAAACAATTGCGACAAAACAGTGAGGAGCAGAGCATCCGTCGTTTCCGTTTCAATCTCTGAAAATGCCCGGTTGAGAACAACACACTCGCGTCACCAGTCGATTTGCAATCGTACATTTTGACAATCTGGGGCCAGGGGAAAGAGGTAATCGATGCTATTTCTTCAGCGAATGGATGCCACTCGGGCAGGATAAATCCTTCCATAGTTGTGCGTTTTTCGTATTTGCCTGTCCATGGTGTAGTCGACGACTGCAGCCTGCATGAATATTTTAGTTTTGCTTTTCCATGTATAGCGCGCGATGGTTTCGCGGTAACCGTAGAGAGCACCGTCATTGGTGCGCTCAAAGACTGTATCTTGTTCCGCTGAACTTTCATCAATTCGTTGCAGTGAATGATGAAGCACGTCGTCCTGCCACTGACCGCCCACAGCATTGTGCAGTGCTGACTGCCCATATCGATGACTGGATAGTCGTTGTACTCCTCGGGACGCAAATCTTCCTTGGCATCAGGATTCGGTTCCTTCTCATCATGTGATGCTGACGGTCTTCAAATCTGCGCTGGAAGAAGACGCTGGGAGGAATGATATTGACGTTGTCCTTTTCTTTGACAAATCTAACCACAATTGTGCCTAGGTCACCAACCGCCAGGCGCGCTATCGGTAATGTGGGGGGCGTAAATGTCTCGAGACAAAATCTTCAGATGACCGCCCCAAGTACCGACGATGAAATCTGGGAATGATGTCATGGTCGACAATTAGTGAGATTTGCTTGTAGCACTGTGGGCTTGGGCATCATGACATCATATCGAGGCGTTTCTTGAACTAATTGAATGTCCGCAAACGCCTTGAGCTTATTTACTTTAGTGATTAATTCGATTGGCATTTGGCTTCAGGTAGAGCAATTTGCTCAAGCCTGCCTTCTAACGGTTTTTTTGCCGTCTTCGCTCAGCGAGCCTTCTAGCGGTGCTGTCTGTTGGAGTTTTCCTCCAGAGGAGCGATGTCTTCGGCTTGACCCTGCAACTGAGTTTGTTTGGCTTCACCGGATAAAGAAGTTTCGTGCGCTTGCCCTGAGAGAGGCAGAGAAAAAGCGCTGCACACGATTAAAAGTGAGCAAATTGTGGATTTGAAATTTCTGTTGTTAGCCAACGGAGCACCTCTGATCTCAGAATTATACCCCCACAGGAACCTGGCAAAAAGCATCCAGCAGTGGCGGGGCAGCTGGCTGACGGGTTGCTTGAAGAAGCGAGGGCCTTGGTTGTTTGTTGTATAAAAATTGCCTGAGGCGTACGAATTAAAAGGAAATATCCGACATCACTGGGGG
>CAWUCS010000154.1:0-54747 GCA_963920785.1 Sphagnum contortum | reverse complement strand
CCAAATTGCAGAGACAAGCCGTTAGCTGCTCCAACAGGCAAAGCATTGAACGTTACCGTATATTGCGTTGGTGTTGTAGCAGTTAGTGGCACATCAATGAATTGAATAGTTGAGGTTGATGTATAATTGTCAGCTACAGAAGGAGAAGCAATAATCACGCGCACAGTAAGTGGGGTGTTATACCCATAACCTGCACTGAAAGAAACAGTAACCTGTTTGCCTACCAAGTCTGCAATGTCACCACTCTCAATACGTTGTTCTATTGTTACATAAGACCCAGAAGAAATTGACGCAGTGATGTTAAGCTGGCTTCTAGCTGCGTAATTTGTCAAAGCTCCTTTATTTACTGTAATAGCACTGCCTGAGCAACTAACGCGCCACCTATCTAGTGTGTAAACAGCACTACCAGCACTGATATTAAATGGCGCATTGCGCTGTGTAATTTCCATTGATGGATTATACAAACGATTGCGAAACAAAGTCATTTGAGTAACAAACTGCGCAGATGCTGCAGCAGCTATAGCACTGTTTGTTGCATTTGTTGCGCTAGTAGCTGCTGTAGCTGCTGCAGCGGCGGCTGGTATCGCTGGATTAGTAATGTCTGTCCAATAGCTCGGATTGTTGGTTCTGTCTGTAGCAAAGTCTGTAGGTGTAAGTGCCGACGTGTGGGCTACGGCGCTATACCATAAGTGGCCTGTAACACTGTCAATGACAGAGACACCTGCAGCATATATAGTGTTGTTAGTCCACACACCCTGCAACGAGAGTGAGGTAGTGAACTGCGCTAACAATGCATCAATGGCTACGAAGTTCTTGTTATTTGCGTCGCCCCAGCCATACGCGTTGTAGTCTGGCAGCGTGAAGCGGTAGTTTACTGTATAAGTAGTCACTTCTACCTCCTAACAGAGCCACGTTGGTAGGCCAAGCTAATGGAAATGATCTTCAGTGGTGATGTCGTAGAGCCTGAGACTTTAAGCTTGTTGAGCTTAAACTTCGCTGGCCAATCGAACAGTCGTTCGTCGCCTGCAGGAGCACCACCACCGTAAGGTGAGTTGCTGTAAGGCTGAGAGCCGTAGCCTCCAATACTGCCCCCTACAAACTGTGCAGACAATGCAGGCGCGTCTTGGCTGTTACCATCAAGCCGTATATTGTCGATATACATAGACACAGTGAACTGTGCATTGCCTACAGTGTCGAAGCTGATATACTTAGTCTGCTTTGTATTCATCCGCTTGTTGAAATCTGCCCAAGGCAACTCCCACGTAAAGCTGATAGGCACACCTGCACCACTGTTGTAGTTGGCATCGCCAACAAAGTCAGCGTGTGTTGTCTGGTTATCGAAGTCATAAATGTAGATGCGGTTGCTGTTAGTGAACAGCACGTTCTGCAGAGCAGTTCTACAGCCTGCTTGCCATACCCAGCCACGTAACTTAGCCCACGCTGAAACTCTCAGCGTTGGTATGTCCGTGTAGCTGAAACCTATGGTTTCAGTGATTGTCACGCCGTCAGATGCAAAGACCGGCACGAAGAGCATGTAGCGCCGATGACGCATGTCATACACGGCGAAGACATACTGCGCGATTTGAGCAGTTGAGAGAGGTTGGATAAGGGCAGTGATAGCTGGGTCGATGAGTTCACTAGCTCGTTGAGGTCTAAGGGTGTTATAGAGGACAACACGCTCGATGCTGTTGACGCCGACATTGTCGCAGAAGAAGGTGTCGTCCCCAACGGAGATGAGGCTCCGATGAGCAAGGCAACCGTATTCCTCGATGAAGCCATCATCCGATGGCGTATGAACGCTCGGGCTTCCACTATAGACGCCCAGGTTAATAGGCAGCACACCACGCTCAAAGCAAACAAGCAGTTTGTCACGATAGCTCACCAATCCTGTTATAGCTGAGGAACCGAGAGAAACACGAGGTCCTAGGTCTAATGCCACAGCATCATTAGGTGCTGGATCACCGAGGAAGGTGCCGCTTGTTCCACGTGCTGAGATATATAGCGTAGAAGGCGCTGATGGAATGCCAGTAATCACTGTATACTGTGCATGTGAGATGCACAGAGAACCAATAGGCGTGTTGATGTTTGAGCCGCTGCCCAAGTCAATGAGGTAGATACAAACCATGTAGTTTGGCTTGTTGGGATTGCCCTCAATGATAAGAGGCTTGTTTAGCCCATTGCACAAAATTAGCGCACTGTTAAAGACAGTGAAACTTGCAAACGTTGTAGCTCCCCATAGTGTGCTGAGAGACGTCACAATACCTAAGCCATCTACCTTGCAAACTCTGCCTGACTTCTGCACAGTGATAGCTACACCGTTGAAATAGTAGATGTTCACAATGTCTGTGGTGTCTGTCCCTGCAGACAGTGTAGCTAATAGCTTAGTGCCTGCGCGCAAGGAGAGAGAACCATCGATGTCTCTCTCTATGTTGTCTAGCACCTTAGCGAACTTAGGCTTCATGTTGAGGTCAGTGTCAACGATGTTAAGCCCACCGTCGAAGTCTCTGACAGTAGTAGTCAGCAGCACATTGCCGTTCTTGTTTTGCGCTCCGTTCTGTCTCTTAGGCTTTAAGAAACTCATGGTATATAATTCACAAAATAATTGTATCGAGCGGCTGCTGCGCCAGAACTAGTAATTAGTTTAATTGACAAATTATCTCCCAAAGTAACTTTTACTCCTGCAGGCAGTGTTATGCTGCAGGAGTAAGAAGTTCCAGGAATTGCGCAGCTTAGTGGGGTGTTTTGTCCAGTGTTATTAACTAAAGATGCTGTTGCAGTTTGCCCTGTCCCTAAAAGAGTATCAGTTCTAATATAAAGTTGACTAAGCTGCCAATTACTAGAAGCTACCCAAGAATTTGAGGTTTGAGTCGTTTGTGCTCCATTAGGGCCTAAATAGCTGGTAGTATTGGCTGCAACAGTTGCTGTAGTGCTTCCTGACAAACTTGGTCCATGAGCACTAATTATTCCTGTTCCACAGGCTACACGTCCTGGCCCCCAAGCAGGAGTATTAAGTTGAACAGTTGCACTGGCATCAATGGATAAATCACAAGAATTTAATTTAGTTGTTAGTCCTGTTAAAGACACATTTTGGGCGGCGCCTCGAAACACTGCCCCAACGCCTTGTGCTGCAATGCTTGTTGGAGAATAAGCACTAGGCCCTGTGTATCCAGCATAGGTAGTTCCTCCAAAACTTAGCGTATCACCACCATTAACATCTAGCCCATAAGCTGAAAGACTGTCCCATACTGTGCCGATGAACTGGCTATACTGTGCATTATTTAACGCAGCACCACGCTCAAATTGTAGTGCTTGCGCGTCAATGTATTGATTGCCGCCACTAGCCACAGGCAAAGACGTAGTTCCAGCTTGGTATACTCCTACTCCGCCGCCTTGTGGATATTGCCCGTAAAGAAAGACATGCTCATACGTCGTCTGGGAGACCCCTACGCCAGCCGCCATGCCTGCGAGGATAGCGCCCGATGCTGTGATCCTAGTGACCATATTTTGAGTTGTGTTGTTAGAAGCTGTGAGACCTGTGCCGAGCAGTTGAAATGCTACAGGCGCGTTGACAAAATTAACTGCATCCCACAGCCCGTATTGCCACTGATCGGCGAGCAGCAAGCCAAAAGCTGCTTGCACAGGTGCGCCAGAAGCTGCTCCTGAAAGTGTCATTGACACCGTAGCGCCGGAACCCGAGCCCCCCTGGACGCCTATCGGGCCGCCAGAAGTGGGGTCGGTTAGGTATAACCCCGGCACTAGTAGAGAGGCAGCCGTGATTGCGCCGGCGGATACGGTGACCGCTGCAGTAGCAGGAGCGCCGTTGACCACTGGCGCTGATACAATGTCGGTAGACTGATACCCAGATCCCCCTGCCACGATTGTCATTGCCGTTGCCGAGATTGGCAAAGGATCAAGCATCGTGATGATATTACCGTTAATCGCAGTGATGAGACTGATATGATGTAGGCCGCTATTCAGTTGAACAGAAATAACTTGTCCAACTGCCATCTGGGACGCGTTTGCCACTGTGATGGTCGTTCCACCAAGGGTCGTTGACGCGGATAGCGTTGTGCTTCGCAGTGTGAACCCATCGGGGTCTTCAAGTTGGCCGTTGAGGACTTGGCTTTTGAAGCCAGTGGTTTTGACGAGCCATTGCGCGCCGGGCATCGGCCGAAGCTTAGCGCCGCGCAGATCAAGGATTTGATTGTTGCCTAACACTAAATTAGCAACGCAGTAAGTCTTCGGAGACGCGCTTCCTATTGGAGAAGGCGAAACCGAAACATAACTTGTTTTGCTAAGTGCTGTGATAAATGCTGTTTGATCTGCGGAATTGGCGGTGCAAGTTGAGGCCCCTAATCCAACAGCCCCTAAATCTTCAACAATCAACCCTGCTTGTGTTAGACGCACAGCAACTGAAGAACCAACTGAGGCTCCAGTTGGAAATACGGTGCATGCTGAAACGTTTACATCACACTTACTGCCAAATGCAGCGTTAATGTCACGCGATTTAATGGGAGATGGTGTTGTTGGAGTAGCAGGAACAAAATTGGTAGGTGTTTGAGCTGCTGCTGCAGAAGACAGCAGAGTAGTTGCAAGCAGTAAAGATTTCATCCCCATTGTGCGACATCCCACTGTGCTACATCATACTGAGCTTGCGGTGTGATAGCCACCGAGCCATCTGCGTTAGTAGTAACAGAGCCACTGCCCCAACCAACTCCATGAAGCGGTATTGGTTGATGCTCGAAACCTCGTTTCACTTGCATGAGACGCTTCTCTAGTAGCTTCTCAAACTTGTCTATAGCACCTGGCACTGTGCCATCATCTGTGGCATACATCCATGCGGCAGCATACGTGAGCATCAGCCTGTCGAGGTAAACGACGTCTGACGTGCTGACAGGTATAATAGGATAGAGCTTTGCCCTAATGACCAAGACATCTGTAGCTGTCATAGGCCATACAGTGAAGGGACGTGCTGGATTGCTGGCATCAGGCTCTAAGAACAGCGAGTAACCACTGCCTGAACCGCCAGCCAAGTTAAACGGATTGATGTTTGTTGGGAGGCGCCTGAGACGTTGGTCTGTGCCTGCAACCATAACAAACTCTATGTCTTCATAGCGAGATACGCTGTGGTTTAAGTAGCCAGCTACCGTGAGATCACTTGTCACCTTGCCAGTAGTTCCATCAAGCGTAGCTTGAAAGTATTTCATTAAGTGTGGCCACCAGCAATCATCCATCATCAAGATAATGGCATCTTGCACATGCTGTTGGATGTGTGGCGCTGCGTAGACTTGAGTAGAGAAACTACCCACCATAGATAGCTGTGTTATCACATCGTTAACAATGTCTTTAACAGTGACAGCCATCTTACTACCTCATAAGCAAAGCCTCACAGCATAGGGAGCAGCTACACTGTGAGGCTCGCATAACACGCTACGTTTACACGCAACGTGGTATTAGTTGCTGTAGTGCGGCACGCCCATCAAGCCACCGTTGTTGTTCGCATCAACGTCATTGGCGAAGTCAAACGTCGCTGTAATAACGTTGATGCCGTTCTGCGTCGTCGTAGGCGAATAGGTGCCGCGCGTATCACTAGTGGTAAGTGTCGCAGGCACTGTGAGATCAGGAGCGACAAGCGTTCCAACAGTAGCAGGAATGCCGTTAGCTTCTTCTGTGTAAACTTTAATCGCTTTATACGGAAGTCCGTAAAGATTGCTGCTTCCAACAGAAATAGTAGCGCCAGCTACTGCAGTTGTAGTAACCTGCCGTAGATACTTAAACGCCTTTTTGCCGAAGGATGTGCCGCCTGCCGCGTTGTATGCAATGGTTTCACTCATTGGCTGATTTAGGTAGTCGAAGCCGTCAATGATAGCCGAGCCTGCTCCCGCAGCACTTGTAGTGATGTAAAGTGTGCGTCCGAACGGCGTATCCATCAAGCCACTATTAGTCATTGTAGCCGCAGAGAACGCGCCTGCCGTGGCAATAGACTGAGCATTCAGCACAGTGTTAGGTGCAGTAGTGATAGGCGCACCGAACGAAATGCGTGTGCTACTTCCAAGCTGCACGTCTGCAGAATACTGCATTGCAGGCACGTATTCAGACAGACGACGTGGGTAGAAAGTGCCAAAGTTAGTTAGGTTAGCCATGTCTTGTTATCCTTTCATCGCTTCTTCGATACCACCGACCGTCGAACGACGCCTGCGTCCCTCAGACTTCTGCACTGCTTCTTTAGCAGAGAGTGCAAGTCCTTGCAGTTGACGTGGTGTGTCGAGTATAACCTCGCCATCTGCATCTAATGGAATGCCTAGAGCAGTAAGCTGTTCAGTGTCATCAGCAGCTACGAAGATAGAGTGAGCTTGTGGGTAGTAGATCATGAAGCCCTTAGTGAAGGGCTGCTGTTCTTTCTTCATCTTACGGATGATAGAAAACCTCTCCTGTCCGTTCACAAGACGTGAGATAGTCTGCTCCTCGATCACAGTGATGGTGCGAGTAAACTCACCTTCCATCGGCTCGATTTCGTATTCCTGAGCAAACCTACCACCTTTCTCGTCAATGACACTACCTACACGGATAGTGTCATTCATTGCTTCTAGTGTTGCCATGTTGCGCTACTCCTTACGCTGTGACTACAGCGTGTGTGCGGAAAGCTTTCCACATGCACCACTGGCCTTGCCACACGACACGACTGCCGCTTGCGTCCACGTTCCACGGAGCCACAAGCTCCTTAACCTTCATGTTAACGCCCTTCAACATGTGAAGGCGCAGGTATTTGTCATTGAGGAAGTAGACGTAGTTCACGGGGCAGTCTTCGTCGTAGAGAATAGGCACGTTGTTGTGGCTTACACCTTCGAAGCCAAGATCAAACATGCGCTTGCCAGCCTTGCCATCTGACAACGGCAGCGTAACCTTGTCTCGCACTGCCTGACGATACATGCGGTAGATGTTACGTCCTGCAAGAATGACAGAAGGCTTGTCACCTTTCAGCGTCAAGTCCATGAAGATGTCATCGAACACTTCTTCAATGTTCGTAGCATCTAGTTGACCGTTGAAGATGTAGGCTGAAGTCCGCCACTGCTGCTGCTGCGCGCGGTTGATACCGCCAAGCGTGCCGACGTTGGGGTTCGTAGGAACCAGTGTCAGCAAGCCTAGTGGGTCTGCTCCACCACCAGCAGCGTATAGATACTGCGAGAACTTCTCTTTGATGCTCTCTTCAAGCACTTCCATCTTCTGCTTCATCAGCTTGAAGATAGCACTCTCTCCGTTGTTCTCATCTTCCTCTTGGTCGGAGATGATAACAGAGCCAGCAACACGCGACCAACCATACTCAACAGTGTCAAACTCATTGGTCTGGTTGACAGGCAGTGTCTGGTAATACTTGTAGCTGGTGACATTGGGGTTACGCCCAACAGTCAGTGGGTTGGTGATGTTGTAGCCACCATCTTCATACTCCACACGGTCGTTGGCAAACACCCACGCCATAAGAGCATTGCTCTTAATAGAAGCCATAATGAGCTTCTTACGCGAGTGAGTTAGCGTGGAGTGCAGAACAGTAGCAACGCTTGGAACAATAGAACCAACAGGCATGTAACTCTCCTCTAGTTAACGTCGGAACCCACTCTCTAGCATAGCGTGTTTGATGATGTCAGACATGCTAGAGTTTTCGTCAAAGTTCTTCGCGTTGGCTAACGGCACCGGATTGCTGATTTGGCGACCGTTCGGCAAAGGAAGTGGTGCTTGGGGTGTCCGTGCTACTTGAGCAGGCTGCTGTTGTCTCTGTTGAAGCTTCGCTTGATACTGTGGGCCTAGAGGCTGCGTTGGGTCGAGACCCGCCTCATAGCTCATCCTAATTAACTTACTCCACGCTGCATGGAGGTTGTTACCCAAAGAGGGCTCTTGTGTAAGCATCTCACCTATGATGCCTATATTATGCACTGCGTCAGGCTCAACTCCAAGGAAATTGTCAAGAGTTTCCTTGGCTTGGCTCCTTACTTGCTCCACTTCTGCAGCCTTAAGACGCTCTTGCGTCAGTGGAGCTAGACGTTGATCTAGCATCAACTGCATGGCCTGTGCATCCATGCCAGGACTTACACCCTGTTCCAAGAACGGGATGTTGTAGCCTTTGGCCTTAACCTCAGCTACCATTTCACTGAGCACAGTTACAGGGTCTTTGAGGAACCTGCCCATCAACTGCACAGCTACTTTCTGGCCGTTGTAGTCAACGCCAGCTTGAGCAGCTAGCTGCTGTAGTTCAGTCTGCTGATTTACCTTAGCCTCTGCAGCAATAGCACGACGCTCGAAGTCACCGCGCTGCTGTTGTGCTACACGAGCTTCGTGGTGCAACTTCTGCGCACGCTCAAAGTGTCCACGCTCTCTGCCTCCAGCAGCAACTACTTGTCCTGTTGCTGGGTCAACAAGGTCTCTGGTATTAGGGTTGTCTTTGCTCGGGACTTCGATAAGCCCATCGCGGCGTTGGATGCCTTGAGCAACTGGCGCTGTTTGTGTGTCGCCTTGGCCGCTTGTAGAAGCTGCAGTGTTGCCTGCTGGCTGCTGGAAGACAGTGCTGTTATCAGCAGACTTGCCTTCTGTTGCTGTCTCGCCTGATGTGCTGTTCTCTGTAGCCGTAGCATTGCTGCTCTCCGTATCATCTCCTAAGTTAAGATCAGGGATGTTGTCGAAGATACTAGCTTCTGTAGACTTGGTTTCACTCATCATCGGCCTCCACGAACAACACAGCGTTGGTATTCTTGGGCAGAACCATAGTTCATGCCTTCTTGCCATGCTTTGTGAAGTGACCACTTACCGATGATAATTGTCCATGCTTCATAGAAGCGATGATACCATGCAATAAAGCCTCTCTTATTGCGTAGTAACTTAAAGTTCCTCGGGTCACTCATCAAGCTGCTCCTTGATTGTTAGGTTGCTGCATGTGCTGCATAATAGTCTGGGCTATTTCTGCGGGCTGCATGCCTTTGGCCAATGCTACACCAATAGCATGTAACATAGGTGGCGGCAATGCTTGTAGCATTGCCACAACTTGCATAGGATTACCGCCTGGGACACCAGGCGCAGGTGGCCCACCAGGCTGCAGAGGCTGACCACCTGGGGCTCCTAGCTCTGGCCCACCGCCCGGCGGCACCTGTCCTGGGGCACCTCCCTGAGACATCTGCAAGGTCTTCGTGACCTCGTTTTTGATGTCCTCCCAATCTGTCTTACTCATTAGCACGTCGTCAAACGCGCGTTCTAGTATTTCAAGTGTCTTAGTCAACACAGCAGCAGGTGCAGCTTTCACAAACTGTGAGAGCATCTGTCCAATCTGCACAGCTTCTTGTTTCTTGGCACTGCTACTAGACTTCGTTGTGCTGCCTCCTACACACGTCATGTTAAAGCGTGCGTAGTCTTTCAGTGGGTCTAGCGGCTTCCAGACAGCACTGACGTCCTCACCAATAAGCTGCTGGACTGTAGCAGCTTCCATGAAGTTGAGGCACAACTGCGCGAGTTGCCAGCCAACTCTGCCAATGCAGTCTTCCAACGCATCTAGCCGTGCGTCGTTACGGTTGTTGCCCATAGACGCGTAGTAATCTACAGCTTTGTTAGTTGTGTTGGTCTTGAACTCTCCACCGCGCTGAACTTCGCTAGTAGCTGCTATACGGTCAACTGCAGCGTAGAGGTCCTTTTTATCGAACACTTGCTGGAATTGAATAGATGGTGGAACCATCGTCTTTAAGACGTCTTCCATCTTAACGCCGTCAGGCACATCGATACCAATGGCTGTAGTGTCAGGCCCACTGATAATGTCTTCGACTTCCTTAGCAGTTGTCTTGTTTTTGTTGTAGACGTATTTGCCTTTAGCCCACTGTATCCACTTCCTCTTCTCGTCATTGATCTCGTTAATCTCGTCTTGTTGGTCGAGATAATACGAGACTTCACCCTTACCAAACGTGCCTACTGGGTTCTCATGGAACCACAACTTAGTTAGTGGAAAGAAGCCTTGCAGCTTGTAGGGGTCATCCCACACCCATATGGGCCATGACCACGAGTTATCTGCGTAAAGCTCTAGCCGCCTAGTTACCTTGTCCCAGTAATACCACACGCGCGTCATCTTCGCTTTGTCGAAGCTCTGAGCATCTGTGTAGCCGTAAGCGTTGTAGCTCTTCTTGTCTGCGTTGTTGAACAAAGACAAGCCTGTGTTACGTATCTCATCTGTTTCACTGGCACCACTACCATCCATTAGATGCGTGGGCTCATAGATAGACTTGATTTGCGTTACACCATCACTGTCAGTCTCTTGGCCGTAGACTGCGTTCAAGTAGCTAGTAGGCAGCATGTCTTCTACTGCTATCCACTTAGCGTCTGCACCATTAGCGTCGTTGTGATCTGCATCAACGAGCACTTGATGCGGTAAACGTAGTCGAAGGAAAGGGCCTGATGGGTTAAGAAACTCAACCTTCTCTTCTAAGGCCATAAGTTGGCCTTCACACGCTTGAATGTCTTTGATGTCTTTGGCGTTAGCTAAAGCAGCAGAAACTTCCTGCAAATCTTGCAGAGCTTTCTCACTGCTCTGGTCTTTCTTTGTGTAGCCTACCTCTAACCACACTGCGTTAGTCAACAGTGCAATAAGCACTGCACGCTTGAACTTTGGCTTAGCATTGACGCCTGGTGCCTCAGTCATAGCTAGTAGCACGTTGACTAGTTTCTCAACACAGCGTGCGTATGCATCGCTCTCTTCTCTCGCGCTGCTGTCGTCATTAGGTCCACTAGTCATACTTACTATGGGGTTCTTAGCATACAACTGCGGCACAGCAGATGATACATTGCTGAAGACAATGTTCTCAGTAGTCAAGAACCTACGGCCAATGCCTCTACCTGTAGACGAAGACTTCTGCGGCCCACGCCCATCTCGATGGTCTGACTGGTCATTGTTATAGTAGCGTATAGCTTCATCCCACGCATCGCAGTTGTCTTTCATCATCTTCTTAACTGCGTCGATGCGAGACTTAACTAACTTACCTCGTGACTTAGACACTGCTATCTTAGTGTCTTTTAGAACTTTGTAGACAGGGCCTTCGTCAACAGGCGCCGGTGGAGGCAGACCACCAGCCATTAGTGAAGACTGCAGTGGATCAGCAGACTGCTCGAAGTTAAGCTGCGGGTCTTCGTTCGAGCTACTTGCCATCGTATATACCGTCACGCTGTCCAAGCTTCGACATCATCTGTCGTATCATCTCATACTCGTCTAATGAGTGTGGACCAGACGCTACAGCTTGTGCATCAGGAGCTTGCATATCTCCGATAGTAGAGATTGTGCCAACTGGTGCTGCAGTCATAGCATTCATTGTTTGCTGAGCAGTTGTCGGAGTATGCATGTTTTGCATATTCTGCATATCACCTTTGAAACCTAATCTCATCTTAGGATCAAGCTGTTGAGCTTGAGTAGTTGCGGCATTTATAGCAGTAGGATTACCAGACTTTAGCACTTTCTGTGGGCTCATGTATCCGAGCAATGCCTGCGCAATCTCAGCGTCGAAGTTATTATTCATCGGTGCCTCACCTTCGCTTCAACCTTAGCTTTCGTTCTGTCAATCTCATGCCATGACAAGTAAGCAGGCACGTCGTCTGGCTTGCCTACATACTTAGCAAGTTTTGGTCTACTGGTTAGTAGATACTTCACAGTATCCATCGCGTGGTCATTGGCGTCTTTCGGTTTGTCTGTCTCAACACCACTGCCGTCTTTCTGCCAGTAATACTCACTGATCTCGTTGTTGAACCACGCCAAGTCTTCGTTGACGTAGAGATGTGGTGCATGGGACATGCCAGTAAGAGGATGCTCGTGGTTAGGTGACAGGCTGAGATACTGCGACACCTTAATGATACCAGAGCTAATATCATTAGCTCCTGGCGTCATGCGTATCTTGTGATCTCGCTGAAACAAACCAGCCACAGTATCACCTACCTTGCTGCCTCCTGAAGCATGACGCTTAAAGAGCGAAGGGTCTGCGTAGATAGGCGGCAGTTCTTTCTCTAGTAAGCTATAACGATCTCTGATCTGCTCTATCAACTGAGCACTGCGCTCTAAGCTCTGCTCTGCTTGATAGAAGCCATCAATGATAAACACGTTGGCATCATCGTCAACGAACGCTAGCTGATAACACGACGGGCTCTTAAGTCCGTGGTCATAGCCTTCTATCCAGCTAGGCTCAAAGCCACTTCTGCGCAGTTGTCGCAGATACAGGAGCAAGTCTTCTTTCTTAACGAGGTGTTGTGTCTCGTCATACTCAGGGTATACGAGGCCGCTGAGTGCGCCCCACTTACCCATAACGTAGCGTTCTCTCATAGCTCCTGTAAACGTAGACATCATGCCTTGAATGTAGCCTATGCCTACGTTATCTACGTTCTCGTAAGTAGAACCTTCAAAGAGTTCAATGATTGGAGTTGGCTTGCCATCTTCACTGATGATAGGCTCACCGTGATCGTTGACTTCACACAGCAGTTTGTCATTCTTAATGCCAGCTTTGAAGTCATGTATTGGCTTGATGATCTCTCTGTAACACCAGTTACGTGTGGGGTTCAGTGTGCCGATGAACCACTGCGGTCCATACTTCGGCATACGAGGATCAGTGCCAGCATACTGCGCAGAACCGCGTAGACGTCCCATCAAGTCCATGAAGTCTTTGTGGACAAACTCAGGGTCTTCCATCTGGTCAACGATGATCCAGTCATACGTAGCCGACAGCAAGTTGCTGGTGGTGCTTTCCTCTGTCTGTCCTCGCTGAGCTACGTAACGGAAGTTAATCATGCTGCCATTAGACAGCGTGACTGAGTTCTCATCTTTAGTAGGCCGCTTAGTAATCCAGTGAGGAGGACACCACTGCAGAAATTCTTTGCGGATAGTGTCATTGAGTTTAGGATACGTGCTGCGTGCTATCAGACCATTACAGCCTGGATACTCTTTGCAGAGACGCAGCGCTTTGACACAGGCTGCAGCAGTCTTGCCATTACCAAAACCACCACCGATAAACTGCACTTTCTTTACAGACTGCTGAAAGCGGTCTTGCATACCGCCTTCAGTTATGCGGTAGTGTTTTGCCATTACATCTGATCGCCGAAGCTGATAGTTACAGCGCCTGCTGACGCACAATACAGTGTCATGTATTGGCTCTCACGCGTGCTGTCTGAGACATGCTGTTTAGGAGTTGACGCGTCCAACGCTCCCCAACCGTTAGCAGTGCTAATTGCCAAATCAAAGTCGCCTTGCGTAGCAGCAAAAGGACCTGTGCGAGAATACAATGCTGTGTTGTAGGTGCCCTGCACACCTGTTCCACTTGGCACTATCACAGGACGGTCAAAGGCTATGTAAATTAGCCCACCTGTCATGTTGGCAATTTCCATGTGGGGATAGAGTTTGTGGTTTCTGCCGTGCTGCTGGTAGTTGCCATCTCCAAGTAGAGGATACTCAACTACGTAACTTCCTGCCGCCGCAGCATTAACAACGATCGTCTTATGTGCAACGAACGACATTATAGTCTCTCCATTTCGATTATAGGTAGCTGCTGTGTCTCATCTTTGCGGATGACTTCAATAACTAAGCCACCTTCCATCTTGTGACGATGTTCTACAACGTCAGCGGGACGATGCCCACTACGGTCTAAGAACTCACGTGCAGCAGCAAACTGCAAAGCTCCTACCTTCTTGCCGTGCAGTGCGCCTTTGAGCACTTGCACTGAATTGCGTGATTGCTGCCCAAGCAATTCTCTTACGTCGTTGCTCTCAGCTTGTAAAATGCTACTGACAATCTCATCTTGCATCTTACTGTAAGCTTCTTGTTGTCTGACGTTAGCTATCTGCTCAACAGTCATGGAAGTAGCTAGAGCTATCTCTTCATCATCTAATCCAAACAATGAGTAACTTAACACAGCAGATATGGCGTTCATAGTGCGCGGCACGGCTGGCAAGTCAGCAAGTTTCCTGCGCGTCTGTGCTACAAGCTTCTGTGCTTCCAGATTGCTAGGAACTTCAGTTAGCTTGAAGACACCTTCTTCTTCATCTTCCTCTTGTGGCTTGGCGTTAGGGTCAATGATCTTACCAGTTGGCAAGACAATCCTACCATCGGCTAGCTTGAAGCCTTCACCTGGCGCAGCAAGGCTCACGGGCGTATACCTCTTAGCATTTGTGCGCGCTTGGCAATCTGTGAAAGCAAACTACCTACGCCTTCTGGATTTGTCTGCGCATGGCGCATAACGTCTGCAATAGCAGGAGGCGGTGTGCCTTCTGGTAAGTGGGGCTTCGCTTGTGTAGCTAACGGAGCGTCAAGCGTTCCTTCTCTCATCTGCTTCTCTTTAAGCAACTGAGAAGGAGTTATTGGCGCGGCGCGTCTAGGCAAACCAATCTCGTCGGCACGAGGCACCGACATGTCGTCATCAACAAGAGACTGTTGTGGAGGTCCCATAGCTTTGTTGAGAGCTTCTTGTAACAGATCACCAGCTTGCATAGGAACCGCAGGTGGCAAGTCAGCAGCTAGTTTAGGTGGAGGCGTTGCATCAGGCGACGTGCCCTTCGGCAACAGTGCCGCCAATGCAGCAAGTGCTGCTGCACCACCACCAGCCTGTAATACAGTAGAGAGATAGTTCTCTCCTGGACTACCTCCTCTAGTCATCTGTGGAGCGTTGTCTCCACGAGTGCCAGATGCTGCATCTGCTGGGTTAACAACAGGTGGAGGTTCTGCAGCTTGTGGCATTGGTGCAGCTTGCCCATGCTCTCCTACAGGCGCAGGAGTTGGCGGTGTCTGTTGTGCGGGCGCTGACTGCTGCATCACACGTTGCATCATACTAGGCTGTTGCACTGACGCCGACGCTGCGCTGTCGGGAGCTTGGTTCACGAGTCCGCCAATGCTGCCAGGTGACTGAGCATTCATCTGCAATGCGCGAGACACGTTTTCGCCTGTAGGCTGCAAACCTTTACTAGCTAAGTAAGCTTGCACAAGTCTGCCTGCGTCTGATGTCTCGCTCATTACATTACATGCCCTTCATGCTGTTGATGTGCGCATGAATAGCTGCCATATGCGCAGCCCCTGCATCATTCATTGCTTGCATCGTGTCTACAGGCGCTGCACGCTGTGACATATCAGCAGGCATAGCAGAAGCAGGCTTGGGCGCTTTGTTAAACTGTCCACTAGCTGCTGGTGGCTTGTTGCCAGGACTGTCATTCGTGCTGCTAGCTGGGTTAGTTTGCTGAGGCTTAGCTTTAGCTTTCGTCGCCATGCCTTTTTTGATCTCTTCGTCAAACGTGCCCTTAGCCATACCTTCTCTCCTACTAAACTACGTTAGTTGAGCCATTGACGAAAGTCTTCTCAACTGCACCTGCTGCAAAGGCTGTGCCTGCACTCCATGCGTAGGCTTGGTTGCGTGCAGCACTCACTGGGCCACAGTTATCGAAGATAAGACTAGCGGCACCAGACGGCGTTAGCCTGTCTCTGCCAGTGACTATCATTAGATGAGTGCGTGGGTTCTCTGTTCCAACGTGACGAGCGAATGCTTGCAGAGGTGCTCCACCTGCTACACACGTTATATTAACGTCAACTACAGCACCTGGCGCGCCATTCAACACTACAAAGCCAGGGTTAGTATACGCGCTCCATGCATCACCTATAGTAACGCCACCAAAACTAGCCTGCGAAGTTCCTGTGCCTCCACCAAGCAAGAAAGAGTTGATTAGTCGAAAGCCTGTAATGCCTACCACTAAGAATAGTGGCACGTTACCATCTGCAGTTTCATGATGCCAACCATCACAAGTGATGTTGTTAGCATTGCCTCCATGGATCAACAAGCCCATGCCATTCTGCTCATTGCCTTCTATGTGGCAATTACGCAACCTGCCATTGTTACACGTATCTTGGCCATTGGTATTTGGCGAACGAATTTCGATAGCAGGCACGCCTAACGAGCGACCAATAAGCGTCTCAAAGGCTAATGCATTACGGTTAGTATACGCTACAACAGTTGCGTCGCTCGGTGATGCATGAGGATCACTGAAGCCGCACGCATTGGCACGCAGCCTTTCTACGTGAAACTCCCAAGTGTTCTCTAAATAGAGCGCCTGATGAAAGTCATTGTGCCCACTGCACGCTTCAATCTCTAGGCCGTAAGTATTGACACACTTAATTAGTTTAGGAGGTCCACCTGCTGCTACAGCACGAGATGTTGGTGTAGCACCAGTGCATGCAATGTTCTCAAAGCGCGGGTAGAATACAAAGCCGGTAGAACTTCCTGGGTTTGGATTTGTGCCAATGGCAGCCAGACAACCTGTTGTGCTGTTGAAGGGCGCGCGCACCAGCACACCACCTGAGTAGTTAGGGCTATCGGGCTCATGCACACCACCACCACGGACATTTACACGTCCTGGGTTGTTGATCGGCACTTCTGCTGTCATATCACCAGGAGTCAAGATAACTTCACTAGCATGAGACGATACAGCGTCTAAGATAGCTTGGTTAACTTGCGCGCCATAGTTACTAGCGTCTTTCGGTATTGTGACCCACAACTTGTATGGTGAAATGTTTGGTAGTGCTAGAGCAGGAAACTTAGAAGCGTTGGCTATGCCGCTTAACGTGTCAGTGATTGGCACATAACCTGCCGCTATTTGCGCAGCACTAGAGCTTGCTAGCTGTGAAATCTCGGGCATATCTTACGCCTCACTTATTAAGGCGTGTTATGTGAACAGTCCTTGACCACTGACTGTCAATGCCAAGCCGTTAACTGTAAGCGCAGTAAGACCAATGGCAGCAACGCTTGACAGTTTGCCACCACCACCATTGCCGCTTGGGTCTACAGGATATGTGAGATTGGAGCTACGGCTGATAGCCTGCTGCAAGTTGCTGACATCAGTTGCTGTGGTTGCACGATTGATCGATGGTGCAGCTTCAATAGGCACAACACCGCCAAGCGTAAATGGCGCGCTGAGAGCTTGTTGAGCTTGCACTCGATACTCTTGTTCAGTGGCTGTGGCTCCTGGCGCAACACCAAACAACGTGAGCATCAATCGACGCACTGCACGATTGCCACGAGCACGCAGCAACGCAGACAAACGATTATCTGTTTGGCTTAGTCCATTGAACTGCACATTGCCACTAGTAACAGGTGAGATTGCATCAGCAGAGCCGAGAGTAGGAGAGAAGCCTGTGAACGGAACACCATTTGCGCCGTTTGGTCCATAAGTAGCCATAGCAAACCTCCTTCGTAAGCAGTACACTGCACTATTGACAGTATGACACGCTTGTCAAGTGGGGTCCAGGCCCGTAGGGCCTGCCTTTGCCCCAGACTTGCCTCACATACTAGCTCCTAACACTACATAACACACTGCTATCTACGCACGTATAACACTACACTAATAGAGCACATAAGCTGCACTACAGTTTTACTGTGTGCCTGCACAGCATAGTATGTTGTAGTGGTAAGCTTTTGTTTGACTAGGGGAGTTAGGCGGGGTTGGTTGACGCACTACGCCGTATAGTAAGCTGTTATAGTAAGCAGGCTATAGGCTGTGTTAGTTAAGTGGGAGTGGTTGATGTAGAATTACGTCGCCTGGCTTTCACTTTAACCCCCTGTTTTGGAAACGCGCGGGGAGTTGGGGGGTGCTGTGGCATGGCAAGCGGTCGGCGCGTCTTACGTCTTAAGATGTCAACGCGTGATGCACAGTCATCGGCTGTCATGTATTCACATCATGCGGCTGACACACTGACTGAGCACACGTGACAGGTTGACAAGTGAGGCGTGAGTCGCCTGCCATCTCGAGGCAACGTGCTTACCCTTCGCTGCAGCCTGCTAACTACCACTAACTAGCACTGTGTCTCATGCTGTGTTTCGCATCATAATATGCGCCTTATGTGAGTATGATTAGCTTATGCTATTTATGTGACGCGTATTGACGCTCTTATTACGCTGTTACATGCTTACGTCGTTTGACATGTTTAGCTTGTATCTATACACTCTTAATTGTCAGAACGGCACTGCGGCCTCTCATAGCAGTGACCCTTCTGACAGGTCTTTCTGTGTTTCAACCGTCCTAAAGGATAAGATCATGGCTCAAGTTACCTCTAACTCCGCAGTTTCCTCCAACGCTCTTATCTCTGCTAGCTTCAAGGAAGCTAACAACGCCACTAAGGCAAGCAACAACAGCGTGCAGCAAATGGCTGCTGGTATCATGCTCTTTCATGCGGAGCGTCACACTTCAGAGCGCGCGACGTTCGACAAGATGTCCGAGCGGACAGAAGCTTTCAAGCTTCTGAAGGATGAATTGGTTAACGAGTTCATCGTTAAGCGTGTCACTGACAAGAGCAAGAATGCAGCCGGTCAACAATACACAGTTGATCAAGTAACAAAGATCAATCGCACGAATGCAACGCAAATGGTGGCGCTGAACAAAGGCTTTGACCTTGCCATCGCTCTCTATGCGTTGGGCGTCACGTCGCATAACTTCGACGGTAAGACTGCACTCTTCAATGTGCCCGTGTCTGCCTTGCTGCCACGCAATGAAGCTGGTGACATCGCCGATCCGCAAGGCGCACTGAAGAAAGTGTCGAGCGTGTCGCTAGATGGAACAGCTTACTGCGCCATGCTGGATGAGAAGCTTGTTCGCTTCAACGCGTTTCCTGCACACTTGCTTACTGTTGCAGGCTACAAGCGCAGCACGAAAGCTAAGCTTGCTGGTCCGGCCGCTGTTAGTGGTGCCACGAATACTAGCACAACTGGCGGTGCGTCGGCTGCTGACATCCGCGCTGACACTGCTACGTGGTCAATCGAGAAAGCTGCTAGCGAGATCAGCAAGCTTGCCTTGCAAATCAGCGAAGTAATGGATGACCAGCGCCACACGTTTGGTTTCTCGCAGTGGCCAGTTGAACTGCGCAATGCAGTCGAGGGTCTGTTGATCTTGCGTGACGAGGCACGGCAGGCCGATGACAAGAGCGCAGTTGCGGCATAGTTCTTAAGACTTAAGATCATGTAACATAACTGCACTACACGATAACCCGCCCGCAGAAATGCGCGGCGGGTTTCTTCGTTTGTGCTGCGCTCACGTAACGCAACCCGACCGAAGGTCGGCTCGTCTTCACGCGCTACTCACTCACAAACAACAGCGCAGCAAATCCCATACGCGCATTCTAACGTAGCGCACAACATCTTAAAACGTGTGACACTGCGCTCATCAAGCGTTAACCATCCCTACACGGGTTGTGTAAGCGTGAAAGCACGTAATTCATGCAGCTAAATCGAGCTAACATGCTGTGTTTATTGAGTTTATAGCCTCAATTACGTGCTGTTGGCTGTGTGTTTAGTGGCATGTTTCATGTATTCACTGCTTGACTTACCTGCTTACATCGTATACACTTATTGAAGTTAGAGGAGTTAGCAACGTGGCAGCACTTACCAGACAACACTTTGAACATCTCGCTCGCATTGTTGGCACTGCAGAAGGTGCAGCGTATGTCGGAATGTCACACGATCTCAGTCTCGCTGTTCGATTGTTCTGCAAGCTATATAATCCAGCATTCGATAGCACAAAGTTCTGTGAAGCTGTCGAAAAGCATGCTGACGCAGTAGTCACGCAGTATCACAAAGAGCATTCAGATGCCTAACGGCAATCCTAACGTCATAGCATTTATGCTATCACAACGCCTGAGACGCATAGAGCGTGTGCCTTGCATTAATCATGCACAGGGTGTGTTTGCTGCTACAGGTAGTTGGATCATCTGGCTAGATACTGCAGACTATCAATACGGCACATACATGCAACTTATGGATGACGGACGCATGTTTCGATGCACAGTGCGTGAAGACGGTAACGATGAATGCATCGACGTAAGACCTAGTGATGAGGAGATAGCTAACGATGCTTAAACGCTTCTTGCTATTTGAGTGTGAGACCTACTATCCGTCAGGTGGTTGGGAGAACTTCGTGAGTAGCCATGATACGCTCGAAGAAGCTGTTAAAGCTAAGACACCAGCTATGTGTGGCTATGGTTTCTGGCATGTTGTAGACTTAACAACTGCTAAGATAGTTGACAAAGGAGATAGTTAGTGGCTTTTAGCTCAACCGATGCATCGTTCCTTCGTACTCTCAACTATGTAGTTGGTAATAATAGTGCCATACGACTACGTTACTCAATCACTGTCATCATACAAGATGATGGCTCGTGGTATGCATCTCACTTCAGAAACAACATCCGCTTAACAGGCAAAGCTAACAACCCTTCAGAAGCTCACAAAGCTGCGCGTCTTGCTCTAGAAGCTGAACTCTTAGCTGTAGGAGATAAGCAAAGTGCCCAACAAACGTGAAGACATCTTCAAACTAATAGACATGCGCGGTGGCCCTACAGAGTGTTGGCAGTGGCATGGCACAGTAGGTGGCAGGCAAGGTGAACAGCGTCCTTACTACACAGCAGGTGGACGCAGACAGCTAGCTTACCGCACAGTGTGGGAGCTTGTTAACGGCAGAGAGCTTACTCGTGAAGAGAAGCTGCTGCATTCATGCGACAATGGTGCAATGCCTATTGGCTGTTGTAACTTCAACCACTTGCGTATTGGCAGTGTGCAAGAAAACTCTGACGATATGATGGAACGTGAGAGGCATGGCTTGCCGAAACACGTAGCCAACACAATCCGTAAGTTGTATGCCCAAGGACGTAAGCAGAAAGATATTGCCGAACTTTATGGTATATCCCAAGAGAACGTTTCTGCTATATGTAGGCGTATCACCCACAAGATGGACGAGGCGCTTACAGATGACCGACTTGGAACAACTGAAGGAACTAGCAGCTCAGGAGAAACTGATTAGACAGCAGAAGCTTAAAGAGAAGAACAAACGCCATGAAGCGGCTATGATTAAGTGGCGGCGTAATCGTCCTGCTGACAAGAAAGCTGTTAGCTATCAAAAAGAACTAGCGCGTATTACTGCATCACGTAAAGAACGCAAGCTTATGCTTGTTGAGAAGTTTGGTAACAAGTGTCATGAGTGTGGTGGCGTCTATCCTGCAGCCGCCTATCAATTCCATCACATTACAGCAGAAAATAAGCGAGGCACCATAGCACGAATGATGACAGGAGACTTGCAAACTCTGCTCGCTGAAGCAGACAAATGTATTATGTTGTGTGCTAACTGTCACATGATACATCATCACGATGATAGTATGTCCATAACGGAGATAAACAATGCCGATGAAGAGTAAAAGCCTTGATCCTGCAACTGCTGTGTTAAGTGATGAGACAGTTACACGTATTAGGCGTCAAGATGCTAACGTTGCAGCATTGTGCAAAGAGCTAAACCTTGGCATAGATACTGTAAACAATATACGCTTTGGTGCATACTACAAATGGCTTAATGACACTATTCCACCAGCACAAAAGCTCACACGAGAACAACGCGCTGAGGCACTGAAACAAGGCGCACGTAAGCGGCGTTGCAGAGAAGATAAGGAAGCTGCAGAAGAGCGTCGTGAGAAGTTTGTCGAGGTAGTTACCGACCCTGAGTATCGAACCAAATTAGCTGAACGACACAAGCGTGCGATACTTGAAGGTGGCAGTGAGAAGCTTGCAGAGCTTGAACACCGCATTAATAATGGACCACGGCTTACTGAGAAAGAATGGGAATTAATTACGCGCTTACGTGCCGGTTTAAAGCCTAGCTTCATTGATGCTGCGTTCCACAAGAAGCCAATAACTAAGTATAGCACTATGTCGAGTGGCAAGCTTACTGTGTAAGCAGTCAAAACAAACATTACAAATAATTAACTTGACAAGTTACGTAAGCAGGTTTATAAGTAGGGATACAGGGCAAGGGTAGGGATAGAGGATCAGTGAGATGAACTGCGTTGCTGCCCCGCCCTGCCGTGCGCTTCGCTCCCTTTCTTAAGGCTTAAGAAGTCATGGCACGCCTTCAGTTTCATGCTTACGAAGAAGAGAGTTTAGTTGGAGATGATGAAAACTATCTACCAGTAATCATCTCAACTGATAATCACACATACAAGATAACAGAACACGTGTATCCTGCACGTGTTATAGTCATGCAGTTAGATGTGGAGCAGGCATCATGACACCACTTATGAAGACAGACGCAGCACCGTCACCTATATTGTTCAAGGTGAAAGAGTGTCCAACGTATCTCAAGAACAGCAAGACGAGTGATACTCACGTCATCGTAGGACATAAAGCTCTCGTGCGTGTGTTGGAGCACAAACCACAAGCTCTTAGCATTGTGCGCCATACATATAAGCTAGTGACGAACGAAGAACTCTTCACGGCTATTGAGAACACAATGATTAAGGAGATGGCACATGGCACACTACAAGACGTTCAGATCGAAGATCGTGCGTCGCACCATGGCCGCGATGCCTTCCGCAGCTACGTCTTCCCGAGTATCAAGTGCGACGTTGAAGCCCGTAAGCCTGGTGTCGCGTTCCGCATCGTCGTCCAGAACTCTTATGGAGGTGGCGCTATCAAAGTTCATGCGGGCGCTATTGATTTCTTCTGCACCAACGGCATGGTCACAGGTGCTCATGAAGCGTCCTACGCGAAGCACACATCGGGCGTGGAAGTTTCACGTTTTGGGAACCTCATCTCTGACGCCTTACACAGGTTTGTAACATATGGTGAGAAGTGGAAACGTTGGCACCAGACGCAAGTAACTGCAAGCGCAGGCTTCGAGCTACTGAAGAAGCTAGCTGGTAGTAGTGAACGTCTAGGTGAGCAGCTTAATACACAGATGCTTGCTGAGTTCGAGGAACGTGGTGACAATCTGTGGGCTGTATACAGTGCAGCTACTCGTTGGGCTACACACTATCCAGTAGTGCAGCGTGAAGATGCTGACAGTGTGCCTAACGTGTTAAGCAAGCGCAGCGCTTTAGTTGCTGAGTGGACTAAGCTGCCAGAGTTTGCTTGACAAACTACACCGTATGTTGTAATATACTTAGATCGGAAGGTGGTGTGGCTGCTTGCTGTTAACCGAGGCAACGGCGCGATATACTAACGGTTGAGAGATGTTTGATTGCTCTCTTCTGCACACACGGACGCAAGCATTAGCCCTGGCCTTAACGGGATGACAGCAGAGCTTCGCAAGACGCGTGTAAAACGTTAGGCGAAACCCCGCATGTGTGCGGCTGTCACATCACCACTTCTTAACCCTTAACAAATAGGTGTGTTATGTCTGCACCTGTGAATGAGTGTCCATGCGGCAGACCTGTTGAAGCTCAAGCTACGTGTCGTAAGTGCATAAACCACGGTCCACCACTTACAACAGAAGAAGCTTACATAAGTGATCTTACTGTGTGGACAGAAGAAGACTTAGCAGTTCTACGTTGGGCTGCGTTCTGCCGAGTTGACAGTGACCAAGGTGGTTTGCTGTTAGGCATATCACCTAAAGACTACATGCGTGCAGTCGAACTGTGGGAAGTGCGCTCACGAGGAGAACACCGCGATCAACACTGCTTGTGCTGTCGGCAATACTTTCACAGTCCAGACCATATACACATACGAGTATGTGATTTGTGCAAGCAGACAGATAGTTGGGAAGAAGGCGCAGACAATGGTTCAATATATAATCACATATATAGCGCGTCTTCTCACGAAGCTGCAATCCATCGCAGGAATAAATAAGTTAGTCGATGAGAATGGCAATGCCATAACAGATGAAGCCGGTAATTCTCTTAACCCTTAAGAACTGAGGCTTAAACAAATGCCAGAGACTTTGTCACTAGCTGATGCAGCAAGAGTGAACAACGATCTTACGTTGCAGCTTGAAGGCTTTACCAACGTGCCGATGCCAGGCACATCCAGCAAGAACAGTGAACACGCTGCATGGCAGTTGCTTCTCTCACAACGTATGTCTGCATATGCAGAAGCTTTCAAGAAGAAAGCTATGGCTGAGGCTGTTAAGGCTGGCGTGCTGTTCGACCATAGCAAGTCCCCAAGAGCGGCTGGCGTTGACGAAGACGTTTACGCTGGTGACTTCGTGCGTGTAAACTTGAAGACGAAGAAAGGCTCCTCACGCGTTGATATGAAGAAGCTAGAAAGCATTTTGCGCACTGAATACAACGTCAGTGATATTATGTGGTCTAGTATCATTGGCAACTGCACAACAGAGAACGCAGCACCACATACGTTTACTGCATCACTGCGCACGTAAGTCTGTGCAGGGTTAACGCGCTAACCTGGAACTCTAACATGGGTGAAGTTGTCTACATGACTGATGCTGTAACTGCAGCACAAGCTGTAAAGCCAAAGAGTGAAGCACACAGCTACAAAGGTCACCGTTACGTTCTATCGTATAGGCCACAAGCTGCAGTAGACGAGCGGTGGTCATGGCATGTGAAGTTCACTCGTGTTTACGAGTTTGCTGGTAGCTGTGGCACTATCGAGAAGGCAGGCAAGCAAGCTAAGGCTAAGATCGAAAGCATGATAGAGAGGAGTGAGCGTGTCGGATGATGTGCTTGAAGTTGAACAGCTAGACGAAAGTCAGAAGGCAGCGACTACGTCGCTGGACACACCTGTCCACCGTGCAACAATCAACATCTTGGATGTTGTGGCGCTTGAACAGATGCTCGATGCGCTACGTGCGCGTCGTCTCTTAGCACGTCAGAAGGTAGAACGCGCAGCCAAGATCAACACAGAGAAAGCTAACCTATCAGCTTATCTGAAGTTCCAGAAGTCACTAGGCGCAGCTAAGAAGCTGCTAGATAAGCTAGATGCTGACCATGTGAAGCTCGAAGTTGCAGTGCAGAAGCTGCGTGTCTTAACTGTTGAGATGGGAGTTGATGATTGATGGCTGAAGAACTAAACTCACCTGCTATTATTGGCAAACTTGCCAAGTCACGCGCCTACAGAGCCCGTGATGTGCGTGCTGATATCATAGAGCTAGGCTTCGAGAAGGGCATCGAGCGTGCAGTTACCATGCAAGCTGACGAGATGGTAGGCTTGCGTCAGACAGTTGGTGAGTTGGTTGGCATTGTCGATCAGCTAATCAATCGGCTTACTGAGATACAGGCTGTCAACGTAGGCATGGCTACTCAGATGGACAAGCTCAAGTCTCGTGATGACAAGTATGAAGAAAGCAAGGAGCACTGAGCATGACGAAGTTCCAAGAAGAACTCGATTTGATGGCTGCTCAGGCTGTCAGATTGGTGGACGCCATAAATGAGATGTATCCTGGCTACTTTGTGCTAATCCTCTGTAAGACAGACGAAGGTATGCTCACTGACACTGTTCTTGCAGGTAACGTATCTCATGCCTGTGTAAAGGATGCAGTGTTAATGAGTGCTGAATGCTTGGCTATAGGCGGTGAAGAGGAGTTGAAGATAGATGCCACCAAACATCACTAACGTTTCCTTTCGTCTTACCACTGCAGAAGACAAACACCTTCCTCACTACGACAACACGAAACTAGCTGCGCTGAACACCTGTCCTACGTGGGGTGTGCTGCGCTACGCTATGCATAAGACCATGGGTGGTGGCTCTGGTCGAGCAATGCCGCTTGAGTGTGGCTCAGCAATGCATGAGATGTTCTCATGGGTTAGATTGTGTGTGCTTCTAAGACAGCAGCCAAACAGAGATATCTCCTATCCTACGTTCGATTATCATGGTCAACGTTTGTTTGGTCGAACACGTTACGCTGAAGTCTTGACGCAGATACCAGACAGTGAGACAGACTATATCTCACGTTGTAAGATAGGTGCCATTGCTGTGCTTGAGAGCAGCGGTTACTACGACGACCCATCTGACAAGCGACGCACACTATCTAACATGATAGAAGCTGCGTTAGCTTACATCGACAAGGTTAGATGGGATGACCATATATGGATGCGTGATCCTGCAGACCCTACAAGCGATGTAGGTATTGAGATACCTTTCGACATTGTCGTAAAGCTTGAGATGGCGCCTGACAAGAAGCTCATGCTGAACGATACACAAGTAAAGTCTGGCGCATATCATACTTCACTTGTAGCTCGGTATACCGGCAAAATCGACGGCTTGCACTACCACGCCAAACACCTCACACTAGGTGAGAACAAGACAGCGAGTCGTATCAACGATGCGTGGGCTATGTCGTTTCACATGGCTTCACAAGTCACAGGCTACTGCATTGCAGCTAGCGTGTTCACTGAGCAGCAGGTCCGCAATGCAGACATCTTTGGTTTGTCAATTCCACTACCAAAGTCTTATGACTTCGGAGGTGTAGTTACTCAATCTGTAAGTCGCAGTGATTACCACTTCAAGTCATGGGCTCAGTGGTTTCTGCATAGTGTGACAATGTATGAAGACTACGAGAACAACCCTTACGACGCGCCGCGCTATACACACTCTTGTAATCGTTACTTCAGAGCGTGTAGCATGTTGCCTTTCTGTGATGCAGACGAAGCAGATCAGCGAGGCATTGTTGAAGACATGGTGACTGAAGAATGGTCCCCGCTACTAGATAAGGTAGGTGAATGATGCTGCATTACAAGAATATGCTAGACAAACCTGTATGCCAAGATCATACGAGGCAGAACCTCAATCAACTCGTGCGTCTGTGTGGGGGCCTAGCCAATGAAGCTGGATGGAACAACGCACCACTCGATGTGCCGAAGTCACTGATGCTTACAGTAAGTGAGCTTGCTGAGGCTATGGAAGGAGATCGCAAGAACCTACAAGATGACCATCTACCACAACATAAAATGCTGCACGTAGAACTTGCTGATGCAGTAATACGCATCTGTCATCTGGCTGACAGACTGAACTGTGATCTTGGCACTTGCTTAGTGGACAAGTTGCTGTATAATAGCACAAGAGAAGATCACAAGCTAGAGGTGCGACAAGCTGCAGGAGGCAAAGCCTATTAGATGGAAATACAGATAGGTAATCGCACGGCCTCATCGGTTGATGACATCATACCTAGCATTGCTCTGCTCTTGTGGGGCATTGCAGGCTGTGGCAAGACTACGCTTGCAGCTACTGCACCCGGAAAGAAATTGTTCGTGCAGTTCGATCAGATGGGTGCTATCTCCCTGAAAGGGCGTGACGACTGCATTGTGCTAGACTTAAGTGCTGAGAAACACAATATCACAGCGCAGATGAAGACTGAAAACTTCTTAGGCATTGAGAAGGCACTCATAGATAACCCAGACATTCTGACTGTAGTGTTCGACAGTCTTACGTCTTATGCTATTCTTGCAATGGAGAATGCAGTAGCCGAAGTCAAGAGTGCTGTGCTAGAGAACCCAGGACTTAAAGGCTACGGCCACCGCAATGCTATTGTCTTGCGTGTTGCTACACTGTTGTTGCGTATATGCAAGCGGCACAACAGACACTTGATCTTAGTATCTCACGAAGACAGTCCCACAACTGATGACAATGGTGTAGTGCAATACATCAGTTTGGCGCTTGGTGGTAAGCAAACTAACCAAATAGCCTTAGCTCTTAACGAAGTCTGGTGGATGCGAGACACTGGCAAAGAGCACTGGATAGCAGTGCGTAACTGCAGAACACGGCAACCCATGAAGACAAGAATGTGGGACGCTTCTACAGCGCCAGAATTTCTTTGGCGGTATGATGTTAAGGAGTTCAAAGGAGATGGCATCGAAACGTGGTTCAACAAGTGGAAAGAAAGTGGCTGCAGAAAGCTCCAACTCCCTAAGTAGTGATGCACATGATTTCATCATGAAACAAGCGAAGGACAGCGTAGCAGACGACGCTGAGACCTTAAGTGTTAAGAAGTCTGCCGTTGCGCGCAACGAAGTCAAACCACAAGGAGCAAAGCCTATGAGTTCAGTTATCGAATACGCGAGTGACATTGCTGGTCAAGAAGCACCGCCGCCACTGCCAGTGGGTGAATACCCTGGAGAGGTAATCGCTGCCGAGATCAAGACCTCGGCCAAGGGCAACGAATATCTCGCTCTCTCGTTCCGCATCCACCCTGACGCGTATCCTGCGGACTTTGAGAACGGCAACCCTGACGGCGAGGTGTTGACCTTCAATCGTCTCGTCACCGCTGACACGCCTCCGGCGCGTTACCGCATGAAGAAGGCCATGGAAGCGATGGGCGGTCCTACGGGCCGCACAATCGACCCTAACGAGTTGCTGGGACTGACTGCCAGCTTGGGCATCAAGCACAGCACCTATGAAGGTGAGACACGCGCCGAGATTGCGAAGATCAGCGGCGCATAATTCTCTAGCAAGGCTGCAGTTTGCTGTTGCATTCTGCAGCCTGAGTGAGTATCTTCTCTTTAGGCAATCAAGCCAAGAGTTACGGAGCAGTTGACACAATGGCTAAGACCCCTGAGACCACCACGCACACTGGCGCAACGACCGAGCAGAAAGTCAAGCGCACGCGTTCACCGTCCGAGCCCAAGGCGATCTACGCTGTGGTTCAGCTTCTCGGCGAAGATGGTGAGCCGCTGCACAATGCCAGCAAGGCGCAGGTGCGTATCCTGAGCTTCGAGAAGTCGGCTGAGAAGGTGTTGGAGATCGTTGAGAGCGGTCGTCACCCTGGCGCCCTGTTTCTCCGTGGGATGCTTCCTGCGGGGCGCTAACCTCCTCTAGTCGCCTATCTCAAGTAGAGCCCCACTACACATGCCGTGTAGTGGGGATTTCTTTGCTTACCGTAATGGAGCTAAGTTAAAATGTCGATCATGTCTCGTGAAGTTACCGGCGCTGAGCTTGCTAATGTTCTTGCTGTCAAGCTGTCGGACTTGGAGTTCGAGCTACTTATTCGTCAACGCATCAAGTTGATGCTTGCTGCTGCTCATGCCGCTAATCCTAACTTGTCAGAGAGCCATGACAGTGTGCGCTTCTTGTTTGATGGACGAGATAGCAGCAAGTGGACTGTGGGCATTGGTGAGACCTACAGCAAGAGCAAAAGTGCGGAAGGTGAAGTGCTCAGTGCTACGGCATCAGATGTGCAACGCATGATGGATATGTATGCAACCAACAAAATGAGCTTGTTGCTTGCTCCTCCAGCAGCACAGAGCAACCAAGCTTATGTTCCTGGTTCTGCAGTCAACAGCATTGCTAGTGACAGTGCTGATATGCAATTCTAAATGCAACTCATCCCTGCTAAGTTAAGCGTCACAGTTCCTGTGAAGCTTACACAGCAGCGTGGTGTCAACGCAGTAACTCCTCCGCATGGCGTAGCAACGAGCTTTCGTTGCACGCTAGCTGATTTAGTGGAGATAGACGCTGCTAGAGCGTCTATCGACCCTAGTATGAAGCGTGGAGAGTTCATGCGGTATGCAACACGCTACATGGCTGATGCAGTAAATCAGCACATCTTACGTATTAAGGAGCAAGCTCGTGAGTGAGGCTACACGTGACATCATCCCTGACACCCTCCAAGAGGAGGCAATCACAGCGTGCTGTGATCCAGCTTTGCGCATCGTTGCAGTCTCAGGTGAAGCAGGAACAGGCAAAACTCGCATTATTAAAGAAGTCGCAGCCCGTCTCAGTGCCGCTGGTTACAGTGTTGCTTATTCTGCACCAACTGGAAAGGCAGCTAAACGAATTAAGGAGAGCACTGGACTCCAGGCTGTAACCAACCATCGCCTACTAGGCTATGGCATGCCTATTGACCACGAGTTCGAGGATGAGAAGACAGGCGATAAGCGAGTAGTAAAGCTGTCCACTGGCCCAACCTACAACCGTCGTAAACCACTAGAGTATGACTTCTTGCTCTGTGACGAGTATGCGATGGTTAACCAGGAAATCCACCGCAACATCATCGACGCATTGAAGCCCGGTGCAAGGCTTCGTATGTTCGGCGACACAAACCAGCTTAAGCCTATCGAAGAAGACAAGCGGCTTGAAGAGAAGCCGAGCGCCTTTCAGGAAGCGCTGCAACGCTTCACAGGTATTGTGCTGACTACTAACTACAGGCAGGTAGCAGGCAGCGGAGTCATTGAAGGAGCAAGACGCATCTTAAGTGGTAAGATGCCACTGAAAGCTGCAGACTTTGACATCAAGTATACCAACTCGCCTATCGAAAGCCTGACTGAACTCATTGTCAGTTATGCTGATGACCACGGCATTGATCTCCTTGGAGTTGATGCACAGATCATCACCTGCATGAATAAGTCATGGGTTGGTGTCAAGAAGCTGAACTTAACACTGCAGACGATGGTGTGGGACAAAAATGAAGATTTCATGGAACTTAACAGACATAAGTGGGAACCGGAAGGCACTACTATCCGCATCCAAAGAGGAAGTAAGGTTGTCTATACTGCTAACACCTACGACCTCGGCAATGAACAATCTGTCTTCAATGGTGAAGTTGGCACCGTCGTTGGATTTGACGCAGCAGAAGGCAGCGTTGAGATTGATCTTGGAGACCGCGTTGTTACTATCCCGCCAATTATCATCGTCGTCCGATCAAACGGCGACGCTTACGAGACTGACCCAAGAAAGAACATCGATCTAGCATACTGCCTCACAACCCATAAGATGCAAGGCAGTGAAGTTCGCACAGTGTGCTATGTGCTCAACAAGTCTACGCTGTGGGGACAGAGTCGCAGGAACTTCTACACTGCAGTATCTCGTGCGCGTGAGCGTTGTCTCGTGGTTACGGATCAAGTAAGCATGGGCAAGTCTGTGCAATATAATAGGTGAGGTGAGCAATGAGCCATAAATGCATCTTCTTCAACGGTCCAGCTGGCAGCGGTAAAGACACTGCATGCAGCTTTGTGTATCGTGAATACGCGCTGCAGTCACGACACATGAAGTTCGCTACACCACTTAAGGAAGGTGCGCGTCACCTCTACGGTGTAGATCAGCGGCTGTGGGACTTGCTAGAGAAAGGAGACACAGCAGAGAAGGACGTTGCTCGTGCTGAGTTCTTTGGCCTGACATGGCGTGAGGTGTTAATCTCATTGAGTGAAGATTACATGAAAGTAGAATACGGCAAAGGTGTCTTTGGTCGCATCTTTGCCAACCAAATGAAGAAAGCTACCTCTGCCCTATTTACTGTAGTCAGCGACTCTGGCTTTGCAGAGGAAGTTAATACAGTAGCTCAGGAAGTAGGGCCTAAGAACTGTTACGTCATTGTCATACGGCGTGATGGCTGTGACTTCTCGAACGACAGTCGAGACTATCTCACAGCAGAAGCTGTAGTTCCTGGCGTGTCGTTTGACCACTTGGATAATGTGTTTGAACGTGATATGTTCAGACGTCAGGTGTTGATGCGTGTTAACAAGATACTCGGTGGAGAGAGGACTTACGACTAATGATGCACGGTGTAGATAGCACGTCCTCTATGCAACGAGAGTTAGCTAAACGGCTATCTGCAGCCGGCCTACAGAACGACTGTGGCTCTGGTGGCTTGTTCACTGCAGAGATTGCCATTGTAGCTGAAGCTCCTGGTGAACGAGAGAGCAAGCTTAAGCTTCCACTGATAGGTAACAGTGGTCAAGTGTTGTGGGAAGCTTGTCGAAAGATGGGCTTAACACGTAACAACACGTATCAAACGAACGTCATAAAGCGTCAGCTTGTCAGCGTGTCAAGTGGCAGAGCTACTGCCAAAAGTGCTAAGGCAGTCATCAGCAGCCAAGAGTTCAATCAATACGCGCAGGTGTTACATGCTGAGTTGGCACAACTTCCTAATCTGCGTTACGTTGTGGCTGCTGGTGGTTACGCTCTCGAAGCTCTTACCGGAGAACGAGGCATCACAGCTTTCCGCGGTAGCGTGCTTCCTTGCACTTTGCTTGGTGGTCGTAAGCTTCTGGTCGTGTGTTGCAATAACCCTGCAGCAGTTATTCATGACCCTAAGCTAGAACTCGTCTTTCGTATGGACTTAGGCAAGTTAAGGAAGTTGCGAGATGGGACGTTTAAGCCACAGACCATTACGCCGCACATCAATCCTAGTTTCAGGGACGCGATGGACTATGTGGCAGCATGTCGAACGTCGTCAACGCCAGTTGCCTGTGACATCGAAAGCATGTCTAACGAGACAGCATGCTTGGGGCTTGCACTTACTGCGTCGGAAGGCATGTGCATTAATTGGCGGACCCAAGGCTCTAACCATTATACCATCTCAGAAGAGATGGCCTTACGTCTTGCAATACAAGACATGTTCAACACGCCGTCTGTTAAGTTTGTTGCACAGAATGCAAACTTCGACAGCTACTGGCTATGGTATAAAGACCGTATACAAGTCCCGCAGACGTGGTTCGACACTATGCTTGCGCATCATACCTTGTATCCGTCCCTGCCCCACAGTCTCGGCTTTCTTGTATCAACCTACACAGACAACCCCTACTACAAAGACGAAGGCCATGCATGGAAAGGTGAAGGCGAGATCGATGACTTCTGGCGTTACAACGTTAAAGACTGCTGCCATCTTCTTCCTATCCAAGAAGCAGAGTTGGCAGAGTTGCAGGATCAGGGGCTAGAAAGCTTCTTCTTTAACCACGTTATGCGGCTACAACCTCACCTCGTGCGCATGACAGTAGGTGGTGTCTTAGCCGATAAGACACTTAAAGCTAAGCTAGCTGGTGAGTTGGGCACAGCACTAGAGCAGAAGCTTGCTGAGTGCCAACGCACAGCGCGTGTAGCCACAGGCATCCCTGGCTACACCTACAACCCAGGTAGCTGGCAACAACTGCAGAAGCTGTTCTTCAATGAGTTGAAGCTCGTAGGCCGAGGCAACTCTACAGACAAAGAGAACAGAATACGCATGATGAAACATCCTCGCACCTCACAAGCTGCGCGTGATGTCATAGCTGCCATCGATACGTATGCAGAAGACAAGAAGTTCTTCTCGACTTATGTCAATGCTACGATTGATGAAGACGACAGGTTTCGCTGTGAGTATAAGCAGACAGGCGTGCAGTCTGCACCTGGGAGGCTGTCATCAGCCGCTGTGATGTGGGGCAGTGGTCTTAACCTGCAGAACATACCGCAACGTGCGCAGCCTATGATCCTGTGTGATGAAGGCTACGAGTTCAGTTACTTTGACATGTCACAAGTGGAGGCTCGCCTTGTCGGCGTCTTGGCTAACATTCCAAAGTGGAAGGCAGACTTCGAGAGAGCGAGACTTAATCCTGGCTCGTTTGACGCGCATATGTCATTGGCAGCCGACATGTGGCGTGTGCCCTATGCCGAGGTTCCCAGCAAAGACTTCACTGAAGACCCAACAACTGGATTATTCAAGCCTACAATACGCTACAAGGCTAAGAGAGCACGTCACGGGCTTAACTACCGTATGCAAGCTGACACTCTGGCTACTAAAGCTGGTCTTCCGTTACAGGAAGCTGAAGACATCTACCGTATCTATCACCGCACAACACCTGAGATCAAAGTGTGGTGGGGTGAAGTCATTGCTAGAGCCAAGAAAGACAGGCAACTTGTAACTGCGTTAGGTAGACGCTGGATACTTTTGGAGGCGTGGAGTGAAGAAGCAGTGGATAGTATCATCGCATTTGAGCCTCAATCAACCAACGGAGACTGGGTATCTAGTCTCATCTGGCGCTGTGAGAGTGATGATAGATGGCCAACCGACGCTCGTATGGTTCTCAATATCCATGATGCACTTATTGCTATTAACAGAATTGGAGACGGCGAACTTGTTCGCAGCATTATGCGAGAGCATGCAGAAACTCCACTTATCATCAAAGGTGAACAGTTAATCATGCCAGCAGACTTTGGTAAGTCAGAGCCCGGAGAGGATGGCTTGCACAGGTGGTCAACCATTAAGAAGCTGAAGACACCACCACAAGTCTTCAGAACTCATGAACCTATACGCGGCTTCTAGTTTCTGCTACAGTATCAGTGGCCTGCTTACTTAGTGGGCCATCCTTGCAAGGAGAGTTAACATGGCTGAAGACTTGAGCAGTAAATCAAACCAAGACGGCCTCGATGCAAGTGGTGCGTCGAAGATTGACATGAAGAACGAGACGCAGCCACCTGCCGATAACAAAATCCAACTCGTCAAGCCCAAAGTGACAATGGAACCAATGACTACCAACGTCACTATTGAAGTATCAGCCATTGAACTGGTGCCAGGTAACATGGCAGTCATCACTACCACTGAAGGTCAGCTTATTGTGCCGGCTGTTGGCTTTGCTAATGGCATGACGCCTAACCCTGTGCAGAATGCGCCAGAAGGCACTACTGTCGTTGTGAACGCAGCTTACGCTCGTTCACAGGGCCTCATCTAACGTGGCGAACGTATACGAAGATCAGCCTGACAGCCGTCAGTCTGACAATGTGAACGAGCCTGTTAGCAGGTTCCGTCCACGCTATCGTGCGTTGACTGATAACGAGAAAGCATTGCATGACGAACTCAAAGCCAAAGCTGCAGAGCTTGAGGCTTTGTTTGAGAAGGTGAAGCCAGGACGTTACCGTAGTCTTGGTTTTACTTCGTTAGAAGAAGCTGTCATGTGGACAGTCAAAGAACTGACATCTTAACGTGAAATACGGCCGCACTGTAATACCCGAGCAGAGCTTTATAGGGCAGTATTTAGCTCTTATGTCAGAGCGAGAGACACCAGTAGACTATGACTTCTGGTGTGCTATCTGGCTCATGTCATGTGCTGTAGGACGCAGTGTGGCCGTAGCACGTCCCAACGCTCCTGTCTACCTGAACCCCTACATCATTCTAGTAGCTAACTCAGGCGTAACACGTAAGTCTAGCGCAGTTAACACTGCACGCGTGTTTGCTCAACAGCTGCTAGAAGACGACGCCCGTATGGGTATCTTAGAAACGAAGGCTACACCGGAGAAGCTAGATGCCATCCTTGGAGAACGCACCCGCATCACAGGCTGTGCAGGACTTGCCATTGCAGTTAGTGAGCTTGCAGTCTTCTTGGGCACTGAACGATACAACGCAGCTATGCCTGCAACTCTCACTGACCTCTACGACTGTCCAGCCACAAGAAGCGGTGGCGGCACCATCTCTCGTGGTGGACTTACCCAAGCTGACGTCTTTGTTAACTTCCTCTCAGCTAGCACCCCTGCTTGGTTACATAGGTCTGTTAACCCAAATGTTGTCGAAGGAGGCTTCACCAGTCGCTGTATCTTCGTCGTCAGTGAGCAGCCAAAACGACGCATCGCTTGGGCAGACGTTACAGCAAGCAGTGGAGGAGACACTGAGCAGTGCATCTTACGTAGTCTCCGGCTCATCAGAACACAAGCTAGCAACTACAGAAGCATTACAATCAACGATACCGCACTCTCTGCTTTCAGAAGCTGGTATTCGAGACGCATCTATAATCTAGACCCTTTCCGCTCTAGCTTCGAGAGTAGAGAAGATGCACACATCTTACGTCTTGCAGCGTTCCTCGCAATCAACGACGGAGCGTGGGTCATACAGGCTCAGCATATTAAATCCAGTATCAGGATCATTGCTGCAGCTAAACTTTCAGCAAGTAAACTTTTTGAGGGCACTGCCTCCTCTACACATTGGATACTTGGACTGGAACGACTTCGTGAAGTCTTGCTTAAGGCAGGAGTTGAACCAATACCTCGTTCGGCTCTTTACCTCAAAGTCCGTGTCCACCTAGACAACAGTGAGTTTCACGCGCTGTTAGACGTGATGCATGAAATGCAACTCATACAACGTTTTCACAAGACTGCAGAAGGTGCAGGTAGACCTGGCGAGTTGATAAGAGGCACTGATCTCTTGCTCGCTAAGGGAGTTAATGAGCGCCTGATAACGGCCCTTGGGGTTTAAACTGCTCAGGGCCTTTACGCCAGTCAATGTGGCGTATGTCTACTTGCCTCTCAGCTAGTTGAGAGAGCATCATGTTAAGGTCGTTGACGAACTCTGCAGCACGTTGCAATGGTTCATTGCGCTGCCTAATCAATGCATTACTCTGTGTGCGTATGACGTCAGGCTTTTGTCCACTAAGCTGTAAGTTAGCTAGCTGTTTGTCGATGTCTTGCACCTGTTTCATAGGTGCTGTGCTGTCACTAATGAGCATCTTGCCCATCTGCGCAGCAGCCATATACATGTTCAGCATTGTAGGATCAGTAGGCAGCTTAGGCTGTGCTCCTGGCACTGGTGCTAGCTCTGGCCCACCACGACGTGTGAAGCCTTCGTTCATCATGTCATTGCGTGCAGTGAGTAACGGCCTCAATGCATTGACTGCATCTAGCACACTGTTATTAAGTGGTGTGCTCTTGGCGAGCTTCTGCTCTGCGTCCCACAAGCTCCCTGCACCTACGGGCAGGCTGTTCTTCGCACGTTGCGTGTAGCTCTGCCATGCAGCAGAAGCTGCTTCTAAGGGATCATGGTTTACAGTGTAGTTCTGTAGAGCCATCGTGGCATCTTGATGAATGCCCGTCCCAATAGCACCGAACAGTGCTGAAACTATATTCCATCCCATCGTTGCGGTAATAGCACCTGCATTGGTGTCATTGTCGCTAGCTACGTTAGCTCCTGTTATGGGGCTAGAGCCTACTGGCGCAGTAAGCCGCTGGCTCAGTGGTCTGTTGCTGCCTGAGAGCATGTCTATAGGGTCTAGCTTAATACGCTTACCTGCAACTGCAGCACCTACCTGAATGAAGTCAGGCACTGGAACCTCAGTTGCAGAAGCTAGTCCCTGCAGTGAACTGTCTGCTGTGCTGGTAGTAATGTGCTTGCTGAACAAGTCTTCAAGCATAGAAACTGCCCAAGGCAATCCTTGCCCGACACCGCTCTGAAAGCTTATCATGCCATCAGCAAGAAACTGCAGCATAGGAGCTACAATGTAACGCTCGTTCTGTGAGAATGGGATGCGTGGTGAAGCTTCTGGCTTAACTCCTGGCAGATAGAAGTAAACATAACTGCCACGTTGGCTATCAGTCAACTCATTAAACATGTGATCTATGGCATCTGGGCCATGCAGCATAGCTGTGTAGATGCTAGCTAAGGCAGGTATTCCCATCGTCGTCAGCATGTTCATTGTAGTAGTGAAAGGCGCACGTGCCATTGCGTCTGTCAAGTTAGTCCAGTCTTGAACTGCGACGTTAGCATACTTACTAATAGCGCCGTAGTCTCTTATGAGTGGAGAAGCTCCACGCTGGCCTACGTCACCTGCTGACTGTCGCGTGTTATACGCGCGCACTGTTTCCTGTGCTCGTGCATCAGGGAAACGCTTCTGCAGCATCACGTTGTCTCTGTTAAGAGCGTAGTGCTGTGTCTGCGCACTCTCTCCTACCATAGAGCTAATTTCTTGCATAAAGTTGTTAAACCTTATGATCTTCGCCTGTGCGCTGCCCAACAGGCCTTGAGACTTAAACAACTCAGGAGCTATAGCATTGGCTATGCTGTAACCTTCCTTCGCCTCGCCTGTGCGTGCTGTCTCGATGACACGGCCGCCTAAGCCACTGGCGTCTGAGGCACCGCTCGCACGCATCATGCCTCGTGAGCTATTCTCAGCAACAATTTCAGCGCGTTCTGTCATAGCTTCATAGCCTTTCTGGCCTAAGCTACCACGCAGCACTTTACGGAACTGCCCACCGATGCCAGTGTCATCACCTCTTAAGAATGCAACACGCGCATCAGCCAGTCCACCGTATATGTTACGTGCAGTCCCAAACACAGGGTTCAGATAAGCTGTGGGATCAAGTCCACCTTGCAGACGTAACTTACCGCCTGTTAGCTGGCCCAGTCCACGGTCTAGCATACCAGTATACATCTCAGGCTGTGCGGCTATCATAATACGCACGTTAGTTCGCATCGCGTTCAACGCTGCGAATGGCTGCCCAGCAAGCGTAGCTAGTCCCTGTGTAGTGCCACTGCGTGCTACAGAAGCAACGCCAGATGCTGCTTTGATAAAAGCACTCTGCGCGTTGACTGGCTGATCTAGCATAGCTTTCGTCTTGGAGCTTCCAACGTCTACTACTTTACGTTGTCCGTTGAGCCTATACTCTACAGAGTTAGGCCCCACTACTGGCTCACCGTTAGCGTCGAAACGCTGTGTGAACACCTTCACGGCGCGTGGGTTAGCTACTTGTCCAGCAAGAGCATTCTCTAAGAATGCTGCCTTGACTGTGTTCTGCTCTCGTTGCTTGAGCACAGCCTCTAAATGCTGTTGGTCTAGCTCCCACACAGGAGTTGTGCTGCTGTCGTAGCCTGACATGTTTGTCATGTCGCGTGCTTTGAACGGGTTACTGATAGTGCCACTGTTGTCGTATGATGGCATGTAGTTCGGGTGGTCTTGGATAAACTTGCTTGCTGTTTGTGCGTCAGTCAAGCCACTCTTAACAAACAAGTCTGTCATACGTGTGTAGTGAGCTTGCATAGCTTGCAGTTCAAAAGCTACGTCTGGGTTAGCATAGCCAGCAGCTACCTTAGCTTCTAACTCTGCGTTGGTTATCGGACCGAAGTTAACTCGTGTTCCGGGATCATCGGCAGGTAGACCAGTAGTTGTAGCGTTGATCTTGCGATTGTCTAGCTCATTGGCGGCACTGCGAGCTTCATCATAGAGCGTGCGTGTAGGCTCATCGAAGCTCTGCACACGTATCAAGTTGTCAGCTAGCGGTGCCATGCGCACGCCAGTATCACTGTCATGGCCCGTCTCAAAGACCCTAAGGACTTTGGCAGCTACAGCACCTTGGTTGCCGTGTGTGCCAAACTGCGCGCGTATTAGCTGCGCCTGATCGGCTGTCGGTGCGTAGTAGTCAGCTTGTGCTGTAAGCCCAGCGTTCTTATCTACCACAGCAGTTCGTGCTCGTAGGCTAGCTTGGGCCACAGCATCAGGCACAATGGGTGACACGTCACGCGGTGGAACTGCGAGGTCTGGTGGTGCGCTTGTAGCACCGCTTGCAGTGTGTGCGTCTAATGCAGCCTGCTGTGTGCTGTTGTAGAGAGCTTCGCGTGCTGCAGTAACAGCGTCTCCCATTGCAGTGTCTAATGCTTTATGTGCCACAAACACGCCAGCAAGCATAGCACCATAGCGCAGTGTCTGTCCCCAACTCCATGCTGTATCACCATCTTGATGCACCAGTGCGTCAATGCCGCTTGCATCTGTAGGCTTGTCAGCAAGCTGTAATCCAGCAAATGGATTGTCTTGTGGAGCCAGAGTCGTAGGCTCTGCTAACGTCGGCTGTTGCGCAACTGGTGTAGTAGGCTGTGCTGTAGCATCGATAGGCTGTGGAGCTAACTCCATACCACTGAATGGGTTGTTGTTTGGGTCTGCGGCAGGCTTGTCTAGCTCATCTCCTGCAGCCCCTACTCCTCCAACAGTGCCTCCTATAGCGTTGGCTACTGCGCCAGCCTTACCGAACACAGCCCCAGGAGCTAGGATGTGTGCCGCAGTCTCGACTACTTTACCTAGTTTTGCAATGCCTGGAACAGGCACACCCATCGAAACTGCGCCACGCACAACCTCTTGACCAATGTGTTCTGCTGGGTTGGTAGGCTCTTGCGGAGGCAGAAGTCTATCGCCTTCTTGCCTAACACGCTGTCCTGCAGCCTCTACAGCTTCATTGCCAGGCAATCCTACACCTGTGTTAAAGCTGCCGCGTGGTTGTCCTTGCTTCCAAGCTTCAATGTCTGACAAGCCAGTTAAAGCTGGATTGGTTGTTAGCACATGAGAAAGCATGTTGCCAAAGCCGAATACTTGAGCACCGGCACCTGTCAACGGTATGCCTGTCTTGGGGTCAGGCACAACAAGTGAAGCTGCAGTGGATGGTGCCACCGACAGCATGTTGCCAAGAGACTTGATTAAGTCACTCATTGCACTGCGTATTTCTGTCCGCTAGCTCCAATGAGCATTGGCTTACCTCCTACAATCGAGTAGTCGATCTTGTTGCCGTTTGCCTTAGCCCTGGCAGCTACATCTGCAGCGCCTTGTGGGTTACTAGCATAGAACCTGTTAAGTGCATCCTGCCCCATAGTTGCAGTAGGCGTAGTCTGCGCTTGTGGCTGTGGTAGTGGCGTTGTTGGTGGTGCAATAGGCCCATCGAGCGCAGTGCCGGTAGGCCGTGGAGCAGGCTTCAAGCCTGTGTTATTGATAAACGGCGCAGCGTCTGCTGCGTCAGTCTGTGCCGGCTTCAGTGGTGTGTTGTTAGGGGCTGGTGGCGCTGTAGGAGCACCGTTACCAATGCCCATAGTCTTAAGGCTCATAGTAGCCATCTTATAGGCCATGGTTCCAGGCTGAATGCCTTGTTCAGCAAGCGCGCGTGGAATGTCGAACGGTTGACCGTCTCGTGGACTTACTAAGCTAAGTGACACGCCACCAGGCAACTCTACTTTGATAGTGTTGTGTGGCTGAGACGCGGCTAAGGCTGCGCGTTCAGCCGCTGCACCTCTAATAGCTGCGGCATTACCGTCACCTGCTGCACGAATGCCAGCCGCTGCAATCATAGGATTGGGGCCTTGACTACCACCTGGCAGCATTTGCTGTAGCTGTGTCTGCCCTACTTGGAAGTTGCCTTGCCCCAAGTGTCCTAGCCCTGTAGCCGTTTCACCAAAGTTCTTAGCGGCAGCCGCAGCATCAGCTGCTTGTTCTTGCCCACTAGTGTCTACGCTATTAGGCAACAAACCTGCAGAACGCGCAGCTTGTGCCCCGCCAGGTGTTGTAGCTACGTGCTGCAAGATGCCAGCTAACTGCGTGCGCATATCACTTTGTGACTTCTGCTGGAACTCAGCTAACTGCTGTTGTCTTTGCCAGTCAAGCTGTCCCGCGTAGTCGTTCTGTGCCATTTCTCGGTCAGCCTGGTATCCAGGCAACAATGCCACAGCACGTGGGTTCTTTACAGGGTCTGCTAGTGCAAGCTGCGTCTCGATGGGAGACGGCTCATACATGTGGAAGTTAGCATTGGCTAGAGAGCCTACACCTGCCATAATTAATTATTCCCTTGCAAAACATCACCGAACTGCTTTTCAGTCCACGGCGCTGCATCACCCGCGTTACCTGCTCCACTACCAAAGATGCTGTTATACGCGCTCTTATATCCAGCAAGTTTGTCTGGCGTGGTGTATTGTGCCATCTGTTTGGCTAGGCTCTGCAGCACATCACCGCTGTTATTATACGGTGTGTTATTCACAGATAGCGTGCGTGCAGCCACGCCAGCAGCAGCACCTTGGTTGTTGACACTGCCTGCCTGAATGCCTGTGGTGCCTGCATTGTTAGCACGACTAGCTATCTCGTTCTGCAATGCTGCACTGGGATCATTGATTGGCGCACTGCCTAGCTGTCCTTGTCCAGCGAACTGTAGCTTAGGTGTGGCTGCTCCATTCAACGCTGCATATGTGCTCTCAAGCCCTGAGCGCTGTGCGTTGTTCACGTCTCCTACGTTCTTAAGTGCTGAGATGTGATCTTGCAGCATAGACTGACGCAGTGATGTCGCGTTGTCTCGCATCATAGACGTGAGCACAGGTCCAGCAGCAGTGCCTGTGCGTGCCATAGAACGCAGTGTGTCTGCGATAATAGGCTGCTGTGCTTGTCTGTTGGCTGTAGTAGAGACCTGTTGCAAGTCTCCTTCCAAGTCACCTGCAGTCATCGGACGGAAGTTAGCCAGCTTCATACGCGCAGTGCCAGCGTCACCACGCGCCTTGGCAGCTTCTGCCAATGCACTGTTGTTGGCTTCACCGGCCTGTGCTGCTGTAGTGGCGTTGTTACTCAGTGTCTGTGCATTACCCTGAGTAACGTCTTTGAGGTTCTGCTGGGTGAACTGGTCGCCTTGATGCTGTATTGCAGCAGCGGCTGGTGACAGTTGGGTGCGCCATGTGTTCGTGCTTGGGTCGTATGATGCAGTAGAGCCACGGCTGTCTACACTGCCCGCAGTTGACCTGCTGAGTGCCAGCGCGTTTAACGCTTTGGTGTATTGGTCATTGTTCTGCTGTGTCTGCAAGCCATTAGCTGCATTTTGTGCAGCTTGCTTGTTCGCTGCTTCAGCGTTTGAAGAGCTTTGAAATGCGCCAAGTATGCCTGTTAAAGCGGTTACAGGGCTAAATATATCAGCTAGTGACATTTAGAAGCCTCCACCCGCACCGATGCCGCGTTTTTGGTTAGCCAGAGCTTGCTGTGCGATGTAGGCATCGCTAACACCACCACCGTTAGCTGCGTTACCGCTAGCTGCGCCACCTGTGGCGTTGGGGTCTGTGGCTCCTTGCACAGCACCACCCGCGTTAAGCAAGCTGCCAATGTCAGCAAAGCTAGTAGAGCCTACTGCATTGCTGAGGTCTCCAGCAAAGCTGTCATGGTATCTGCCAACTAGATTACTAGCTCCTGTAACATATGGATCAGCAGAGAAGTTAGCTCCGCTGTTCAAGTCTACGCCAGCAGCGTCGTTCTTAGCTCCTGTAATATAGTCGTTGACGCCTGTTCTATCAGTAGACAGCACACCTTGACCAAGGTGGTTAAGCGTGGCTTTCGCCTCAGTTTGCTTGTCACTCAGTGCAGCCAATGCTGCTTGATAACCGTTGTCGTTCAACGTGCCACGCTTGCTGGCATTGAGAAGTTGCGCGCTCAGTGGATCGAACTGCTGCTGTAGAATAGGCGCAGAGGCTGGGTCTAACCAACTATCAGAGATGTTGGTGTCTGCATACGTAGGAGAGAACGCATTGTTGATCTTGCTTGTAGCCTGCTGCCGTAGTCCATCTTGTAGCTGCGTTACCAGATCAGCCCCAGCAGACGGCAGAAACGAAGAAGCAGGTGTTGCTGCTTTATCTGCAACAAGTGAGCCTTCTCTGTCGAGCGTGTCTCCAATCTGCCCTGCATATTGTGATGGGTCATAGCCCATGTTCTGGAAGTAGCTGTAGATGTTCTTCTGTGCTGCAGCCTTAGCTCCTGAGAAGCGTGTTTGAAAGTCAGCTTCATCTTGAGCATCTTTGGCTGCTGCATCGGCTGTTGCTTTGTTAGCAGCGTCGGTCGCTGATTGCGTATTCTGCGCACTGGTAGCATCCTCGGCTTGTTTGCGCTGTGCAATCTCTGCGTTCAAGCTAGCAGCATCAGGGAACGACATGCCGTTCACAGGGTCCGTGTAGACAGGAGCTACAGGAGCAGCAGCCCCACCACCACCACTACTCATGTTGCGTTGTCCTTCTTATACAGTGTGCCGTGCAGCACGAAACCATTACGGCGCATGAATGCGTTGACGGCGCGAGGCTCAATGCCGCTGGTTTCACCTGCTCTAGCAAAGCTAGCTTTCTTTACAGTGAATGCCCAGTGGCAGAAGTGCTGCATTAGCTCGTTGGCAATCTTGCCACGTTGCTTGGTGCCTTTGCGCACGTAGACTGTCTCCTCAACTGCCATGAGTTGAGGAGAGAATAGCATAGGTGAGACACTGCCCATCAGCACACCGCACAAGTCTAACTTGCGTGACTGCGAGGTCCAAGCAAGCCATACTTTGAAGTTGGGGTTCTTGTCCGCAAGTTGTGCGTGAGCTAACTTAGTGCAGTAATCTGCATCAAACATCTGTGGATAGTTAGACAGAGACATAAGCTCTCTGCCTAGCTCAACAAGCGCAGGTATCATCCATCTCTCAAGTGGTGAGATGACGAACTCAGGCACGAGGTGCGAGCCCCTGAGCCAGTGACGTAGTCACTGCATCTTGAGACACTGCCACAACTGCAGGAACACCAGCCCAAGCTGCAGCTTTGTTAACAATGAGATCACTGAGTTTGCTAGGGTCCACAGCTAGAGGAGCTAATGTGTCACCTGCTTCCTTAATCACGTAGTCAACTGCTCCTTGCTTGTCTCCTAGAGCATACTTGCCTACTGCAGTAACTAGTGTAGCTTGCAGCTTATCTCGCATGTTCTTCTCAGCAAGCATACTACTCTGTGTTTCGTCAATGCCGAGCTTCTTGCGCATCAAAGCAATGCCTACACCGCCAAGCCCCAACAACGTAGCTGTTGCCACTGTAGCCAAGCTAGTAAGCAGTGTATTAGTTAACTGTGCGTCCATTACTTTGCTCCTTCAATAACACATTGCATTAAGCGCTTAAACCATCCATGATGATTTGTGGCATAATTGTCAGGATTACTGTCTTTGATTGCCACGTAAGCAGAGACGCGTGCGGACATGAACAATGGTAGCACTTCGCTCGTTGAAGTAACAGCTTTAATAGCTGCTTGGGTCCTGGGACCGAGCTCACCATCAATATATGGGCCTATTGTTCCTTGCACTAGGCGTATAGCTTTGTTTACTCCTTGATTAACTGCGCATTCAAAGATTGCAAGCCCAAAGCCATAATACGCTAGATTAGCTCCACTAGCTAAGTAGTATTGATCGTAGTATACCTGCAGAGCTTGTTCCTGCGTAAGGTTCTTTACGTCGAGTTCAGGATGCATGTTCTGTGCAATGCCAAACTTCGTAAGCCCTCCTGGGTCGAACTTCGCATTGCTCATTGGTCCTTCCTTCAGCAGTGTAAACTGCGACATGCGAAGGAACTTTGGATCATTGCTGTAAAGCATTATGTGCCTCTCTCAGTTGCTCAGGCTGTTCTTGCGTCATGAAGTCTTGTTGTCTTGGACTGCGGCAATTGTCTTCCATACGCCGCATAGAAGTAACGATGCTATCAATGCGTGCATTCTGTGCTTCGTTGGTAGCAGCCGCCCGCTCAATCAAACGGTCTCTGTCTCTGTTATCTCTCACAGCTTCAGAGCGCAGAACGTCGAATGTAGAGTTGAACCTGTCTAGCCTACTTTCTAGTGCAGTTAATTGTGCTGCATGCACATTGCTCTCCATCTGCACCTTTGTAAAGGCTACAACGACACCGAGCACAGAAGCCAGCACAGAGCCTAGAGGAATGAGAATGGGCAGAAGCGGCTTAAGAGATAGAGGAGGCTGCGTGTTTATGTCATCTATCATTATAGTTCTGCTGAAAGGGTTACAGTTGCAACAAATTGACAAGTCCCTGTAGAAGTACAGAGAGCTTGAACTTGAAAAGCACTTATTCCAGCAGAACTATTAATTCCACTACAGTTGTTTTGGATAATTCCTGTAAGAGAAACTGCTGGAGGAACACGCATGACTACTGGAAGGGGGGCTCCTTGAAGTATCGTTCCCCCTGTACTTGAGTATGTAGGGCAGTTTACAGTGAACGTTTGATAAAACCTCTGACAACGCGCTTGTTCAAAAGCCAGAGGAATGCGTTCAAAGCTAGTTGCTGTGTTACCAGGCTCCAATACAACATTAGTGATGTTGAATAATAAACCTGCAGTAACTGATAAGTTGTTTAGCCCAAATTGCAGAGACAAGCCGTTAGCTGCTCCAACAGGCAAAGCATTGAACGTTACCGTATATTGCGTTGGTGTTGTAGCAGTTAGTGGCACATCAATGAATTGAATAGTTGAGGTTGATGTATAATTGTCAGCTACAGAAGGAGAAGCAATAATCACGCGCACAGTAAGTGGGGTGTTATACCCATAACCTGCACTGAAAGAAACAGTAACCTGTTTGCCTACCAAGTCTGCAATGTCACCACTCTCAATACGTTGTTCTATTGTTACATAAGACCCAGAAGAAATTGACGCAGTGATGTTAAGCTGGCTTCTAGCTGCGTAATTTGTCAAAGCTCCTTTATTTACTGTAATAGCACTGCCTGAGCAACTAACGCGCCACCTATCTAGTGTGTAAACAGCACTACCAGCACTGATATTAAATGGCGCATTGCGCTGTGTAATTTCCATTGATGGATTATACAAACGATTGCGAAACAAAGTCATTTGAGTAACAAACTGCGCAGATGCTGCAGCAGCTATAGCACTGTTTGTTGCATTTGTTGCGCTAGTAGCTGCTGTAGCTGCTGCAGCGGCGGCTGGTATCGCTGGATTAGTAATGTCTGTCCAATAGCTCGGATTGTTGGTTCTGTCTGTAGCAAAGTCTGTAGGTGTAAGTGCCGACGTGTGGGCTACGGCGCTATACCATAAGTGGCCTGTAACACTGTCAATGACAGAGACACCTGCAGCATATATAGTGTTGTTAGTCCACACACCCTGCAACGAGAGTGAGGTAGTGAACTGCGCTAACAATGCATCAATGGCTACGAAGTTCTTGTTATTTGCGTCGCCCCAGCCATACGCGTTGTAGTCTGGCAGCGTGAAGCGGTAGTTTACTGTATAAGTAGTCACTTCTACCTCCTAACAGAGCCACGTTGGTAGGCCAAGCTAATGGAAATGATCTTCAGTGGTGATGTCGTAGAGCCTGAGACTTTAAGCTTGTTGAGCTTAAACTTCGCTGGCCAATCGAACAGTCGTTCGTCGCCTGCAGGAGCACCACCACCGTAAGGTGAGTTGCTGTAAGGCTGAGAGCCGTAGCCTCCAATACTGCCCCCTACAAACTGTGCAGACAATGCAGGCGCGTCTTGGCTGTTACCATCAAGCCGTATATTGTCGATATACATAGACACAGTGAACTGTGCATTGCCTACAGTGTCGAAGCTGATATACTTAGTCTGCTTTGTATTCATCCGCTTGTTGAAATCTGCCCAAGGCAACTCCCACGTAAAGCTGATAGGCACACCTGCACCACTGTTGTAGTTGGCATCGCCAACAAAGTCAGCGTGTGTTGTCTGGTTATCGAAGTCATAAATGTAGATGCGGTTGCTGTTAGTGAACAGCACGTTCTGCAGAGCAGTTCTACAGCCTGCTTGCCATACCCAGCCACGTAACTTAGCCCACGCTGAAACTCTCAGCGTTGGTATGTCCGTGTAGCTGAAACCTATGGTTTCAGTGATTGTCACGCCGTCAGATGCAAAGACCGGCACGAAGAGCATGTAGCGCCGATGACGCATGTCATACACGGCGAAGACATACTGCGCGATTTGAGCAGTTGAGAGAGGTTGGATAAGGGCAGTGATAGCTGGGTCGATGAGTTCACTAGCTCGTTGAGGTCTAAGGGTGTTATAGAGGACAACACGCTCGATGCTGTTGACGCCGACATTGTCGCAGAAGAAGGTGTCGTCCCCAACGGAGATGAGGCTCCGATGAGCAAGGCAACCGTATTCCTCGATGAAGCCATCATCCGATGGCGTATGAACGCTCGGGCTTCCACTATAGACGCCCAGGTTAATAGGCAGCACACCACGCTCAAAGCAAACAAGCAGTTTGTCACGATAGCTCACCAATCCTGTTATAGCTGAGGAACCGAGAGAAACACGAGGTCCTAGGTCTAATGCCACAGCATCATTAGGTGCTGGATCACCGAGGAAGGTGCCGCTTGTTCCACGTGCTGAGATATATAGCGTAGAAGGCGCTGATGGAATGCCAGTAATCACTGTATACTGTGCATGTGAGATGCACAGAGAACCAATAGGCGTGTTGATGTTTGAGCCGCTGCCCAAGTCAATGAGGTAGATACAAACCATGTAGTTTGGCTTGTTGGGATTGCCCTCAATGATAAGAGGCTTGTTTAGCCCATTGCACAAAATTAGCGCACTGTTAAAGACAGTGAAACTTGCAAACGTTGTAGCTCCCCATAGTGTGCTGAGAGACGTCACAATACCTAAGCCATCTACCTTGCAAACTCTGCCTGACTTCTGCACAGTGATAGCTACACCGTTGAAATAGTAGATGTTCACAATGTCTGTGGTGTCTGTCCCTGCAGACAGTGTAGCTAATAGCTTAGTGCCTGCGCGCAAGGAGAGAGAACCATCGATGTCTCTCTCTATGTTGTCTAGCACCTTAGCGAACTTAGGCTTCATGTTGAGGTCAGTGTCAACGATGTTAAGCCCACCGTCGAAGTCTCTGACAGTAGTAGTCAGCAGCACATTGCCGTTCTTGTTTTGCGCTCCGTTCTGTCTCTTAGGCTTTAAGAAACTCATGGTATATAATTCACAAAATAATTGTATCGAGCGGCTGCTGCGCCAGAACTAGTAATTAGTTTAATTGACAAATTATCTCCCAAAGTAACTTTTACTCCTGCAGGCAGTGTTATGCTGCAGGAGTAAGAAGTTCCAGGAATTGCGCAGCTTAGTGGGGTGTTTTGTCCAGTGTTATTAACTAAAGATGCTGTTGCAGTTTGCCCTGTCCCTAAAAGAGTATCAGTTCTAATATAAAGTTGACTAAGCTGCCAATTACTAGAAGCTACCCAAGAATTTGAGGTTTGAGTCGTTTGTGCTCCATTAGGGCCTAAATAGCTGGTAGTATTGGCTGCAACAGTTGCTGTAGTGCTTCCTGACAAACTTGGTCCATGAGCACTAATTATTCCTGTTCCACAGGCTACACGTCCTGGCCCCCAAGCAGGAGTATTAAGTTGAACAGTTGCACTGGCATCAATGGATAAATCACAAGAATTTAATTTAGTTGTTAGTCCTGTTAAAGACACATTTTGGGCGGCGCCTCGAAACACTGCCCCAACGCCTTGTGCTGCAATGCTTGTTGGAGAATAAGCACTAGGCCCTGTGTATCCAGCATAGGTAGTTCCTCCAAAACTTAGCGTATCACCACCATTAACATCTAGCCCATAAGCTGAAAGACTGTCCCATACTGTGCCGATGAACTGGCTATACTGTGCATTATTTAACGCAGCACCACGCTCAAATTGTAGTGCTTGCGCGTCAATGTATTGATTGCCGCCACTAGCCACAGGCAAAGACGTAGTTCCAGCTTGGTATACTCCTACTCCGCCGCCTTGTGGATATTGCCCGTAAAGAAAGACATGCTCATACGTCGTCTGGGAGACCCCTACGCCAGCCGCCATGCCTGCGAGGATAGCGCCCGATGCTGTGATCCTAGTGACCATATTTTGAGTTGTGTTGTTAGAAGCTGTGAGACCTGTGCCGAGCAGTTGAAATGCTACAGGCGCGTTGACAAAATTAACTGCATCCCACAGCCCGTATTGCCACTGATCGGCGAGCAGCAAGCCAAAAGCTGCTTGCACAGGTGCGCCAGAAGCTGCTCCTGAAAGTGTCATTGACACCGTAGCGCCGGAACCCGAGCCCCCCTGGACGCCTATCGGGCCGCCAGAAGTGGGGTCGGTTAGGTATAACCCCGGCACTAGTAGAGAGGCAGCCGTGATTGCGCCGGCGGATACGGTGACCGCTGCAGTAGCAGGAGCGCCGTTGACCACTGGCGCTGATACAATGTCGGTAGACTGATACCCAGATCCCCCTGCCACGATTGTCATTGCCGTTGCCGAGATTGGCAAAGGATCAAGCATCGTGATGATATTACCGTTAATCGCAGTGATGAGACTGATATGATGTAGGCCGCTATTCAGTTGAACAGAAATAACTTGTCCAACTGCCATCTGGGACGCGTTTGCCACTGTGATGGTCGTTCCACCAAGGGTCGTTGACGCGGATAGCGTTGTGCTTCGCAGTGTGAACCCATCGGGGTCTTCAAGTTGGCCGTTGAGGACTTGGCTTTTGAAGCCAGTGGTTTTGACGAGCCATTGCGCGCCGGGCATCGGCCGAAGCTTAGCGCCGCGCAGATCAAGGATTTGATTGTTGCCTAACACTAAATTAGCAACGCAGTAAGTCTTCGGAGACGCGCTTCCTATTGGAGAAGGCGAAACCGAAACATAACTTGTTTTGCTAAGTGCTGTGATAAATGCTGTTTGATCTGCGGAATTGGCGGTGCAAGTTGAGGCCCCTAATCCAACAGCCCCTAAATCTTCAACAATCAACCCTGCTTGTGTTAGACGCACAGCAACTGAAGAACCAACTGAGGCTCCAGTTGGAAATACGGTGCATGCTGAAACGTTTACATCACACTTACTGCCAAATGCAGCGTTAATGTCACGCGATTTAATGGGAGATGGTGTTGTTGGAGTAGCAGGAACAAAATTGGTAGGTGTTTGAGCTGCTGCTGCAGAAGACAGCAGAGTAGTTGCAAGCAGTAAAGATTTCATCCCCATTGTGCGACATCCCACTGTGCTACATCATACTGAGCTTGCGGTGTGATAGCCACCGAGCCATCTGCGTTAGTAGTAACAGAGCCACTGCCCCAACCAACTCCATGAAGCGGTATTGGTTGATGCTCGAAACCTCGTTTCACTTGCATGAGACGCTTCTCTAGTAGCTTCTCAAACTTGTCTATAGCACCTGGCACTGTGCCATCATCTGTGGCATACATCCATGCGGCAGCATACGTGAGCATCAGCCTGTCGAGGTAAACGACGTCTGACGTGCTGACAGGTATAATAGGATAGAGCTTTGCCCTAATGACCAAGACATCTGTAGCTGTCATAGGCCATACAGTGAAGGGACGTGCTGGATTGCTGGCATCAGGCTCTAAGAACAGCGAGTAACCACTGCCTGAACCGCCAGCCAAGTTAAACGGATTGATGTTTGTTGGGAGGCGCCTGAGACGTTGGTCTGTGCCTGCAACCATAACAAACTCTATGTCTTCATAGCGAGATACGCTGTGGTTTAAGTAGCCAGCTACCGTGAGATCACTTGTCACCTTGCCAGTAGTTCCATCAAGCGTAGCTTGAAAGTATTTCATTAAGTGTGGCCACCAGCAATCATCCATCATCAAGATAATGGCATCTTGCACATGCTGTTGGATGTGTGGCGCTGCGTAGACTTGAGTAGAGAAACTACCCACCATAGATAGCTGTGTTATCACATCGTTAACAATGTCTTTAACAGTGACAGCCATCTTACTACCTCATAAGCAAAGCCTCACAGCATAGGGAGCAGCTACACTGTGAGGCTCGCATAACACGCTACGTTTACACGCAACGTGGTATTAGTTGCTGTAGTGCGGCACGCCCATCAAGCCACCGTTGTTGTTCGCATCAACGTCATTGGCGAAGTCAAACGTCGCTGTAATAACGTTGATGCCGTTCTGCGTCGTCGTAGGCGAATAGGTGCCGCGCGTATCACTAGTGGTAAGTGTCGCAGGCACTGTGAGATCAGGAGCGACAAGCGTTCCAACAGTAGCAGGAATGCCGTTAGCTTCTTCTGTGTAAACTTTAATCGCTTTATACGGAAGTCCGTAAAGATTGCTGCTTCCAACAGAAATAGTAGCGCCAGCTACTGCAGTTGTAGTAACCTGCCGTAGATACTTAAACGCCTTTTTGCCGAAGGATGTGCCGCCTGCCGCGTTGTATGCAATGGTTTCACTCATTGGCTGATTTAGGTAGTCGAAGCCGTCAATGATAGCCGAGCCTGCTCCCGCAGCACTTGTAGTGATGTAAAGTGTGCGTCCGAACGGCGTATCCATCAAGCCACTATTAGTCATTGTAGCCGCAGAGAACGCGCCTGCCGTGGCAATAGACTGAGCATTCAGCACAGTGTTAGGTGCAGTAGTGATAGGCGCACCGAACGAAATGCGTGTGCTACTTCCAAGCTGCACGTCTGCAGAATACTGCATTGCAGGCACGTATTCAGACAGACGACGTGGGTAGAAAGTGCCAAAGTTAGTTAGGTTAGCCATGTCTTGTTATCCTTTCATCGCTTCTTCGATACCACCGACCGTCGAACGACGCCTGCGTCCCTCAGACTTCTGCACTGCTTCTTTAGCAGAGAGTGCAAGTCCTTGCAGTTGACGTGGTGTGTCGAGTATAACCTCGCCATCTGCATCTAATGGAATGCCTAGAGCAGTAAGCTGTTCAGTGTCATCAGCAGCTACGAAGATAGAGTGAGCTTGTGGGTAGTAGATCATGAAGCCCTTAGTGAAGGGCTGCTGTTCTTTCTTCATCTTACGGATGATAGAAAACCTCTCCTGTCCGTTCACAAGACGTGAGATAGTCTGCTCCTCGATCACAGTGATGGTGCGAGTAAACTCACCTTCCATCGGCTCGATTTCGTATTCCTGAGCAAACCTACCACCTTTCTCGTCAATGACACTACCTACACGGATAGTGTCATTCATTGCTTCTAGTGTTGCCATGTTGCGCTACTCCTTACGCTGTGACTACAGCGTGTGTGCGGAAAGCTTTCCACATGCACCACTGGCCTTGCCACACGACACGACTGCCGCTTGCGTCCACGTTCCACGGAGCCACAAGCTCCTTAACCTTCATGTTAACGCCCTTCAACATGTGAAGGCGCAGGTATTTGTCATTGAGGAAGTAGACGTAGTTCACGGGGCAGTCTTCGTCGTAGAGAATAGGCACGTTGTTGTGGCTTACACCTTCGAAGCCAAGATCAAACATGCGCTTGCCAGCCTTGCCATCTGACAACGGCAGCGTAACCTTGTCTCGCACTGCCTGACGATACATGCGGTAGATGTTACGTCCTGCAAGAATGACAGAAGGCTTGTCACCTTTCAGCGTCAAGTCCATGAAGATGTCATCGAACACTTCTTCAATGTTCGTAGCATCTAGTTGACCGTTGAAGATGTAGGCTGAAGTCCGCCACTGCTGCTGCTGCGCGCGGTTGATACCGCCAAGCGTGCCGACGTTGGGGTTCGTAGGAACCAGTGTCAGCAAGCCTAGTGGGTCTGCTCCACCACCAGCAGCGTATAGATACTGCGAGAACTTCTCTTTGATGCTCTCTTCAAGCACTTCCATCTTCTGCTTCATCAGCTTGAAGATAGCACTCTCTCCGTTGTTCTCATCTTCCTCTTGGTCGGAGATGATAACAGAGCCAGCAACACGCGACCAACCATACTCAACAGTGTCAAACTCATTGGTCTGGTTGACAGGCAGTGTCTGGTAATACTTGTAGCTGGTGACATTGGGGTTACGCCCAACAGTCAGTGGGTTGGTGATGTTGTAGCCACCATCTTCATACTCCACACGGTCGTTGGCAAACACCCACGCCATAAGAGCATTGCTCTTAATAGAAGCCATAATGAGCTTCTTACGCGAGTGAGTTAGCGTGGAGTGCAGAACAGTAGCAACGCTTGGAACAATAGAACCAACAGGCATGTAACTCTCCTCTAGTTAACGTCGGAACCCACTCTCTAGCATAGCGTGTTTGATGATGTCAGACATGCTAGAGTTTTCGTCAAAGTTCTTCGCGTTGGCTAACGGCACCGGATTGCTGATTTGGCGACCGTTCGGCAAAGGAAGTGGTGCTTGGGGTGTCCGTGCTACTTGAGCAGGCTGCTGTTGTCTCTGTTGAAGCTTCGCTTGATACTGTGGGCCTAGAGGCTGCGTTGGGTCGAGACCCGCCTCATAGCTCATCCTAATTAACTTACTCCACGCTGCATGGAGGTTGTTACCCAAAGAGGGCTCTTGTGTAAGCATCTCACCTATGATGCCTATATTATGCACTGCGTCAGGCTCAACTCCAAGGAAATTGTCAAGAGTTTCCTTGGCTTGGCTCCTTACTTGCTCCACTTCTGCAGCCTTAAGACGCTCTTGCGTCAGTGGAGCTAGACGTTGATCTAGCATCAACTGCATGGCCTGTGCATCCATGCCAGGACTTACACCCTGTTCCAAGAACGGGATGTTGTAGCCTTTGGCCTTAACCTCAGCTACCATTTCACTGAGCACAGTTACAGGGTCTTTGAGGAACCTGCCCATCAACTGCACAGCTACTTTCTGGCCGTTGTAGTCAACGCCAGCTTGAGCAGCTAGCTGCTGTAGTTCAGTCTGCTGATTTACCTTAGCCTCTGCAGCAATAGCACGACGCTCGAAGTCACCGCGCTGCTGTTGTGCTACACGAGCTTCGTGGTGCAACTTCTGCGCACGCTCAAAGTGTCCACGCTCTCTGCCTCCAGCAGCAACTACTTGTCCTGTTGCTGGGTCAACAAGGTCTCTGGTATTAGGGTTGTCTTTGCTCGGGACTTCGATAAGCCCATCGCGGCGTTGGATGCCTTGAGCAACTGGCGCTGTTTGTGTGTCGCCTTGGCCGCTTGTAGAAGCTGCAGTGTTGCCTGCTGGCTGCTGGAAGACAGTGCTGTTATCAGCAGACTTGCCTTCTGTTGCTGTCTCGCCTGATGTGCTGTTCTCTGTAGCCGTAGCATTGCTGCTCTCCGTATCATCTCCTAAGTTAAGATCAGGGATGTTGTCGAAGATACTAGCTTCTGTAGACTTGGTTTCACTCATCATCGGCCTCCACGAACAACACAGCGTTGGTATTCTTGGGCAGAACCATAGTTCATGCCTTCTTGCCATGCTTTGTGAAGTGACCACTTACCGATGATAATTGTCCATGCTTCATAGAAGCGATGATACCATGCAATAAAGCCTCTCTTATTGCGTAGTAACTTAAAGTTCCTCGGGTCACTCATCAAGCTGCTCCTTGATTGTTAGGTTGCTGCATGTGCTGCATAATAGTCTGGGCTATTTCTGCGGGCTGCATGCCTTTGGCCAATGCTACACCAATAGCATGTAACATAGGTGGCGGCAATGCTTGTAGCATTGCCACAACTTGCATAGGATTACCGCCTGGGACACCAGGCGCAGGTGGCCCACCAGGCTGCAGAGGCTGACCACCTGGGGCTCCTAGCTCTGGCCCACCGCCCGGCGGCACCTGTCCTGGGGCACCTCCCTGAGACATCTGCAAGGTCTTCGTGACCTCGTTTTTGATGTCCTCCCAATCTGTCTTACTCATTAGCACGTCGTCAAACGCGCGTTCTAGTATTTCAAGTGTCTTAGTCAACACAGCAGCAGGTGCAGCTTTCACAAACTGTGAGAGCATCTGTCCAATCTGCACAGCTTCTTGTTTCTTGGCACTGCTACTAGACTTCGTTGTGCTGCCTCCTACACACGTCATGTTAAAGCGTGCGTAGTCTTTCAGTGGGTCTAGCGGCTTCCAGACAGCACTGACGTCCTCACCAATAAGCTGCTGGACTGTAGCAGCTTCCATGAAGTTGAGGCACAACTGCGCGAGTTGCCAGCCAACTCTGCCAATGCAGTCTTCCAACGCATCTAGCCGTGCGTCGTTACGGTTGTTGCCCATAGACGCGTAGTAATCTACAGCTTTGTTAGTTGTGTTGGTCTTGAACTCTCCACCGCGCTGAACTTCGCTAGTAGC
>CAWUCS010000153.1:0-19296 GCA_963920785.1 Sphagnum contortum | reverse complement strand
AAGAGCAAGTGGCAGTGTGCACAAACCCGTAGTAAACGCGGAAAAGTGTCGAATCTCCTGGAGATACAAAGTGTTCAAAAAGAGGAATCCAGAAAATGCCGCAAAAGCAGAAGCTGCGATAATAGTGGCACTGCCGAAGGGAAAGCTCTTAAAAAAGCGCAGGTCAATTAGTGGTTCGAAGCGGCTTCGCTCATAGAAAATCAGAGAAAACAGAGCGCTCAATGATCCGCAAAAGAGCGAAACTATAAATGCCGAGTTCCAGCCTAAGCGGGGTCCTTCAATGACTGCGCTAACAAGACAGGCAAGAGCAGTAAAGACAAGAATCTGCCCGACAGGATCTAGTCGTCTTGAATGTGCCGCTTTCGATTCTGGAATGTAGATTGCAGCCATCACCATAGCTGCTATGCCAATTGGTACGTTGACCCAGAACATCGAGCGCCAGCCCACCGTTTGGGTTAAAGCGCCACCAGCAAGCGGACCAAGAGCCATCGAAACTCCGGCTATCGCTCCCCAGATGCCGATTGCTCGAGCGCGAGCTTTTGGTTCTGTAAATGTATTGGTGATGATTGACATCGCCACAGGATTAAGCATCGTTGCGCCAAGCGCTTGCAAAACGCGTGCGGTAATCAAGGCGTTGATACCGCCAGCAATGCTGCACCATAAAGAGCCCAGCATAAAAACGCCCATGCCTAGTTGAAAAACTCGACGCCGACCAAAGCGATCGGCCATTGAGCCCGCGAGCATTAAAAGGCTTGCCACAACCATTGTATAGGCGTCGATGATCCATTGAAGGCTGGCAATCGAGGCGTTGAATTCGCGTCTAATTGAAGGCAAGCCAACGTTGACGATGGTTGCATCCATTGATACCATCAACAAACTTAAACAGCATATGCCAAGAATGAGATTGGGTCTTAATTCCTTTGGTCTGACTGGATGTTCGAGCGTTTTCATGCCCCTAATTTAGCATTGACAGCGCTTTTTTATCTAAGATTGTTAAATAAGCCTGCACCAAGACCAATGGCTGCTCCCACTCCAGTCGTTGCCGCAATAGTATGCGGATAGTGACTGCCAGCCCACCCAAGACCCAGCCCGGTTATCCCGCCTGTTGCTATATCGCGCACGATCGGATGACGCTTCATGATTTTGCTCGTGCGAATAACGCCTACACCTGCCCCTGTTGTGGCGCCGATGGCCGCTCCGCGAAATACACCTTGACCTGTCACGAGTCCGGTTAAGGCGCCGGCACCGCCGCCAATACCAGCACCGATTGCTGCACCTTTGACCATTGGATGTTTTTGAAAGTATGTGCGATTGTCTCGCGCCTGTTCTGCCGCATGAGGGTGCACCGCAGTCAGTGGACGACTTTGAGCTTGAACTGAGGCTCGATTGTAACCGTCACGGTATCCTGCATTGTAGATTGACGCCGAATTGATACTACCTGCATTTGCGTGTTGTACAGCTGCTCCTTGAAGTGGCTGAATCCTCGACACTTTTTGTATTGGCACCGCTTTGGTCAAGCGGACGGCGCTTGTATCCTCAACCAATTTTTGATTTTGTGCAGGCACCGGAACAGCCGTGTTGCTGCTTTTCATCGCCGATAAGCCTGCAAAGGAACTGCAAATTAGAGCTACCACTGTTGCTCCAACCAGGCGCCTTCTTCTTATAGTCCATTTGTCCGGGTACACTGGAAATTTACTGAGCGTCATCGCTCTTCCCTCATATCTAGTTGATTCTGATGCGGTAATGCCTGTTCCAACATTTAAAGCATATGACTGTTATGTGGCTAAATTGTGAATAGCGCGACATCCAAAAGCGAACACAGCAACATTTTCTTATCAGCCTGCGTCGAGATTTGTGTTGACTTAACTTTAAAGTGTATTTCTGTAGCGGGGCGAAAAACGAGCATGGATAAAAGAGCGCAGATAGCAATAGCAACCGTGGTCGGTGTGGCGGCGCTGGGTGGCTTTTACTGGCTGGGGGCTCAAAACAATCCCACACCGGTTACTGTCTATCCATCTACAAATGCAGCTCCACCTGCCGGTCAAACTAGTCAAGTCGCTCCTCTAGCGCCGATTGCGCGCACCACGACGACGACTGTCTCTACAAATTCTGCAGTCGCTCCGCGTGACACTGTTTCATTACTACCTGCGCAAAATGGCTTGACTGCACAAACTCCAGTTGTTGATAAAGCAACAACCACAACCCAGGTCACTCAATCAGGGAAACCCGGGCAAGTCTCATATGTCGGTCCCAGTGGTCGACCATCGTTGCCAGCGACACAACCCATGCAGCCAGGGCTTGATTACGAAGCACCTCAGCCAGTTGTAGCACCTGTTGCTGGCACTCAGACAACTACCACGAGCACGCACACGACCGTACATACTGCGTCGACGCATCAATATTACAAAGTGCACAAGCATCAGAAAAGCGGCAACGTTCATGTAGCGCGAGCCACCAAGCATGCCGTTATGTTTGCCGCAAAACTGCCGTTTCGTTTGAGACCTTAAGTCAGCAGCGAGTATAATCCTCCAGTGAATAGATAACATTGGCGGACTATGGCGAAGAAAAAATCGGGCTCGAAAAAAGAATATTTCAGCGCCGATATAGAGCCAGTTGGCTTGATTCCTAAAGTGACGCGAGTTGAACGCAAAGGCATCGGGCGCAAAGAACGTCATGATGTTCCAAGAGAGCTGCACGGAGTCTGGAAAACTCCAGGTCGTGACCGTGATGTGGTGCGCATTCTCGAAGACTCAAATGAAGGACGCATGCAGGAGTTGATTCCGATTCGCTACGGGCGTATGGCTCAATCGGCGTTTGCCTTTTATCGTGGTTCGGCAGCGTTGATGGCTTATGATCTTTCCACAACTGCTACCACTAAGTTGAAGACGCAACTTTGTGGTGACTGCCACCTGATGAATTTTGGCGTATTTGCAACGCCCGAACGACGCATCATTTTAGATATGAATGACTTCGATGAGACGCTTGAGGGGCCCTTCGAATGGGATTTGAAAAGACTGGCTGCGAGCTTTGTTCTGGCCGCCCGACATAACCAGATGAAAGATTCAGTCGCTCGTCGAGCGGCTTACACTGTTGCCCAGTCTTATCGAACGTCGATGAAAGAAATTACCCGCATGCGTGTTCTCGATGTCTGGTATGCAAAATTTGATGTGGAAGAATTTGCCAGAACAACGACCGATCAATTCTGGAAAAGAAAAGCGGAAGAGACACTAAAACGAGCACAAAGAAGTCTCGAGCCAGATCATTATTTCCCAAAATTGACGCATACAAAAGAGGGCCGAATCAGAATCAAAGACAATCCGCCCTTGATTTTTCATACTGATGAAGAGGCACGGGACGATTACTCTGAACTCATTCCAAATGTAATCAAGCTGTATCTTGAATCGTTGCAAGACGATCGTAGAAAGCTCGTCGACAAATACCGAGTGCAAGATGTCGCTCGCAAAGTTGTGGGCGTCGGCAGCGTTGGCACTCGCTGTGGCGTTGTTCTTTTAACGGCGGCCGAGAACGATGCCTTGTTTTTACAGTTCAAAGAAGCTCGCATGTCTGTGCTTGAACCGTACTGCGGTAAAAGCGTTTATAACAACCATGCCGAGAGGATAGTCAATGGTCAACGCTTGATGCAGTCAGCCAGCGATATTTTTCTTGGGTGGACAAGAGGACGTTTTGGGCATGACTTTTATATGCGTCAGCTCAGAGACGCTAAAATTTCACTGCGTCCAGAAACCTGGGACGAAGAGCAAATGATGGCCGTTGGCAAGCTTCTTGGCTGGATTCTCGCGCGTGCCCATGCACGAGGCGGCGACCCTATTCAACTGGCTTCCTACATGGGCAACAGTGATGAATTTGACAATGCCATCGCGAATTTTTCAATTGCTTATGCCGATCAAACCGAGTTAGATTTTGGCGAATTGAAAGCGGCCATCGCCGACAACAAAATTCTTGCTTATTTCGAGCCTTGACTTGAGCTTTGAACCGAATTGATTTGATTTTGCACAATTTCGTCCAGACCTTCCAATTCCATTGCCAGTCCTACAATTTGCGAGGAGCTGAGAGGTCCTTTGGCTATCGCTTCATTTTCTCTGGTGGCAATTTTTGAGAGAGAATCAGTGTATTGTTTGCACTTTGCAGAATCTAGAGTGTTTGATGAAGTAGCATTTTGCAGCATCTCTTCCACTTTTTTGCGTTCTTCATTGATCAATGGAACCGACTCTTGCGAGAATTGAATGCGTCTTTGCAGGGCTACGTGCAATCCAGCGAAATTATTCGCGATAAGCTCCTGGTCTTTTGCAGCAAAGGCTTCAGTCGAGCGGCGCATCGATTTCAGCAAATCTTCCTGCTGCTTAACTTCTGCGTTCAATTTGTCGACATCACCCTGAGCGATTTTCTTCGCTTTAATGGCCTCATCAAGCTCGGCTAAAAATTTGTTTTTAACAGTGTCGATGGTTTCGTGTGGATGCATCACGCTTGCTATCGAATAATCTATTTCGGCTTTCAGGTCACCGAGGTCTCTAGCTATGACGAGTTTTTGCGAAAAACCGATGTCTTTGATTTTGGGTTTCACCGCTTGAATATGAGTGCGTATTTTAGTGAGGTCTGAGCGAAATTCAGTCGCTATGCTTTCTCGTATTTGATTTTTTGATAGAGCTATTTTTATCTCGGCTTCGAGATTGTTGCAAGTTTTGACAAATTCATTCCACTGAGTGGCAGATTCTGCCGCTTCTGTCGAGATCACAGTTGTCTCTGCCGCTTTACTGTCTTTGCTGTCCTTGATGTCTTTGCTATCTATCGGTTTCTCTTCTACCACTGTTAGCGGCATCACAGGCGTCACTGGTGAGATTGCGATGATTGAGGGCTCGAAATTGTCCGTCGGCGACGCATTGACTGCGGCAGGAAATCCGCTTATGAGAAATCCTACGATCAAAGACAAATTGACTATGTACACAGTCTAAACCTCAAATAGTGTCCGCTAATACTTGCTTATTTCCAGGCACTCAATGTTCTGGACATACCTTCTCGAAAAGAAATTCTTTGAACATATTTTAATTCACGCTCGGCTTTTGCTATATCGAATCCCTGATTGACGGCGGCAAGGCGATAAGCAGGGCGAGAATAGCGCGCTAGAAATGGCTGCATAATTGGTGGCGCATATGGTGCAAGCGTGCTTGAGATTTCGCAGAGCAACCGGGCTATTGACTTTGGAACGTGTATTGAGGCCCGAGGCACTCCGGAGCCATCGGCAATAGCATCGAACAATTCTTTTTTTGTGATTTTTTCGCCGTCTGTGAGATTGTACACCTGCCCATATGCCACTGGGTTGAGCATCGCCAGTCGAATCGCCAGGCATAGATTCTCAACGTATATGACATTGGTTTCTTTTGAACCGTCGCCAATGATGAGAGCTCGTCTTTTCTTGAGCGCATCTACGAGTCTGGGCATCCAGGCTTGTTCATTTGGGCCATAAATAAATCCAGGGCGTAATGCTGTGACATTGATGGTGCCATGATTGGCCATGCCCATGACGATTTCTTCAGCGTCGATTTTGGAATTGGCGTACGGCTCGCGGCAACGTCTGAGCGGCTCTTCTTCTGTTACTTTGAACTGGTCCTCTTCACCGGTAATGACAGAAAGCGAGCTGATATGGATGAAGTGTTTGACGCCGCATTTAATGGCCGCGTTTAAAACGTGTCTCGTTCCATCAACATTGATTTTACGTAATTCTTTGCCCTGACCATTGGGGTCGATTGTGGCGGCCGCGTGAACGACGACATTGCAACCTGACATAGCTAAAGAAAGCGAAGCTTCATCGCTCAGTTCAGTTGTGACGATTTGCACGCGACCGGACGAGCGAGCCACTTCAGCGAGAAGGGGGCCGGTTTTGGTCGTCGCCCGAACGGCTGCGACAACCGGAATGTGACAGGCATTTAAATGCTTTATAAATTGCAGTCCGACTAAACCACTTGCACCGGTAACAAAAACTTTCGCGTTTTTGTAAAGCCTATCTGTGTTCGAGTCGGCAGAGCTTTCGGCGCAATCAGTAACGTGAGAATTTGCCAAAATTATGAAACCAGGTCATTTCCGAATCCGCTCTAGTTATAAAACAGATGGGGCAAATCTTCCAGCCCATCTCATTTTTCGAATCTCTAATGTTGGCATTATTGATCTAAGTCATGCTTAATATACCAGAGTTGAGTTACAGTATATTAGATGTCATGGGTGGCTGAATCGGCGATTCTCTGTCAAGATCCTATCCTGAGAACCGTAACTCTCTGATTTAAAGTTTGCACCAGGTGTGCGCCGAACGAAAAAATAGGAATGGTAACCATCAGTGTTTAGTAAGTGGAAAAAATATTTATGCTCGGCTTTGATTGGCACCGCTGGCACAGCATTTTTCGCATCAGGTTTAGTCCTTCCTGCCTCTGCTGAGGTGATCAGAGAGGACCATCCGGCAGTAAGCAAACAACTCGATTTACCAATTTACGAATGGTCTGACGCGAGCAAACCCACCAAAGGCATCATTGTTGCCGTCCACGGTCTGACTTTCTACGCTGAAGCCTTCGACGATTTTGCCAGACATCTTGCTGCCGAAGGATATCCATTCTATGCCGCCGACATGCGCGGCTTCGGTCGCTGGAAGCAGGAATCTGCTGAATATCATGGCGATTCGGACATTCATTTTAATCAATCTAAAGAAGATTTGTTGAAGCTGGTTGATGCAGTTAAGCGTGAGAATCCAAATACAAAAGTTTATTGTCTGGGCGAAAGTCTTGGTGCAAACGTCGCCTTCTGGGCTGCCTCGAACAAGCCTGATTTAATCGATGGTCTCATCACTTCTGGACCTTGCTACAGACGCTGGCTTCATCCTCGGCCACGCTGGGTCGCTACTTTCGCTCAAGGAATTTGGAATCCATCGAAGATCAAAATCAACCTTGAGCCATACATCAACCCGTATCTCAGTGACGACAAAGCTTTGACCACGTCGTGCCTGGCCGACCCATTGATTTGTCGGCGCATGACTCCTGTCGAGCTGATTAAAACGAGTTTTTGCAATAACGAAACTCTGCGTTATGTCGACCATATCCCTTATGAGATGCCCGTTTTAATCATCGCTGGTGAAAAGGATGAAGTCTTCAAAACAAAGTGCATTCCCGAATTTGCTTCGCACATCGGCTCTGAAAAAGTGTCTTTGAATGTATTGAAAGGCAAAGGACATCTACTCATGGAGCACCAGCCACTACACGCAGAAATCGCCGGTATTGTTGACAGATGGCTGGCTGCAGATTCAGAAAATCAGGAAAAATTAGTTGACGTGCCAACAATTCGCGGAAATTAGGGTGATGAGCGAAAAGTCGATGAAGAAGGAATTCCATATGGAAATCGACGATTTAGTCGATGCCCTTCTACAAAAAATCACAGCTCACGGCTGGAGCCTTGGTAAGATGCAATATGAACTTGGCACGTTGACAGCAGCCCAGGCGGAAAAAGTTTTAGATGATGGCAAGTCCGTGCCGGTCAAGTTTGAACTATTAGCTACCTGGCAGGATTTTGGTGACGCCCTCGAACTTGAGGTGGTTGTAAAAGACCCAGAACATGACTGGACTGATGGTTGCTGTGCCCAGAAGTGTGCAACGATTATTGATTCAATTGAAGACAAAAAGTCTTACGAAAATCTCTATTCCGAAAACACTGATTTTGTTTTTGACGATTTCGAAAGCAATAACAACTAAAATTCGAGTGCTGTATGATGTGGACTGTTTTGCTCCCTTCAGCTAAGGATTAGTGCCGTGCCGGCAACGTTTGGATCGAGTCTGCTCTTTACTATCGTAATAGTTTCGGCGTCTCTTGGTGGATTGCTAATTTGCAGGCGATGGTTACTCGCTGCAGAATTGAAGACACAACACGACGTCGCCGATCCGCTTTCTCAAGTGGTCGGTATGATGTTTGCCGTATTACTTGGTTTTATGGTTGGTGATGCTATGCAAAGATTTAGCGCGGCGCGTTCGACCACCCAGCAGGAGGCGGCATCGCTTGGTGACGTATTTATCTTGGCTGAAGGACTGCCGGCCGCTAATCGAGACCGTATTCGCAATTTGTGCGTTGACTATGCTGAAAAAGTGGTCAAAATCGAATGGCCTTTGCTTGCAGAAAAGAAAACCAGTCCTGAAGCGCGCCAAGCATATATTCTGCTCGCCAATGAGTGTTCAACATACAATCCGATTACGCAAGGTCAGAGCAATGTGCAGCAAACGCTATTGCCAGCTCTGGTCAGCCTCGGTGATTGCCGCCGTTTGCGCGTTGAGGCTTTGAACAATAGTCTTGCGCCTACACTTTGGGTGGTTCTGTCTATCGGCGGGGCCGCCACTATTTTGTTCACTTATTTTTTCGGCGCCGGCAATTTGAAAATTCAATTGCTAATGGTGGCAATCGTCAGTGTAGTCATTTGTCTTAATATATTTTTGCTCGTTACCTACGACGATCCATTTTCTGGTGACGTAATGGTTAGTCCGACTGCTTTTGAGACAGACTTACTCGTTTTTCGCGACCAAATTTCTCGGTCTAAAAGTGCGCATTAAGGCAATAAGAAATTTTGGAGAAAATGGAGAAGTAGATGCAAACCAATTCCAGCACAGTCGCTCCTGCTCTTCGAGCTTTGCTCGAAAACTTTATTGATTATGCCGGAATTTTTCCACCCGCAACTGTGGCACTCGATCAGGCCGTCCTGAATTACAATATCTATAAACGCAGTGATTATGCCTGGATGCTCAGGTATCTCGTTGTCAATGCTCATGATGTTGAGCATATCCCGGGTGCGTTTCTCGACTCTTTGAGTGTGCTCACTAATGTCGATCAAACAAAAGTCGCAGCTCTTGAGACCAAAGATATCGTGTTAGCCGTCAAACCAGTTTACTGCGAAGTTGCATTGAACGAACTAACTAAACTGGATGTTGTCAAAAAATCAGGTTGTTTCGCCAAGATTCGCACTGGTAGCGTAAAGCCAGAGCTTATTCCGAGCCCCAAAGAAGTTGCCTCGTTTATTGGTGCCTGCGCAAAATTGCGTTTGCCTTTTAAAGCAACCGCCGGTTTACATCATCCCATTCGAGCAATGCGTGCTCTGACGTATGATGCTGAAGCACCGCAGGCGGTGATGCATGGCTTCGTCAATGTGCTTATGGCTGCGGCCTTTGCCTGGAGCGGAGAAGCAGACATTGAGCCAATTATTGCCGAACAAAGCGCCGAGCAATTCAGTTTTGATGATGTCGCTTGCTGGCGCGACAAAACTCTCACGATCGCCCAGATCAAAGAAACTCGTAGCCAGTTTATGCACTCCGTTGGTTCATGCTCGTTCGATGAACCTGTAGATGAATTGAAAGAGTTACACTGGCTCAGTTAATCCATCCTCTTGCCCCATTGTTCCTGACGGCAAGAAATGATAATCTGCCACGGTTGTCACCTCAGATTTGAGCTTGAGTCCAGCTCGGGCTTCAAATCATTCATAGCAAGAAGGAATTGCATGGAAGCTTCAGAAAAACTCGAGCTAGATTGGTTTGAAACCTCGTTACAGAAATTGTCTGAAATTGAGGCAAATGCTCAGGATTATGAGGACGAAGAGGAAGGTGATAAGGCACCTGATGCTGAGATATTCAACGCCGTCAAATCCTTTCTCAAGACAGTGAAGAATAAAATAGACGCCACTCTTGAGACCCCACGTTTTTTCGTTTCTCCCAATGGTTCGATACTGGTCACTTTTTCAAATAAAAAGTGTGAACTCGACATTCGCTTTAGCCCTGAATTGCATTTGTACTACAAAGACTCGGCAGGCAAAGTCACCGAAGGAGCTTCTGCTCTTGATGCCCTTGATTTGATCAAAAAGCACTTCAAGATTTAGGCTCGACCACAAATCTCTGGGGTAAATAGGTGCCTGGCGCTCTGGCTGCATTAATCGCTGTTCTGGTAGTGGTTGTCGCGATGCCCATCACTTTGCCTCTAGCGATGCTGCAAAGTCTCTACTTTGAGCGGCGTAAATCAAAATGTGCCGCGAACGCTCTTTGCGTAAATTGCCACAAGACTCTTGGTCGAGTCTCCATTGAGCGCGCCGATCTGTTTTGGCAAGAATGCATGGAGGAGCGTTATCGGGCTAATCCAAACATGAGATTGCGGATAATTAGAAAGGTTATGGCCATCTGTGATTGCGGCCAGAAATATATTTACAACGAAAAGAGCAACTGCTTTGAGGTTTTAGCCGATTTGGCATCTTAGTCCTTTAGTCGGACAAATATCACGCTCAGCCGGGCATAATTTGATTTAGCTACTATTTGGGTCTTCCAGGTTTAGGATTAAGAGAGCGTTGAACATCTTCGTGAGTCTGATAAGTCGCTTCCTCGTAGCTATATTGTGTCTTTACATGGCTGCTGATCCGGTCTTTGCAGCAAGAGGAAAGGCGAAGGCAAAACAGCCGGTGAAGGTCAACGAAGGCGTCGTTCTCTACAATAAAGGTGAATATGCTCTCGCCTTACCGATTCTTATCAAGACAATCAAGGAAAGCCCGGCAGACCCGCTCTATCATTATTACCTGGGGCTTTGTTACGACCGTTTGCACAGCGGAGGCTCAGCCAAGGGGCAGTTTGTCTGGGTGGCTAAAAACAGTAAAGACGCGCGCTTGCGGTCGTATGCAGAGACTGCCCTGCATGGAAATTCAGCTGTTATTTCAACCGGTAGCTCGGCTGAGACTGCGTCTTCGACCCCAGCGCCGACCGACAGTACAACTGCCAGCACAACTGGTTCATCGGCTGGCACTGGTGTCCCGAGCGATGAAACTTACGGCGGGTCGCGATTACCGTATGGTCGATGCAAAATTTACTTCTTTGAGTCGGCTAACCGCCAGTCGCAACAGTTTGCACCAGTGTTCGATGCTGCAGCAAGGTCCTACCGTGGTTCCTTCAATTTTCAGCGACTGGATGTCTCCGATCCAGCAACGATGGCCTTGATTCAGAAATATAAGGTCAAAGACTTCCCTCATTTGATTTATCTTGACGGCAAAGATACCGAAATCTATAACGAGGGACCTGCTACTTTCAACACGCGTCTGACAGAACTTCTGGGCAAGTAGGCGGCATTAATTGTGCGCTTCTTTTAACCAGTTCTCGCATTTAGTCAGTGATTCCGGCACTGCCAGAGGTTTTGCGCGACTCCAGTGATTGTGCATGTGAGAAATTTTTTCTGCGTGTCTAAGGTTGTCTTGAGCAAAAGCAAAGAATATTTTTGCTGTCGCATCGTTTTTGAGTTCGTGAGCTTTGAGCGATTTCACCAGATATTTTTCACTGCGAAAAAGTGCATCAAGTGCCAATGGAATTTCAGAATTGGTTTCGACACCGTGTGCGCTTACCAAAAGAGAGCAATTGCTCAAAGTGCTATTTGTTTTCACATTCCACTCATCGATACGCGTTTTCAAAGCCTCTGTTGATATTTTATCTTTCTGAGTGCACAAAAGGTGCGCACTCGTTTGCAATTTTTTCATCTCATCGATCAAGTTATCGACGTCGTCATCGGTCGGACAAACAGCCCGTTCGTCGATTTTTTCGACGGGCTCTGGTGCATCAGTTTTTTCAACAACATCAGCAGTAGTGTGTTCAATGTTAGTGCTTGTTGTTTCAGAACCTGGGCGCACAGTGCAGCCACCGACCAGACAAAGAGTTAGGAAAAAAAATTGAAAGTAAGAAAGCTGTCTATAGGCAGACAAACGAATCACCTGTTGAGCCCGACAGACTACAAAAAACGTTGCGCTACAGAGTCACGTCGAATTCGTACATTCGGCATGAACTCGTGAAAAAGCACGTCTTTTTGCTGCGACCATTCAGCACCGACGCTGATATTGTTTAACTTGGGCAATGTTTGCAGATGGGGAAAACTTGCTTCAGTGACGTTGCACGATCTAATAGCCAGACCTCGTAGTTTTGGTAGGTCTAAAATTTGATGCCCTGGTCAGTAATTCGTTTATTTTCAGAGATGTCCAGGTCTTTGAGGGAAGTCATTGTCGCTATAATTTTTAAATCGTCGTCGGTCAAATTGACACGTCGTATATTGAGCGTCTGCAAATTCTTTGAGCCACGTAGACCTTTGATCAGATCAGAAATACCTTCTATCATGTTCGCCTCGATTCTTTCGAGACGACTGACGCATTTTAAAGAGGCGACCCCTTTGCCTGTGACAGGTGTTTCGGTAACAACCAGGTCGACTATGGGTGTATCGTCTGCTAAGTAATGCAAACCTCTGTCGCCTATTTCGCTACCTTTGATATTGAGCTTCTTTAGCTCTTTCCAGTTATCCAGATGAGAGATCACCTCATCTCTTGCAGACTCCACGCCGACTATCGAAAGCTCGTCAATTTCATCTGGGCGAAAATTGTCTAACAGCGTTGCGCGTTCACAGCATACGTAGCTCGGCGTAAACCCCAGTGGACCATCGACATCGACGAGAACATCACCCTTAGCTGTGCAGCGACGGTGATCTTTCTCAAGAATCCCCAGAGAAAATTCGTTGGGAAATTGAAATACGCGAACTCTTTGATGGTTGGCATTGACACACGTCGTTGAAAATGGCTTCTCTCTGTCGTAGCATCTTTCATGTTCGTTTCTTTTCTCCAACTGGTCGCTATCATAAAGTGCTTGAATTTCAGGAGAAATTGTTGCCACCTCTAGCTCTTTGTTAGGGGCGGTGGTTGGAGCAGTGGTTGCCGTAGAAGCAGCAATCGGTATAGCGGCCACTTGCACAGGTGATGCTGGTGCTTGGGCGCTGGCCTCAGGGCGTACCAGGCAAAGGCTGCTAGTAGCACGATTGTAGTCAGAGGCAGTAGCCACCATGACTTTGATTGTTTCGTTAGTGCTGATTCTGATGTGCTAACAAGTTTGGTTCGACCATTATTTGATTTCTTGGTCTGCACATGCGGCGTTTTTCTGCCATTTGCCAGTGCTACTAAATCTTCAGTGACATCACCAAAATTTTGATAGCGTTCAGCGGGTCTTTGCGTAAAAGCTGAGCTACGACTGCTTCCAGTTCCGCGGGAAACTTTTTGCCCAGTGAGCCATCAGCTAGCGATGGTGCTATTTCTTCGCGATGCTTGATCATCGTCGATAGAGAATTTTCGCCCACATGTGGTGGCGAGCCCGTCAATGCTTCAAATAATGCGCAACCGAAAGAATAAATGTCTGTGCGGTGGTCAACACCAATTCCCAGACATTGCTCGGGACTCATATACAGAGGGCTGCCAAACACATCGCCGGTGCGCGTCAAGTTCTGTAATTCGTTGCCCTCGGTTTTCAGTTTGGCAATGCCGAAATCTACCAATTTGACACAGTTGTCAGAATCGAAATTGAGACTTTGCAACATTACATTGCTTGGTTTAATGTCGCGATGCACGATGTCTGTCTCGTGAGCATGTTGAAGGGCCATGCTCACCCGAATAAAGATTTTCAGAGCGTCGTCGATTTCCAGTGAACCGCGACTCTTCAAAAGCTCGGATAGGCTTATGCCATCGACAAACTCCATCACATAGAAAGGCATTCTGCCGTCGAGCAGACCAAAGTCGTAGATTTTGACGACATTGGGATGGTCCAGGCGACTTACGGCTGAGCCTTCTTGCTGAAAACGCCGCCAGAAAACGCCCGTTGAGTCTTCTATTTCCAGAGTCTTCATCGCAAATATTTTGCGCAAAAAGATTTGTTCGACCTTGTAGACGACGCCCATTCCGCCAATACCAAGAACGGTGTCGACTTTGTAGCGTTCCGCTAGAACTTCCCCGGGAGCAAATCTGGAATGGCCAGATTGATTCGTGTCATTCTTCGTGATTCCGGTGTGAAAGCTGTTTGTGTCAGTCAATACTCGCTCGCATGAATACGGTCGCCCATTAACACCATTTTCCTCTGCAGACTCAGAGTTAAACAATGGCTATCAGGCCGTTTCGTGTCTGCGCTTAGAATGCCCTGCATGAGCAACTTTGACTTAAAATCGCCATTGCTCAGGTAATCGACCTGGACAATGTAAATGTACATCTGGTCGGGGCCAACCATGGCGTAGTAGACTACGTTTTCGCGCAGGTCTGCGTTTATTTGTCTTGAGTTGCCGATGGTGATTGCTCTTTCGCCTGCATCCTGTTCCATTATTCCGGGTTTAAGCTGGTTCAGGCGATAGAACAATTGCTCTGAATTTTTGATGCCGCCGTCGCTTAGCATCGTGTTTCTGGCTGGTCCGTGCCAATGAAGCTGGCTGAACCAATTCTGGCTCCTGGTACAAACGGTGCTTCGATTGAACTAATTCGAAATGTCACTTGCGGAAATTGCTGGAGTTTTGCGCCATCGCATTCGCTTCAAAAATTAATTCGCAGAAACCGATGCGCCTGAATGCATATTGCCTGAAGCAGATGCCACCGCTTGTGGTTGACTCTTTTGTAACGCACTGCTGAACGTCATCTGGTCGAGGACCGCTGGTCCAGCCCATCGACCTTCCCAATCTGACGGGAAACCATTTGTGTTTTTCTGCGCTGTTTTCTCTGCTTCATTCTTTTTGATTTCTGCAGGTAGCGCCGGCTCGTCGACTTTAGACAGGACCGCCGCACGCCCGATTACAGAAGCTTTATACTTGTTTGCCATAGTCTTGAATGCTTGAATTTTGTTTTGCAATTCAGGAGATTGTGCTTTTGCAGGATCGAGCAATTGTTTTGAGAGATCTTCATCAGAAATTTCGATGTTGTTTTGTGATTTCTTTTCTGATTTCGCGAACGAAAGTGTTGCAGTCACTAGATTAAGAGCAGCTGCGGCGGCAATCAAAGCAATGAGATTCTTGGACACGCCGAACTCCTTAGGTGTTGTGTTTTAACCATTGCCCGATTGGTAGTCGGAAGATGACGCGGCCAACTACACGCTTGTCGTCTAAAAATCCCCAGACGTGGCTGTCTGAGCTGTTGTTGTGATTGTCACCCATCATGAAAAGTTGATTGGGAGGAACGATGATTGCGCCGCGTTCGTCATTAAATGGAGCAATAAATTGTCCCTTCATTGATTGCCCCTGAATGTCTCGAAGCTCTTCTAAATTGTAGCCAGGAGTCGCTACATCATTTGCTTCCACGACTTTTATACCATTAACAAAAATGCCTACATCTTTTTTTACTTCGATTCTATCTCCGGCGACGCCCACCACACGCTTTATAAAGGCTGGCGGTTGCTCAGGAATGAAGGGAACCATACGAATTAATGGGAAAGCCGGATCGGCAATACCAGTCTCAAGTTCAGGCGGGTAAAATACAAGAATGTCTCCACGCTGAATCGGTCGTCCCAGCACCTTGAACGATAATTTTTCAACAAGAATTCGGTCTGTCAATTTGCAGGCTCGGCTCCATCGAAGAGGATGGAATATACCTTGCTTCAGCGACAGTTCCGCGCAAAAAGAAGAACCACAACATGATCGGCAGCCACGATCTGAGAAACTCGGCAACTTCTTCTTTAATTTTTCCTTTGCCAGCTCCAACTGCTGATCCAGTTTTGTTAGATGGCTCATCTAATTGCGTCATGCAAACTCCAGGACCATTGAAAAAAAGCGAATGTGTTCACTTCCGTGTGCGTTGCTATTGTCCCTTATCGCTCGGCCCGGTACAAGGCATATGCACTGTCGCAAGCTTAATCGGTGAAGCTTAATGCGTATCGATGAGGGTGGGCTCTGAATACGCACGTGCTGAACCGATTCTCGGACCGAGAGCCCAGATAGGCTGAGGCTGAAACGCCGGCCCGAGCGTTATCGTCAGCATTTGCGGCAGCGCGAACATCATGAAGAACAGCACGTGGGGCGTCCATCTTCGCCAGTAATTCTTGCGAAGTTTGATGCATTTGTTTTCGCGCAGTGAATTTGCTATCAGTGTTTGGGCTTTGAGAATCGCAAGAAGTTCGTCTGTCGTTTCTGTTGGCACCCGACAGTGCAGTCATCACATGCGCGACCGAGCCGACTTTGATTTCCTGACTTGCTGAAACAAGTGCGTCGTACAGCAATACTTCGGTTGCATTGGCACGCTCAAGAATCGCGGTGAATATTTTGATCAGATGAGGACACTCAGTGTCGATGATTGGCTCAGACATTTCAAAGATTGGTGCAGATGCAGTCCGGTTTCAGCTGTGACGGTAAGTAGCGTCAAAAAAAATTGGTAACTCACGCTCAAATGTACGCCGACAATGTGGTCGCCAGCGACTCAAGCTCAGTGGCTGTGAATTTTGTTTTGAATTGCGAGCCAGGGTCGTGTTCAAGGTTTGCCAGTTTGCCTCGGGACCATCTCTGCTCCATCATACACTAAGCCAACTGTCGCCTGGCCCGGCGACTATTAAGCAGAGCTGTCAGTTAAACGCAACTCGAGAAGCTTTTCTTCAGGTGGAGCGATACCGTAGAATACAAGCTTTTTGTGCGCACAGAGTTGTCTTCATCGATCCAATTGGAAGGAAGCATCCACTCGAAAGTAGCAAACCCTGCCGCGTGGTTCACACGCAAATCAGTTAGTAAAAAAAGCGGAGTTGCTTGCACGTAGGCGCCGCGCACAACAATGAGCGCACGTTATTGGTCATCAGATAAAATGTCTTTTTGCTTCTGACCACGCTTTGGATGGGCATTGCTATCAGCCACAAGACTCCAAGAAACGGCGCAGCATCAAGCAACGAAAAAAATGTGTTTAGAGGATCGTGCCAGGAAAATTGTGCTGGAAAGTGAGTTGGATGGGCGCCGCAATAGGCAAGCAAACCAAGTGCACCGATGGCGATTTTTAAAACATCCTGGAGAACAGAAGCTTTCAAGGTTGGCTGTCCCCACCAGACAATCGACTCGCCCGCAAGAAGTTCGTTGTGCAAAAATTGAGGGGGAGATTGATCAGACATTTTCTCTAACCTCAAACATCTGTACTTCTATGCATGTGTTGAACCGAAAGTGGATCTCAATGCCAATCAATTGCACGCTTGTGGCAGAGCCCGAAGTTCTGCTATTCGACGAATTCGCAGCAATTAGGTCCCATACTAGAGTACCTTTGGTGCCAGATGTGGTGCGCGTCACGCTAGCTAGATTTTGCAATGGAAAACTTTGGGTCGAATTACTGAAGCGCTCATCGGTAATTATTAATCGTTTGGAAGTCGCAACGTAAAGTGTTCGTCTTGCCTGAATGCATCCATTTATTGGTATTGCCATCAGAAACAAGCCCACAAGCGCGCTCGGAATGCCAAAAAACGCCGGAATCCACTGGTTTGCACCCTTGCCGATGAGCGCCGCAAAAAGGAAAATACTTGACGCCCCTAAAAAAGACTAATCCAAACAGAATTAAAGGCATCATGGGCATGGCCGCTTGTATGGCATCGGTTGACCATACCAGAGCATGCTCTCGTCTTTCGCGAATTGGGGGCTGATTGTGTTTTTGATGGAGGTTGCATCGATTCTGGAAGTCATGCGCATCTCAAGGTGTGTCAAGCTCAAGCATAGAATACTGACTTCTACTTTTTACCAGACACAAAAAAGAGCACCTGTCGGTGCTCCGCTTTTGTTTAATTTTTGCACGTCGGATTCAGCTACTAGAGTTTAAATCACTGATGCGTTTTTATCGGTTTCACTGGCGCATTTGCCTGATGTATTAACTATAAGACGAGCCCTCGAAGTTGAACATCCAGCGATAGAGGGATAACACTCCGAAGTATTCGTTTTTGTCAAATCTGTAGAAAAAATTTCCATTTTTGCTCGTTACCTGTAGACTTCATAGGTCATGCACCTCAAAATTAGTGTATTTGCCAGGGAAAATTTGTGACACAGGACACTCCAGCTTGAAAATTGTTCACAAGGGTTTGCTGGTTGTTCTAGTGCCTGTGCTCGCGAACGGTATTTGGCTGTCAATATTGTCTTTAATTTGTACAGAACGGTTGAACTGGCAGAGCTGAACAAAGAGAACAACCTTAGTCGAGAAGCTGAATTTACTCATACAGCGTTACTACGAAGCATCGGGCGCTCTCATGACGTTGTATTCAACAAGTAATCCGCTGGCGCGAGGCAATGCTTTACGCTCAACCACTCAAATAAAAACGCTAATTTCAGAATTGATTGTTGGCAATGGCTTAACGCCAAATCAAATAAGCATTCTGAAATCCGCTTACGCCTTTTTCGACTCTCAGACTGAGTCAATTCAGACATATGCGACTACAGGCGATGTGCCTGAGTTATCCAAGTTCATCACGTTTCGAAAGGAATTTCTTCGTAGCGTCAAGCACGCACTCGGCGACAAAAATCTCTTCACCGACTTTCTCATTCCCCAGCAAGAGTCAATCGAAAGTTTAAGACGCTCCAAAAGACTTCCAGAGACGCACTCAATTACGTGGTTGTAGCGGGTTTTATTTTAAACATTTTTCTTGCCACCGTTTTGCTCCTTCTCTTTAATCGCCATATCGTTGATCGTCTTGGTTTTTTGATGAATAATGCTTCCTTGTTGTCTAAACAGACACCACTTGTGCCTTTGCCTAGTGGCAACGATGAATTGAATGTGCTGGATTTAGCGATGCAAAAAGCGGCTGCCGAATTGAAAGAGGCTCAACAATTCAGGGAGTCGTTGATGCAAATGGTAGCTCACGATTTGAAGTCTCCGCTGACAGCTTCTCAACTCACTCTCGATGTGCTCGCAGAACAAGAACATGAAACATTGAGTGCAAGAGCATTAACTCAAATTGATCGAATGCGTTCAAACAATCTCAGATTGCTGTCCCTCATCGACGATTTATTGACTCTAGAATCTTTGCAATCTGGAAAATTGGACTTGCAATATTCAAAATTCTCAATCAGAGAAACTGTCGATGAGTGTTTGCATACTTTGAATAGCCTCGCACAGGCAAAGAAAATCGAACTGGTTAATGCCTGTGAAAGTGAAATGGTTCGCGGAGATCAAAAAAGAATAACGCAAGTAATTATCAATTTTGTGACGAATGCAATAAAGTTTTCACCACCAAAAACTAAAATTCGAATTGGCTGCCAGAAAGCAGACGGTAGGGTTACTGTTTCTGTAATCGATCAGGGTGTTGGCATGTCAGAGTCCGATAGGCGACGCGTGTTCGAGAAATTTTATCAAACGAGTTCAGGAAATGCAGCAGACGGTTTTGGTCTTGGTCTTGCCATTTGTAAGCTGATAATTGAAGCTCACGAAGGCGAAATTGGCGTAACGAGCGAATTGCAAAAAGGTTCTTGTTTCTGGTTCAAATAAGGGCGGTCTAAAAGTGGCTAAAATACTGT
>CAWUCS010000151.1:0-18624 GCA_963920785.1 Sphagnum contortum | reverse complement strand
TGAAGGAAACGGAGCTGAAGGCCAGCCGATTTTTCAATGTAGAAAAATTCCATTTATAAAGGCTCGCTCGAAATCACGATAAAGCGCGAGGTTGGGCCCGCCGGCATATTCAAACCTTCGCAACTAGCGAACGAGTAAATCGCTCATTGCTCGATAGATAAAAAAAATATATATCCCTTGATCAATCCCAATGAAGGTCACGTTTGCAGTACGGCGTACATACGCCGGCATGAGCTGAAGCGAATGAGCAAACGGGAAGCAAGCCGGATGCGCGGTAGCGCGGCGCTGGAAGGCAATCTCCGAAATGATGCTTTTAACTCTAATAATTTCATTGGCATTCTAAGGTAGCCCGGAATGTTGGAAAGTTGGAACAGGGTTTCAGCTCAACTTTCTATCTACTTTCCGTTAATTGGGTATTTATTTATAGGATCCACTTCGGTTTTTATTACATATAAAATATGTAATGACCTAACTTTTGACACCACTCTAAGGCGACCAAAAGTTAATCAGTTTACGCCCAAACAAAAATTATTTAATAATTTCATAGTCTTATTTAAATAATTTCCACACTAAATAAATAATGAAATATTTTGTATTACCTGATTATTTTTGTTGTGTATTAACTTTATGCGTGTCACGCTTGAATCAGGTAGTACGTCGGTTCAAGGCAAAACGTTAGCTATACAGTAATTGTAGAATTAATTTTAATGAGGCCATTTTATGACTAAGTCACCTATTTCGTTAAGTAAATCTAAATTGTTTAAAGACCTGACAGTAAGCACCTGTTTCGCGATTTCATTAGGAAGTGCTGTATTAGTATCTCAGCCTAGCTTCGCAGCATCGTCGTATAAAGACGTTGCTGGCTACGAAGACAGCTCTCTTCGATCTGCTTTCTTATCCCCATCCAGCTCAACCACTGGCACCAGCGAATCAGGCCCCGTTCCAACAAAGTCCTTAGACCTGGCAGCACAAGCTAAAGCAAAGTACCTTGCCATTGAATCCCTTGAGAACGACTTGGGCTTACGAGATCTTTCTCGTGACAGAAATGCTACCCAAAGCCAATATCGTGAAAAACGAGGCTTCAGTGTAGGAAACTTATTCAAACTTGGCGGTTCAACTGCAAGCGATAAGGAAAAGCTACAGACCGAATACTCAGCTAAAGAAACAGCTAAGTCTAACTTGAATAGTCGTATGTCCGAAATTGAAAAAAGCCCAGTTGATTCAGTCAAGTTGAAACAGCTTAATCAATTCAAAAAAGAGTTTGCTTCTTTAGAAAGCTCTTACAACAAAGAACTACGCGCTCGAGCCACTGAAGAAACCTTCAAAGACCGATATCAAAATGCTCAAAGCAACAAATTCTTTTCTAAATCGAAAGTGAAACCTTCTGAAAATGAAATTCAACAAAAGATGGCTTCTTTCAGAAATTCTGATGCAGCTGTTTTAAAACAACCTCAGTACGACAGCAGAATTGAGTTTGATCTAGGTGTTCATCTTACAAACGCAGATTCAGTACAACAAAAAGCAAGAGCAAAAGCTGTTGCTGAAAATCACGCCAATGCAGGAAGCACTCTGGCTTCTGCTGCATTGAAAGTGAAATCTAACGTTGCTAAAGATGTTGCTACTCACGAGAAGAACATCGTTGACCAACGAAAAGCGTTTGAAAAGGATGAAAATAGCCTACTTAAAGCATCTAACGGCTATCTCTCCGAAATCGACGCTGAAAATGCTAGACAAGAAGGAATCACCAAGAGTCATGTGAAATGGCAAGAAGAGCAAGCTAAGGCCCAAGACAATAAGCTGAAAGGATCAGACCTTTATAAAGCTGCTCAAAAAGTCAAAGCTAACATTGCTAAAGACAACGAAGTTCGAACAGCTTCACTTGTTAAAGCTTACAACGCCGAAGCTAAGAGCCATCTTAACATGTTGAATGCTATGAACGAAGTCAACGAAAAGGGATTTTTGACAAGCAAGCTTCGAAAGAACGAAGCGAAGAAAGTTGACACCGGCGTAGCTGCTCAACGAGCTCAAATGGTTCAGGATGAAAAGATACGCTACAAGGTCATTATGGCCATGCTCTAGCAATTCAGGAAGATAACGCACAAGCTGCTCAAACTCAGTACAACAAAAAAGTACTTGCTCAGCTTTACACGGAATCAGAAAAGAAAGATAAAGGCACTTTGACCGGCGATCTTTTCGCTGACAACACTCCTGCAGGATATTATACTCCTGGATTAGTAAAGGGCGAAGCAAAAGGCTACACGATCAAGGAACTTGCTAACGAAAAGACAGCAAGAAACAAAGTCGCTGCTGTGAATCAGCCGATTGCGGAAAAGCACTTCGAGTTGCAGCTAACCAAGTCAAAACCAACGTGACCAACGATCAACTAGCTACACAAGAAGCAAGACGTCAGCAAGAGCAAGCTTTCCAGATTGATGAGTACTCGGCTTTGTCTGGACACTTTGGACACGCCTCTGCAATTCAGCAAGAAGCTTACAAAGAAGCTGCTCGTAAGAATATTGCGAAGCTTGCTGCCAACGGATACGACATCCAAAACCACAGAGCTCGATCTGCAAGTAACCCTCTCCTTGGAAACTTGTTTGAAAGCAACACCGTACAAGCTGACTTGAAAGAATACACCATTCGTGAGTTAGCTGAAGAGAAAGCTGCACTAGCAGCTGCTAAAGCAAGTGTGAAAAAAGCACTGGCCGAAGCCGAACTGTGTTCGATCAACAAGTTGAAGTTGCTGATGCAGCTCGAATGATCGTACCTGGTGTGGACACTGAAGTAGCTCAAGTAGGCGAAGCTGAGTCTTTGATCCAGCAGCTTACTCGATCGACGTATCTTCCTCTCCAAAGGTTGTTCGATTCAACTCTTCGATCGACTCAACTGACTCAGAAGGATCTTCTCCTTCAAGCGCTTCAAGCTCCGCGTCAAGCTCAGGAAGTCGTTCAGCTCGATAATCGCTCTCACAACACGGTTCAATAGGGTCTGTAGGCCCCTAGTGAAATCATAAAATGGCCCCCCACTTCTTGCGAAAGAAGTGGGGTTTTTTTAATTTCATAACGCATATAGAGCTTAAGGTTTTCCTTTGGAGAAAGACTTCAAAAAATGATTTGAGCCGTTAAGATTTGGATTGTCGGCTCCAAAATCATTTTCTTGAAGTCCATAAAATGGTGTCCTTGCAGAAGACTCATAAGAGCGATATGCCTTCAATCAGAGGGTCTATTGAATGGTTCATGAAAATGTTCTGCACGTGGTCGGTAATACTCCCATTGTGAGATTAAACGAGTGACCCAGGGGATTGCAGCCAACTTCTACGTAAAGCTTGAATTTATGAACCAGGGGGATCTATTAAAGATCGAATTGGCGCGTGGATGATCGAAGATGCTGAGCGAAAAGGGCTGATCAAACCGGCGGAACTCTCGTCGAGGGAACTAGTGGTAACACAGGAGTTGGGCTAGCGATTGCTGCGGCCATTAAAGGCTATAAGTGCATTTTTGTCTTACCCGATAAAATGTCGAGCGAAAAAATTCGAAATCTCAGAGCCTTTGGAGCTAAGGTCGTCGTCACCCCAACTGCTGTTGAGCGGAGGATCCACGGAGCTACTATCAGGTTTCACGAAGACTCGCTCGCGAAACACCCAACTCCATCTACCTCAATCAATACGATAATCTGTCCAATCGCGAAGCACATTTTCGAACAACGGGTCCTGAAATCTAAAACAAATGCCTGAAATCGACGTTTTTGTCGCGGGAATCGGAACAGGTGGAACTATTTGCGGCGTAGGAAAATACCTAAAAGACAATAAGCCTAGCTGCCAGGTCGTAGCAGTCGACCCTGTGGGTTCAATCGTATATGACTATTTTAAAACTGGAAAACTCTACTCAGCTCCGAAGACCTACAAAATAGAAGGCATTGGTGAAGACTTTTATTCCCAAAAATTACGATCTCTCAGTAATCGACGACATGATCCAGGTAGAAGACCGAGAGTCTTTCCTTCTGACTCGTGACCTCCTCACAAAAGAAGGACTCTACAGTGGCGTCTCCAGCGGATCAGCGGTGATGGGAGCAATGAAGTGGATTCGGAATCAAGGAGATCGATACGTTAATAAGAATATTCTTATTATTTTACCGGATAGTGGAAATCGCTACCTTTCAAAAGTATTTAACGACGATGGATGCGCGAAGCAGGATTTTTAGAAAAACCCTCGTTGGGCACAGTGGCTGACCTGATTCTCTTACACCTTCGAATCACACAGGCGTCATATTGGCGACTCAAAATGAAGAGGTCTCTCGTGTTATCGAACGGATGAGAGAACGAAACATTAGTCAACTCCCTATCTCCGATGAAGCGGGTTGGATTAAAGGGATTGTCACAGAAGGTGCAATCCTCAATGCACTTTATGAAGGAAGGATTCGGGCAACAGACCCGGTAGAACAATTAGTCGATCCGTCGATTGAATTTGTTACTACTGAAGATCCTATCGAAAAAGTGTCTAGACTAGTCACTTCCGGAAAAACCCCGCTGGTGAGCGACCCCCGAAAACCAGGCGAGCTAGTCACTATTATTACTAAAATTGATCTATTAGCTTATTTAGGGAGTAAATCTTGAAAAATTCAACCCGCGCAACTCACTCAGGTTTGGAACACTAGCCATTCATGCAGGACAGTCACCGGATCCGTCTACCGGGGCCGTCATGACCCCGATCTTTCAAACCAGTACCTATGCCCAAGAATCCCCTGGGAAGCATAAGGGTTATGAATATTCTCGAAGTGACAATCCTACACGCACCGCTATCAAGAGTGTGTTGCTGCCCTAGAAGGCGCCAAACATGGACTTGCCTTTGCCTCTGGACTCGCGACAACAGATGCTATTCTTCTATACCCTAAAATCAGGCGATCACGTGATTTGTTGCGATGACGTTTATGGAGGCACTTTCAGAATTTTTGACAAAGTTTATAAACGAATGGGGCTTTTTACCTTCGTCGATATGTCGAATTTAGCCGAAACTGAAGCTGCATTTCGTCCAAACACTAGATTGCTGTGGCTTGAAACCCCGACCAATCCGATGCTCAAAATTTTGGACATTGCAGCTATTTCTGAAATTGCTCGCCGTAAAAAAGTCATCTCGGTTGTGGACAATACGTTTATGAGCTCCTACTTTCAAAAACCACTTCAGCTGGGGGCTGATATCGTGGTGCACAGCGTGACAAAATACATGAATGGGCATAGCGACGTGGTAGGTGGAGTCCTGGCCACAAACCACACACAGCTGTATCAAGATATTAAATTCTATCAAAATGCAGTAGGTGCCGTTCCCGCTCCTATGGATTGTTTTTTAGTCATGAGAGGGCTGAAAACGCTTCATGTTCGAATGGAGCGACATGCTCAAAATGCAATTTCAATTGCACAGTTTCTTGAATCTCATGCGCAAGTCGAAAAAGTCATTTACCCTGGCCTTGAGTCTCATCCTCAACATTTACTCGCTCAAAAGCAAATGTCTGGATTTGGTGGGATGATTACCTTTTTTATTAAAGGCGGACTCGTTGAAGCGAAAAGTTTTTTAGAGAAAGTTCAAATCATATCCCTCGCTGAGAGCCTAGGCGGAGTTGAGTCATTGATTGAACATCCAGCAATCATGACCCATGCAAGCATTCCGGCAGAAACTCGCAAGCAATTAGGGATTCACGATAATTTGATTCGAATGAGCACCGGAATTGAAGACCTTGCTGATTTGAAATGGGACTTGGGTCAAGCCCTTCAGCGTTTAACCTGAACTCTTGGCATCCGTTCGAGTCAGCTTGACCACTCGAGAATCGGCATCGAAGATAATGGCCGTACAATCTTGTGACGGAAAATCTTCATCAGTTTGAAGCGTGGTCTTCACTCGATAAGTGAGCTCGTTCAAGGTATCTAATGCATCTCTCATTCGAAATCGATCTAGGATTTTACAAATTGCAGCTGGACTACCGAGAGATTCAATGAATCCGCTCGATACCAAAACCAAACGACTTTCAGGTGAAAGACCTATGCACCCTTCTTTATCTGAAATTTGATTAACTGATCTCGAAAGGGGATCACCGTGGGATGGGAGTTCATGAAAACTCTCATTAGCATTTGCTAAAAATGCAAACGCTCCACCGAGGTTGAGCCATCGTAGTGTTTGAGTTTCGCGAGAGATGACTCCGTAAAAAAGCGAGAGCTGGTCCGTCTCTCCTAATTTTAGAATGAGTTCTTCGTAGATTTTTTGAACTGCCTCGGAAACTGCTCCAGATTGAATGACCTCAGCAGCGGGCGTTTTCATTACAACACGCATTAGAATATTAATGAATCTGCTAGACAACCCATAACTAGATGAGTGCGAAAGGATAATGGATAGACTTTTAGCGTTCTTCGCTTCTGCAAGGTCAAAATAATCTCCTCCGGGTTTTACTCCGGCAAGATATCTACTAGACACTTTGAAGCCTTTGACCTTTGGAAATCGTTGTGGAAGTTTTGATTTTTGAAGTCGTTCGAGCATCGAAAGATCTTCATGAAGTCTAGGAATCATTTCAGAATATGAACCTTGAATGTCCATCAGTTCTCGCCATATTAAAGCCTGCCGGCAATACCGTAACTTACTGTAAACTTCGAGAGTCCGAAAAGGTGCGATTAGAATATCATCTACTTTTCCATTTTGAATTAAATCTGGAACTTGATTTAAATCTCGAGTGACTAAAAGTACAACTCGATTAGTTCTTACAATCTGATTTAAAAATGAATGAAGATCTTCAAGAACGCAATCGACTATTACAATTTGCCCTAGATCTTCTCTAGAAGTCTTTATTTCAAATTCAAACTCAACAAAACTTTGCAATACCTGTTTAATCTGAAGTTGCCACTCTACTTCTCGCTCAGAATCTGCGGCAATAAGTGAAATCATTGTCTTCATCAAAAAACCCTCACTTGATATTGGAGCATCCAACGGATATCCCTTTGAGCTAGATACTGATCCCCAATTTCAACGCTGTACCAAGCAAACGAAAGTTCTGAGCCTTTCCTCTTAAAGCCAAAGCCAGCAGATGGGTATCCACTTCCCCATCCTCCTCTTAAGAAGATTTTATCATGAATTGAAAGTTCCGCTCCTGCTGCAAAATGCCCCAAAAAGACAACTTGAGATTGATTGCTCAAATCTCGATCAACAAAGCTTAAATTCAGATGGGTTGTCTGTGTGATCCTATGGATCAAACTAAAAGACACATCAAATGTCATGACCTCAGTTGTAGGCAAAAGAGCTGTGCTAGGAGTCAGCGGTAACCACGAAAAATTTCGATAACTTGAATCTCCCGCGTTTCTTGCAACCAGGTTAAAAGAAGGAAGAGATTTAAAGGGAAGAGTCACAGCCAAGCCAAAGTTGTGAGAAAACGTTGAACCTTTCGAAAGGCCTTGAGTATACCCACCCGCTTGAAAATCACTCGTAGCCTCAGTCAATGAACCAGAAGACTGATTTACCCATTGTAAACTATAACCAAAACGAACTAAGCCGTTCAGAAGTTTAAATCCTGTCCCCATAGCTGGAATAAACTGATAGAGACTTCGATAACTCGTAATGCCGTCTGAAGTAGTTGCCGAAGCATTTTGAATTTGCGCTAATATTCCAAAATAAATTCCAGGAAAACCTAAAGTAGGGAGTACTGCTCCACCCCATCCCCCCAATTGAGTCGGATGACTTTGAACAGTGGGAGACTGAAGGCCTTGAAATCCAACCGTAGGGATCTGACCTTGATTAGCAAAACCTGAAAAATTAATCGGCTCTAACACTGGCTTTTGAATGCGAGCTAAAACCGCAGGATTGTAAAATAATCCGGAAGCAACATCATCCCCTAATGGAAGAAAAGCATCGCCTAACGCTGCTCCTCGAGCAGATGTGTACCGAGAACCTTGGATTAAGCTTTCATTGGCGGAAGCGGCCGGGAACCCTAATGTAAAATTAATAAAGCTTAATGTAAAAAGCTTGAACAGCATAAAAACTTATCGTCTGCTTGTCCCCAGAAGTTAAAATATTCAAATTCTTAATAGAAGTCCTTAAAGCTCTCTCTAGACACACCGATAAGACCACTGATGGAACCAAAAAGAAGGTTAATCACATTCCAGAATAATATTCCCGAATGGGCTGAGGCTATCGCAAATTCGCTTCTTATGGCAATGAAGGAACGAGACCCCTACACTTACGGCCACTGCCGCAGGGTGGCGCGTTACGCTCGACTCTTAGCAAAAGCTGCCGGTTTGAATGAAGAGGATCAAAAAATTGTCGAATTCTCCAGTTTATTTCACGATTTAGGGAAGATTGGGATTCCAGATCAAATTCTCCTTAAACCCGGCCGCTTGACCGAAAAAGAAGAAGAGATCATGAAGGCCCATCCAGTTAAAAGCATCGAGATTGTCCAACCTCTGACTTCTATTCCATTTTTTAAACAATTACTTCCAGGCATTCGCCACCATCATGAACGAATTGACGGCGAAGGTTACCCAGATCGAATAGCAGGTGAGCTCATTCCTGCTTCCGCCCGAATTATTTTAATAGTAGATACTTTTGACGCAATGACAACCACCCGTCCTTACAGAAAAGGCGCTAATTTCGAGTTTGCCTATAAAGAATTACGACAATTTTCTGGACGGCAATTTGATCCTCAACTCGTTAAAGTATTTCTGCAAGCTCACCCGAAATGGGGCAAGGCAGAGGAAGAGATATCAGAAGAATTTGTAGCAACTCACTATCGAAGAGCTGCTTAATAAAGTTAAAATAACTTTATATTTTTTATTACCAATTTAATAGAATATGTTAAAATTTTTATAAACATGGAAAAATCAAAAATTCTCATCATTGAAGATAATAATGATACTCGCAGATTTCTTGAAGCTATGCTGAGTAAGGAATTTGAAATCATCACAGCAGAAAACGGCGTCATTGGAATTGACTATGCCAGGAATCGATCTCCAGATTTGATTTTGTTGGATATCATGCTGCCTATCCTAAGTGGATATGATGCATGTAGTTTGCTCAAGAAAGACGAAAAGACTAATAGAATCCCCATCATATTTTTGTCGGCAAAAAATAGCACTGCCGATATCACTAACGGCCTCTCAGTGGGAGCAGACGACTATATTCCTAAACCTTTTGATTTTAAGGAGCTTTTAGCTCGAATTAAAACACGACTTCGAAAGTCAAAAGAGGAAGTATTACAGCCCCTGATGATCGGCGACCTCAAAATTGACCGTACTAATCGTGAAGTTCTTTATTTAAGTAAGAAAATTCAACTCACTCTCACAGAATTTGACATCTTGCGCTACTTAGCAACTAAGGCAGGCACAGTAGTTTCGCGAGAAGATATTTTAGCTGAGGTCTGGAAAGATGATTCTGAAAAAACTAACGACCGTACGATTGATGTCCATATCCGCGCTTTGAGAAGAAAAATTCCTGCTTTAACCAAACATATCATGTCCATATACGGCGTCGGCTACAAATACGAAATTTAAGTGACCAAATAGATTTCACTCGCTCTATTTCCTACACTTTTACTGGCGAATGACCGATCTAACTCTGTGAGGTTGACCTAAGATGGGCGAAGTGCTCAAAAAATTTGGCAGATATTTCCTGCTCGACCATATTGCTCAAGGGGGCATGGCGGAGATTTATCGTGCAAGGCTAGCCTCAGTCGACGGCGCCGGGCGCCTAATCGTAATCAAGCGAATTCAAGCGGGTTACGGTGAAAACATAGAATTTCTACAAATGTTTAAATCTGAGATCAAAGTCACCATGGGGTTTAACCACCCTAACATTGTTCAGCTTTATGACTTTGGTGAAGAAGCAAAACAACCTTACATCGCCATGGAATTGGTGGACGGAAAAAATCTTCGTCAATTCAATTCACGATTTGCAGAGCTTAAGCAAACGTTCCCTGTTGAATTAGCGGCTCATATCGTTGAACAGGCCGCCTCAGGCCTTCACTATGCTCATAGTTTTAAAGATAAAATTAGTGGCAACGCACTGAATGTAGTCCATCGCGATATTAGCCCTCAAAATATTCTTATATCTTATGAAGGAAACGTAAAAGTAATCGATTTTGGAATCGCCAAAGCCACTACGAATAGCGAAGCAACTCGAGCAGGAGTCATTAAAGGCAAACCTAGCTACTTGTCACCCGAACAAATCAGTGGAGAAGTTCTTGATGGGCGAAGTGATATCTTCGCGCTTGGCGCAGTCCTATGGGAATTATTAACTGGCAAAAAGCTTTTTTCAGGTGAAAATGACTTAGCCGTACTCAAACTCATTGAAAACTGTCAAACACACGTTAAACCACCTTCTACTTTAAATCCTAAAATTCCAAAAGAACTTGATTACATCGTTCTTAAAACTCTATCAAAAAACAGAGACAAGCGGTATCAAACCGCTGAAGAACTTCAAAGAGCTTTGCATAAATTTCTTTATAGCTTTGCGCCTGAATTCAATCCATCTGACCTGGCCTACTATGCAAAAGATTTATTTAAAAATGAAATCGTAGAGGATCGAAAGAGAATTCAAAAATTAAATGATAAAGTTGAAACTTTGCTTTCAGCTAGTGTTTTCTCATCTAACTCGAGTTCTTCGTCTGATTCAGAACCTAAAAATGAAGATGGGGATACAATCGTTGATAGCCGAAGAGCATCATCGAGTGGTGGACGTGAAGCATTTAATTTGCAATCGATGAAAGATGCCAAAGTAGAAATCGAAGTGGCTCCAAACGCACCCGCACCTCGATCTTCAACCCAGACTCGATCTCGAGCCACGGCTGCAACAAGTAAGCAACGCCCTAAGCATACAAGCAATCCTCACCTTCCTAAATCATTGATGCAAGAGTCTGCACCGCAGCAGCGTCACTCGCCGGTGCCCGAAGCATCTGGCGGTTATGGAAAACCGGTTGCAATTGTAACTACCGTCCTTCTTATCGTTTCTATCTTTGGACCCGATTTTGGAATCAAAATTCCTTTCTTATCTAACGTCATGTCTGATTGGATTGGAGGCGGTGAAGCTCGTATTGTTCTTGAAGGAAACCAAAAGAACGTGACAGTTTCAGTGAACGGTCAAACTGTAGCAAACTCACTGCCCGCGACTTTAAACGGTATTCCAGTAGGAACTCCGTTTAGGATTATGGTGACTGGTCAGCCGGGCGTATTTCAACAAGAATTAACGCTCAAGAAGAACGAGAAAAAAGTGATTGCAGTTCAGTTTTCAGGCGAACGCGGTACAGCCTCCAACCTCGGAACAATCTCTCCTGACAAAGCAATCCTACTTAAGTTGAATCTTTCACCGGGAGGCGGCAATTCTACAATTACAATTAATGGAAAACCGGTAGATCCAAGTAAGCTTGCACAATACGTAGGCATGGATGACACGCTAGAACTCAGTATTGATCGTCCTGGTTACAAGGCATTCAAAAGCGAATTTGTGTTGCAGTCCTCTCAAATGACAGGGCTTAAAGAATGGGTTATGGACGTTCAACTCGAACCACTTCGTTTTGGATTTTTAACTATTCACACTACTCCTAGCGCAAACGCGACAATTATGCTCGATGGAACCCCTTGGACAAAGAAGACCCCAATAGAAAACGAAAAAGTTCCGGTAGGAATTTATAATATTCGACTTTCTAACGACGTTCTTGGGATGGAAAAAAATGTTTCTGTATCCATCCAAGAAGGAAAAGCTCTAGCAATTGATGAGCGGCTTGAAATTAAAAATTAGACTGAGCTCTAAGAACGAGATACCGAAGAAAGAGCTTGGATCAGTTTTGAAATAAATCCACCAAAACCTCCGTTTGAAAGAACCGCAATTAAATCTCCAGTGCGCGCTCGTTGCACCACATCCAAAACGCCATGATCCACAGTCTCTAGCAGGTAAGTGCTCTTACCGGTACTTGTCAGATCGTTCACCAGCATTTCGCTCGAAAACTGATCGGCGCTGTCGATACGAGTTTGATCATAGGGATTAGCGATAAATATTAAATCTGCCTCTTGAAATGCTTTGGCATAATCCTTTTGAAATACTTTTCTTCGAGATGTCGCACTCCGAGGTTCAAAGACGGTCACTAATCTTCGATTAGGGTATTTTGCTCTCAACGCTCGAAGGGTTTCTCGAACTGCAGTAGGATGGTGAGCAAAATCATCTATGACCAATACGCCACCGATTTCTCCACGAACTTCTTGTCTACGCTTCACTCCTCTAAACGACCGAAATGCCGCTCTGACTTCATCTTGATTTAGACCAAGCTCACGGCACTCAATCCAAGCAGAAAGTGCATTGAGTACGTTGTGCATACCAGGGATTTGAATAGCAACTTCATCCACGCATTTTCCCAAATCTAAAATTTCAAAATGCGTAATCCCGTCTAACACATGGACTCGCCCTGGTGTAAAACGGGCATTTGATTCAATCGAAGTCCCATACGAAATTACGGGGACGTGGCTCTTGGCTACTAAATCTCTGACGTAGGGGTAATCAAAACAAGCAATCATCCTCCCACCTGGACGTACTCTCGATACAAGTCCTTCAAAAGCTCGAATGACTGCACCCAAGTCCGGATAAATATCCGCGTGATCATATTCAACAGAAGTTAAAATCACGTCGTCTGGAAGGTAATGATTGAACTTTGGAACCTTGTCCCAAAATGCAGTGTCATATTCATCCCCTTCGAGGACAAACAACCGATTTTTTTCAAGACTGGTCACGTTAAAACTAAAAGGGAGATCTTGTGAAACTCCCCCTATAAAGTAACTTGGATCTTGTTTTACTTGGGTCAAAATATAGGCAAGCAAGCTGGAGGTGGTTGTTTTGCCATGGGTGCCAGAGACAACCAGATTTCTAGTTTCCTGAAGGAATAGTGATTCCATCGCTTCTGGCAAAGATGAATAGGCATAACCCCCATCTATAGCCGCTCGAGCCTCAGGATTGGTAGCTCCAATGACATTACCAATAACGACCAGATCTGGCGAAACTCCCGTTTTAAGATTTTCTGGGCTGTACCCGGAGAAGAGTTGCACTCCTGCGTCCTTCAAAACATCACTCATCGGAGGATAGACGTTTTGGTCGCTGCCTGTGACTTGAATTCCACGACGCGTTAAGTAGGCCGCGAAGGCTCCCATAAGAGTCCCGCATACACCCACGATATGAACTGTCTTCAGAGTACTCAGCTTAGGAAGATTGGATTTCGCCATTACCCAATATTGTCCTCTCATATCGAGGTCAAAGTCAATGGAAAGGGCTCTACTCTCAAGCAATTGTCTGAGCGATATTAGGATGTTGGAAGCTTCCGAGCGGCCCCCAACATCCTCATTATTTCCAGCTTATTCTATCCGACCTAATTATAGCTGTACTGCGCTCGCTGCGTCTTTGCGGATTTGCGCGTGTTGTGAGTGTTTGTGGTGGAGGGATTGTTGCGAGGTCGTGAGGAGGTGCTTGCTTGAACTCTCTCACGTTCATTGCGTCGATGATCCGCGTCTAGTTGAAGGCTCTCTTCATAAGCTTTTCTTCTTGCTGCATCTTCTTCGCCTTCTCCATGGATCATCCATGCTTGCTCGAGCTCAGCAAGAGCAAGACTCAAATGCTCCCCTTGGCCCATCAGCTGTCTAAGAACCGAGTGCCGATATTCGTACTCTTCACGTGTCATGCGGTACTGAACATAAATATAGACGAAGTCTGGTTTTTGTCCTGATCCTGAGCTAACTTTCTTTTCATCTACCGCCCCTCGAGAAGCACTTTCTTTTAAATATCGAACCATGCTTTGCACAGCATGAGTATGGGCAGCTACAGCAGCCGCAAGTTTTTGATGCGTACTACCCACTAAGCGAATGCTCGAACTCAATTCTCCCGAAGTCTCAAGCATATCCTCTAAAATTCTTACGAGGTCTCTGACTCGATTCTCAGTCTTATTAAGAAGTAAAAATTGTTTTTCATACATGTAAAGCACGGTCTTCTCGTGCTGGTTTAAACCCTCTTCATAGAGCTCAAGATTTGAGAAATTAAAACTTCGATCAATCGCTAGCTGAGTCAGTGGGCCACCCAATGACAGAACGAGCTGAATGACCTCATCTTTTTCATTTTCAGAAAATTCTCTCACTTGCAAATAATCTTTTTTTAATTGATAAGCAGCCTCGCGAATGACGGCTGCCGATTGATTAGGACAGGCGAAAATATCTTTATGTCTACCATTCAAACTAGAGACTAGATTTTCTGCTAAGCTTTCTGCATTGACCTGTACCGACTGAAAAAACAGGGGCGCTGCTACCGCTACGATAACCAATAAGTTCTTACAAAGAAACTTCTTCATACTCTTAACCTTCCGAGAAAATAATTTATTATTGTCGGCACCGTAACACAGAAAATTATTTAATTAAATATCAATTATTAACAAATATATAATCTGTCATTGAAAAGGTCTGAATACCTTCAAACCGTGCCGTTTTGACACCATTGTAAAAAAGATCGCTTACTCTATCAATTTCAATGAACTTTTAAACATGCCAATATGATTACTCTATATTTAAATAATTCAATTATATCAAGCTGTTACATTGATCAACCCGGTCTTCAATCTTGCACCGAATTCAAGTTTGCTTGCGGGCCCGCCTTTGCAAATCAACTTTACGCACTGGACCTGATCGGCAGGTCACAAGCCCAAGTCAAGCAACTAGGACTAGGGCCGCAGTCCCTGAAAGCCTCTACTACGGTCCAGTTCAGTCCAGTTATGACGCTAAAGGTTATTTTTACTCAGTAAGGTGTTCCTATGAAAAACGTAATCAGTCACTCTCGTCTCTCCCTCGCCCTGGGGCTTGTCTTTGTAAGCTTGTCCGCCTTTGCTTTGCCTCAGAATCTCTTCGCACAAGAAATAGAATCCACCCCTACCGAACACAGAGGGAGGAAACCAAGTCAGTTTACACAATGCAAGAAGCGATAACATCTCACCATTTGGACTGGGTGAAAAAGCTTGCTAGCGAAAACCCTCACAACCTCTTTTCTCGAATTAAAAAAGATCAAACAGATCAGGGCTTGTCGACTACTCCTCTGCTCTTAGCAGTAATATTAGGCCATTCTGATATAGCCGAATTTATAGCAGGAAATTTAGTAAAAATTGGACACGAGGAAATGCTTTACGCCGCTGATCGAAGTGGGACTACTCCCCTTCATATTGCAGCAAAAGAAGGCTTGGTTAACATTGAAAAATACTTGGCCCACCTTCTTCCACGACAGGCGCTTTCACTCACCGCACGAGCTTACTCAGGGCGGACTCCACTGCATTTGGCAGCACTTGCAGGGCACACTGAGATTGTTAAAGATCTTGCCAAGCGCTTGAGCATTAAACAGCTGAGTTTACGGGATAAGCTAGGATACACAGCTGGAGACCTTGCTAAAGGCGAATTTCGAACTGAATCAGAATTTGAGATACACTACGCGGTAGCTATTCAAAAAGCTCGAGAAGACTTTATTAATCACACAAATTTAACTTATTAAATTTCAAATCTTTCACTCAGAGTCCTCTGGCATCAGGTCGTCTAGTACGGATGGATCTGATTTTAGGTGAAGTTTTGCCGGCCCCCCCGCTTGTGTCATGTGATAGTCGACTACTGCCTCGCTAAACAGAGTGACCACTTGAGGATTGTTGGCTTCATCACCGAATCCGGATTGAGTAAGTAGCTTCTCAAAGTCATCGGTGCCATCGGGCAAATAGGGCATCGCTTCTCGAAAAAACTCTTGTGGACTAATAATAAAAGATGAATGTCTTTCTAAATTTTCGAACTAAGAATAACTCCAAGACCTACAGAGCAGAGATACATGTTAGGATGACCGTGACATTTTAAGAATGAATCAACTGCCTTAGAATATTGTCCAAGAAGATAATAGACTCGTCCGCGTTCTTGATAAACAGTAGACGTGATTTGATCTTCATCCACTAGTTTGTGATAGGGCTTAATTTCAAGCTGGTCTCTGACTTCATTAAGCTCAATGAGGGCAAGTTTTTTATTCTGCGCAAGTCCCAACCCCAACGCATTCATTTTTGCTAAATAGACTTTAGCCATGAGAGAGCCTCGATCAACTGCTTTTAAAACAATTCAACAGCTTCAGGATAGGCCCCCTGATTGAGGTAGTAGAGACCCAAATCTGTGATAGCCGGCTCGTAGCCCCAGGAAGCAGATTTAAAAGTCCAGCTTTGGGCTTCTGATTTTTTAGTTAAGTTCTTGCTTAAAAGCCAAGCAGCCCTGAAATGGCCCCGGTTCGCTGCTTTTTTGAGCCAAAGAACTGCTTGAGTCAAATTGTTCTCCTCTAAAAGCAGTTCTCCGAGCAGGCCTTGTGCAAACAAATTACCCGTTTGAGCGTATTTAAGGGCCCATTTTTTCGTAACAAGCTGATATTTACTTAGTTCGTCTGCATTATTCCAATCAGATAGGTGCTTAAGATGCTTTAAGGATTGAAGGGCCGCAACCGGCACGTCATCATGTTCGATTTTTCGATTAAATCGTTCGAAATTTAGCTTCAAACTTAAAATACGAATTTCAGGAAACCAAGTCACAAGATATTCAATAGCGCCCTGAGTTAAAGTAGTGTGAGAGCCTTTGAGAACTCTGAGGTTGCGATTTGGAATTGGATTTCCCTTATGGTCCCTCGGACGATACGACTCAAGAAGAACAGGAAGATAGCTTCCATCATCTTCTAAATCCAAAATTTCTCTTGAAGGTTGAGATCGATCTTCAAACCCAGGCAATACTGCAGCTGCTCCACTCAGGCTTGGGTGAGCGAGAAATAAAAGACAAATCTGAAGAAATCTCTTTGGACTAAATAAGATCATCCTCAGACTCTAACGAAGTCTCTAGTTACAGTCCAGAGTCTAGATTGTCAGGGGTTCCTACTTCAAATGGCTGAGGATTTGGATTTTTCGGGTCCATACTCGGATTGGAATTAAGTATCTTTTTATGATGCTCCTCCCAACTCCATGAGTTTCCACCCACATCTGGATTCACCTGAACACGGGTAAAATGTACGTAAAGCGGCTTTTTAGCGAGTGGAAGCTCAACCTCTCCAAAGAACTCAAAATTCTTTTAAATCAGCTTCATTCTTCTTCACTGATTCCTACAGGAAGAGAGAAATGCTAAATCTAAAAATTGCGTAGGCCCGGATTGGATCACTTTATCAGCTATCATAGCAAGCAATTCCAAAGAGAGGGAGCAATGATCTCTTGGTGATCGATGTAAAGTTGGATTTGCTGTTTTTTAGTCCGGAAGTACCACTTCTCATGATCTTTATTATCAAAAAATAATCTGAGAATAACTGCATTTTGCTTTCGATCTTCGCGCTTAACAAAGTTCCAGAATCGAACTTGAATGGCACTATCATGACCATTGTCATCAACTGCATAGATTGCACCAGGAAATTGAGCATCAGATGACCGATCAGTAGGGCTTGTCTCAGAGCGATAAGAATATCGCTTTGTTACACAACTTGTTTCCGTAACAACAGTAAAAATAAATAGACCTGTAACAAACGGAATTTTAAGTTTTGTCATATCGACGGACTATAGACCTAAGTCACGACGAATTGCATCATGAAAGCGAGGCCTAAATACCCGGATTTTTAGATTATCCTCGAGACGGATGAACTCTGTTTGAGAGCAAACTCACTGCAATTTCTGCGTCAAGATCAATCCAAAGAGAAGTTCCCGTAAATCCTATGATGTCCCACAGAGTTTTGCGAAAACAAACTAGCCCTGGTTGAGCTAGGGCTCACCCGTAGGAGTATCCCAGCCCAAAGTCCGACTGCACCCAGCAGGGCTTGCCACCCGAGTCCACATCGCGTTGAAGGGTTTGTGGCAAATAAAACCCCGTCATTAAAGCTCTAGCGAAATGTAGAACGTCTCGGATATTTGCAAAAGCCCCCGTGTGCCCCCATATCCTCCCATTGCCCAAGCATTGTCATCGTGTACTTGTCCTTGAAGAACACCCCCTCGCCAAGGGCAGGTTCTCAGTTGCAGCAACATGACTGAGGTTTCCTGAAGCCACGGACTGATTAATTCTGTGATACGAAGCGCCTTTTATCCCCATGGGTCCCCAAACCCATCGTTTCACCGCTCGATCGAGCGGCATTTGAGTGAGAACTTCTAAGGCAAAGCCCAGGAGTAAAAAAGACAAATCTGAATACAGCACAACTTGCCCCGGACTATGTTGAGGTTGACTCGCAAAAATAAAAGACTTCATTGTGTTTTGCCGAAGTCGAACGGATTGTCGCTCGAGCGGATCTGGACCTAAGAGCTCTCTCATTTTTTCCCAAAAAGGCTCCCACGCCACAAATCCGGGCCGTATGAGAGAGCAAGTGACCCACTTCAATTTCTGAATGAGGATATTGATTTAAAATCGTAGAAATCCGAGTATTCCAACTGAGCCAACCTCGTTCAACAAGGACTGCTGTGAGTGCAGTGGTAGCAAAAACTTTACTCACGGATGCTAAATCAAAAATAGTATCTTCAAGCCATTGGAACTGAGGAGTCGGAAGAGTCCGCCTATTTCCAAAAGCCTTGATCTGAATTTGATCTGGGTGCCTCTTTTGCCAAACTCCAGCAACAAAC
>CAWUCS010000149.1:0-21629 GCA_963920785.1 Sphagnum contortum | reverse complement strand
AGTCTAGATGGAAGATCTTCTCCCAAGCGGCAAAAACGATTGTGCCAAAAAAACTCCTTGAACACATCCTGAGCTCATACATCAAAACTGTGCACACTGAAAACTTCCATGTTTGGTCTGTTTCTCTACCAGTTTTTGACAAAAGGCAACCAAAAAATACTCAGAATAATCAGAGATTGATATTTTATCCTCTCATCCCTCCACTTTCGAGCAGAAGCCTTTGAAGGAAGCACAAATGGAGGGCTGATGCAATGAAGCAAGCCCCATATCTCCACCTGTGAATTATGTACTCGTTTCTTCAGTTGAGGGCTCTCAAAGACAATCTTCCCAATGTCTGCAGCTGTAGGACCGAGACAAAGTGAGGGAAAGGTTGGCAGCTGCACACAATGTCAAAGGAGACATTATGTCACACAAAGTTTACAGAGAGATGAAAATAGATATTACTTTGCATTCCAGAAATACAAGACAAGTGCAGCTACCCTTACATGTCCAAATCTTCTCAAGTGGTTTGAACAATATTGCAAATAGCAGCAAGGGACAGTGAAATCCACAAAGTTTTATGAACCTGCAAAGAAAGTGCAGAAGACCCTGCCAGCAACCTTAGATTGTGAATCTCCAAGCATCCTCCAGCACTCAAACTGCTCTTATAGTCCTCACCACTGCAGGAAGGTCCATGCACTATCTTGCCCTTTCCCAAATACCTTTGAGACGCATTTATGTTGCCACTGCTTGAGAGCAATTGCTTGGATCCTTCTGCAGCTGCTGCTTCCACAACACTGCTGCAATTGACAACAGCATGTCTGCAAACTGCAGAACAAGTTGTTCTCGGTACAAACCTCCGACAAGTTATCTGTGTGGCATTGCACAATTCATCACCATCAGAATTGCTTCAAGCCAAGTGAAATCCAGTGTCCTCTCGCATCCAGAATTCTGAATCTCGCATCTTGAGAATATGCTCTGGATATGACACAGAGCCCTCCATTGCGCATATTCTCAAAGGAATCCTAAACAGCCGGTGAGCAAGGGCAGAGGATATTGACCTGCACAAGCTGGCCGAGGAACTGCGGGTGAAGGCTGGCAACAGAACAACAAATGCTGATCTCACCATCAGTTAGGGCCAAACAACCGATTGTGCGGTGATCACGCTGTAGATCCGCAACACTACATGTACTCGTACTCGTATTCCACAGCTGCAATCGACCTACGATCCACCACGGCTCCCTCGACATCTGAAGCAACTCCGAACCTAGTCTCCACTTCTTCTTCTTCCTCACAGAATTACAGAACTCAACAACAGGAAAAGCAGCAGCAGCAGCTCCTTCTCTTGTACGCTTCGGGTGGCTCCCTGAATCAACAACACATGTCTGTTCTGCGGAATCACTGGAAGAAGACCCTAGTGGCAACGAATGAGTATTGGGGAGAAAGAAGGATGAGGAGGAGAAAGGGAGAGTAATGGAGAGGAGGTCACGCAAGGAGAGGCGATTCTCATGCATTGAATTCTCTGCAAAATCAGAGTCGATACTGGCCGAAGCGATTGAACTAAGTGGTGCAAATCCAGAAGCTCGTCCACGAGAGAAACTCGCATCCCTAGTGCAATCGCTCCTGCACCATGCAAAATGCAAACCGTCGCCCTCTCGCTCTCTCTCTCTCTCTCTAGTGGTGCAAATGTGGGCAAGAGAAAACACAGTAGCGGTTAATGCAATCCGCGCTCCCCCACCCTTTTAGCATCCAATCTTCGAAAACCTCAATGACTTTAGGGTTTATAACAGTTGGCGGCAACTGATTTTATTTTGTTTTTTCGTGGCGAGATTTCGCAATCTTTTGGCCTCAAATTTTCAAATAACAAATATTCATTCGTAATTTTTTGTCTCTCATGAAGCAAAAATCAACACTTGTTTTGGGAAATGAATTTTCAGGGAAAATCAGTTTTTGTTATATTTCAAGTTTACACCAAGGTTTTTTTTTTTTTTTTCCTTTGGATTTTGTGATATAGTCACATTGGCAACCATCCACAAGAGGGATTCATTTCAGTGAGGAGTAATGGGAACTGGTATATGGGGACTTTTTGGAATTCATTGAACGGTCACCCATGGACCATTCCAAAGACAATTTCAGAAATAACTATCTCATTTTCAAGCTTTATTATTAATATTTTTTAATAATGACTTGTTTTATTAATTTTCTTAACAACTCTCACCTTTCTTAATATCTCCATTTTATATTTGTCTCTCGCTCTTTCTCCTTATCCACCAACATAGATATGAAAAACAAATTAACATGCGTATCTTCATGTCCATGAAATGTATATTAAATTAAATTAATTTTGACATTTAAATAAATCATAATGAATTATTAAAAACCATAAGAAAAAAATAAATAGTTGATTGTCATTGGTAATGTGTAACAAGGCAACGGTCAAATTGTATAATACATCATTAAAAAGTATTTCCAAGAATTTTAACTTGGCTTTGAAAGATGAAAACCTACTAATCATCAATAAAACAAAGCACCCAACAAAGGGAAAGAAAATGAACCAAGATGGAAGGACAACCATGCGCTTACACCAAGCCTTGCGCAAGATCTTTGAATGTTCTTCAATTAATTGAAATTCATATATATAAATAATGAGCTTAAAAATTTGTTAGATTCATAACTTGTTCAAATTGAAATTTTTTGAAACTTTGAAAATATATATCATTTCAATTTACATTAATCACTAATCAAATAATATATTATAAAAGGAAAAGATTGATGATTTCTTTCAAGTTTGAATTTTGATGCATTTTTCAAATATGAATATTTCATGTTTCATTCATATACTAATTTGTTCTCATTTTTATTTCTTATTACATATTTACAAATCAATCACATCTTGGAATTCTAATGTCTTTTGTGAAAATTAAAGCATTTTAGGCTTACATTTGGATACAAAAAAATTTAATCCATAATTTTTTAACCCCAATACCATTTAACAAATATAATTAAATTATAAAAAACTACTTGCAAAGTACCAATTTTAATGAAATTTTGTCAATGAAATTTACCCATGTAAAACAACAACAATCAAAAACAATCTTCCCCATAAAAGATGTATGTGGACTAAATATATATTTAATCATTTGACAACAATAATTTGGATTTTTCAAATTTAATAAAAAACATTATCACGCAAGGGTTTTATTTAAACCTTTATATATATTATTTGTGTACATTCCAATATAAAAGTGCAATTATGAATCAATTAAAAATTCATAATTTTTATAACAAATTTTTGCTTTCAAACCTAAATCGTTTTTATTTGATTTGTATAATAATTCAAAATGAATGAAATCTTATTCACACAATATACTATTTTTGTTTTGTTTTAAATCGTACACGTTATAATCTACATTTAATTAATAACTTAAGCTGTTGACATGCATTCAATTCTGCAAGAGATGTACGTAATTTCCACTAGTTCAAACACTTTGACAAATGAAGGTTTGGAATGCATCAAATCCACCAATATACATGAATTTTTTTTGCAAGTTTGAATGCCCTACCAAATGAAAGTCTTAAAGTGCATTCAATTGACCTATAGACATTAAGAAATGTTTACAACCTCGAAAAATGTTTCAAATCAAGGTTTTAGAGTGCACTCAATTGACCTATAAACGTAGGTATTTCTTGCAACCTTGAACAATACTTCAAATCAAAGTGTTAGAGTGCACTCAATTGCCCAATACATGTCGGCAATTCTTACAAGCTTGAATAATACTTCAAATCAAAGTTTTGAAGGGCATTGAATTGCCCAATAGACGTAGGTAATTCATGCAGCCTCGAACAATACTTCAAATCAAGGTTTAAGAATGCACTCAATTGCCCAATAAATGTTGCTATTTCTTCCAAGCTCGAACAATCCTTCAAATCAATTTTTTGGAGTGCACTCAATTAACCAATAAACGTAGGTAATTCTTGCAAGCTCAAATAGTTGTTCAAATGAAATCTTTACAATGCACTCAATTGCCTAATAGATGTTAGTAATTCTTGCAAGCTTAAACAATTGTTCAAATGAACGTTTTGAAGAACACTCAACTAACCAATAAATGTCGATAAGTTCGAGCACTCCTTCAAATCAAGGTTTCGAAATGCATTCAATTGCCTAATAGATGTCGATAATTCTTGCAAGTTAGACATACCCCTACAAATTGAAGTTTTGGAGTGCACTTAATTGGTCAATAGATGTAGGTAATTCTTGTAACCTCTTACAACTATTCAAATTAAATTTTTGGAATGCACTCAATTGGCCAATGTCATGGCCTGGATCCGACAACACAAAAGTAGGGTACAATAGTGCTGCCATGTCTCAGCATTGCAACAGTGCAGCCACATCTCCAAAGTGGCTGCACTCAGTGTTGCCATGTCTCAGCGTTGTAGCAGTGCAGCCACATCTCCAAAGTGGTTGCATTCAGTGTTGCCATGTCTCAACGTTGCAGCAATGCAGCCACGTTTCCAAAGTGCAACAGTGTAACCACGTTTCGGCAATGTAGCCACATCTCAGCATCTCAAAATAGGATGGTTCAGGGTTATAAAAGGAGATGGTCTGGGGGACAGCCCTCCAGCAGACCAACACTAGTTGATGGATCAATAGAACTCTCGATCCTCCAATATTGTCCTATCTTGTTTTGTTTTGTCTTATAATTCCCCGCTTGGTTGTAGCCATGTTTCCTTGCTTTGCCTCACACTAGTCCAGTCCATAACAGTTTGGTCTGTTCCTTCTTCTATTCGGAATCAATAGCCTCGTTGCCGTTGTCATCACTAGCATCAACAGGATCTATAGCAGTTTTGTTGTTGTTGTTGCGATGGTGGTGTAGATGTCTTAGCAGTTTTTCCATCATCCTCACCATCATGTCCTCTTTTTTATGTGCCTATTGTTGTTGTTCTTCACGATCTTCTACAGCCAGGTGATCAATGTCTGATTTACTTTTGCTTATTCTTGTGGCTTGCCAGATGCATCTCCACCAGCCTGCCATAGAAATCCATTTGTGCCAACGCCAAGCTCAGTCACATCTTTTTTTTTTTATAGCTTTTGCAGAGTTGGAATTGCCAACTACAGTAATTTTCGCGAGCGCTGGAAAATTAAACTTGCTCACTACTCCTCCATCGATTTTCCCTACAACCTTCAACTTCATCGTTATCATCGATAACTACCACCATGGACAACTCGGAATCAAACATCGACCTAAATCAAATCCTCGTTGCCCTTCAACACTTTCAACAAGAAAATGCCACGCTCAGAGACTCAGTGCACCGCATGCAAGATCAGCCACAACCTCCTGCCCCCGTACCCGCTGCCCTTGCAATGGTCGCCCCAGAGCCCAAGATCAGCTTGCCAGAAAAGTTTGATGGAACACGCCCCAAATTTCGAGGCTTTGTCAGCCAGGTACACCTGATCATTCAACTACACCCTCGTCGTTATTTGGATGACACCACTCGTGTAGGATTCGTTGGAACCCTACTCACTGGGGTAGCTGCAGCATGGTTTGCTCCCATCCTGGAAACATCATCCCCTCTCCTACAAGATTTCGACGCCTTTATGGCGGAATTTGAAGCATTGTTTGGGGACAGTGACAAGGCCAGGACTTCAGCCAACAAGTTGCGTCGGCTCCAACAAGGGACACGTTCGGCCATCGTCTACACCTCAAAATTCAGGCAACTTGCCTACGACGTCAACTGGGGAGAAGTTGCCTTGATTGATCAGTTTCACTGTGGGCTTCGTGACGATGTTCAAGATCTTTTGCTGACACTCGCAGACCCTTCTTCTTTCAGTGAAGCCATCACCCATGTAATTCGGTGTGACAATTGTCAGTTCGAACGTCGCGAGGAAAAGAAAGTCACCTCCAACGCCCAGCTTTGGAACAGTTGCCCTACTACGCTCCCCTTAGTTCCCCAAACAACAACAATTGCCCGACCTTCCTCTTTCGGACTTGCCCCAATGCAGATCGACGCAGCCAAGTTCAAACCTTTGACAGAGGCTGAGAAATTTTGCCGAAGGACAAACAACCTATGCCTCTATTGTGGCAACCCAGGGCACATAGCTCGCCAGTGCCCTCAAAAGCTTATCAAACTTCAAGTGCAAGTTGTGGAAACTCCCCAAGAATTGGAAAACAAGAACATACAGTCATAGTAGGAGTCGTGCGACTGGACTCACCCAGCACCACCTTTGCAAAGGCTCTTGTTCATCTGTTGGTCCCAGTCCCAACTTCACTCAGCATGTGGACATCATTCGTATTCCAGAAGAAATACCACAAGTGTCAGCATTGGTGGACTTCGGCGCCATCTCTTCTTTCATCGACCAAACATTTGTCGCCCAACACAACATTCCTATGGTCAAGAAGTCAACCCCTGTTCCGATAGAGGTTATTGATGGGAGAACCATTGCTTCTGGTGTAATCACACACAAGACAACCCCTCTGGAACTTTGTATCGGCAAGCACGCGGAAAAGATTGTTCTCAACATCATCTCAACCCCTCACCATCCCGTCATCCTTGGTATGCCTTGGCTAGAAGCGCACAACCTTATCATTGATTGGCGATCTAAAACCCTCACCTTCAGCACACAACGGTGCACCTCTCAAGAACCCTAAGCTCAGAAAAACACCCTGTCAAGTCCTGCCAAGAACCTTGTGGTCAAGAACCCAAAGAGGGTCGGAACTAATTCTGGTCTTGTCAAGTCTATTCTGTTAAGTCCTGCAGTTAAGAACCCCCCGGTGGCCAGAACCAAACCTTATCCTGTCAAGAATCTTGTCGAGAATCCTGCCCAGAAAACCAACCCTGTCCGGATCTTCTTTGATGGAGCCGTACCTTTCTATCGGGCTACTAAGAATCTTCAAGTCTTCGCCATCCATGTCAACCCAGCCAACAACAAAAACCCCTAATCAGAACCAAAACCTGTCAAACTTCCCGAGAAGTACAAAGACTTTGTTGATGTTTTTGAAAAGAATAAGGCTTATTAGCTCCCCAAACATCGTCCATACAATTGTCCGATTTATCTAGAGGAAGGCCACTCACCACCCTTTGGTCTTATCTATGGCCTATCGGAACCAGAATTCCAAGCCTTGCGTGATTACCTTACTGAAAACCTTGCTAAGGGGTTCGTCTAGCATTCCAAGTCTCCAACCGACACCCCAATTCTATTTGTCAAGAAGAAGGATGGCTCTCTTCGACTCTGTGTGGATTATCGTGGACTCAACAAGATAACCAAAAAGAATCGATATCCCTTGCCCTTGATTTTAGGCCTCCTGGATCGGCTACGTACCATGATATCTTCACCAAGCTTGACCTTCGTGGAGCCTATAACTTGCTCAAGATTCGCCCTAGTGATGAGTGGAAGACAGCCTTCCGCACACGCTACGGCCATTTTGAATACACGGTCATGCCCTTCGGCCTCACCAACGCACCCGCAGTCTTTCAGCATCTGATGAATGATATCTTCCGGAAGTACATGGACGAATTTGTCGTGGTCTATTTGGATGACATTTTAATTTTTTCCAAGAACTAGGAAAACCACGACAAACATGTATGCTTGGTGCTTGCGACGCTATGAGAACATGGAAGATGGCATTTTCATGGACAAGTCAAAGGTTGAAACCATCTAGTGTTGGGCTACTCCATCCTCGGTCAAAGACATTCAATGCTTCTTGGGGTTTGTCAACTTCTATTGTCGGTTTATCAAAGGCTATTCCAAGATCACAACATCGTTAACTATCCTGACTTGCAAGGACAAGCCCTTCTCGTGGAATCCAACAACCCAGGCTGCTTTTCATACTCTCAAGATGGCATTCACCTCTGCACCAATCTTGATACATCCCGACCTTGCCAAGCCATTCATTGTGGAAACGGACGTTCCGGATTTTGCTTTGGGAATTATCCTATCTCAATTTGGAATAGATGGGTTGCTACATAAAATTGATTTCTATTCACGGAAGTTGACTAGTGTCGAAATCAACTACCAGGTCTACGATAAGGAACTCCTGGCAATCATCACGACATTCGAGCAGTGGAGATCGTATCTTGCCGGAGCTCAACATCGAGTCTAAGTTCTGACAGATCACCAAAATCTCCAGTATTCCACAACTACCCAGACCTTGAATCGTCACCAGGCACGCTGGTCTATTTTCTTAGCTGATTTCAACTTTGAGATACAGTATCAATCCGGCACCAGCAAGGGAAGGCTGACACGCTATCTCGCCGCTCAGAATATGAGCTTCAAGCGGGGGATGAAGCCTACGGCTAGCAGACCCAGACCTTACTCAAGCCCGAGCAATTTCGAGTTGCAACAACAATCAGCACCCTCCCAGATTCATACCTTGTCACAGACATCAAGATGGCAACTGAGGAAGATACCTAGGCTACCAACATCAAGAAGGAACTCCACGAACGACCAAGGAACCTAAATCGTGGTGATCTGGATCAAATTGAGCAACAAGACGGACTTCTCCTTCGAAATAACCTGATTTATGTACCCGAAGGTCCTATACACCTAAAGATCCTTAGAGAATGCCATGACAACACCCTGGTCGGTCATTTTGGAATGGCACGAACTCACGAACTAGTGTCAAGGAATTATTAGTGGCCCAAGATGAACAGGCTGCTACAAGAGTATGTCAAGTCTTGTGATACATGTGCTCGATCCAAGGTTCCCAGGCATCGCCCGTTTGGACTCCTACGGCCCCTGTCGATTCCTAGTCGACCTTAGGGATCTATTGCAATGGACTTCATCACGGACCTCCTTCTTGTCAAAGCCAAGAACTCAATACTGGTTGTGGTCGATCGTTTCACCAAAATGGCCCATTTCACCCCTTGTCCCCAGTCGATCACGGTAGAAGAGACATCTGAGTCAATTCTGGACGGGATTGTCCGGTGCATGGACTCCCCGAGGAAATTGTGTCCAACAAAGGCCCTCAGTTTACATCCGAATTCTGACGGCACCTATTCGAGCTCCTTGGAGTTGACATTTGGCTATCCTCAGCTTTCCACCCCAAGACAGATGGACAAACCGAACGGACAAACCAGACACTCGAGCAATACCTTCGCTGCACTGTGAGCTACCAACAGGACGACTGTCTGGCCCTGCTATCTCAAGCAGAATTTGTTTATAACAACATAACGCATGCATCGACCGGTATTAATCCGTTCTTTCCCAATTACAACTTTCATCCTAGGTTCAGCCTTGAAATTCCTGGATAATCGGTAAACCCCTTGGCTGAAGAAAGGGCCATGAGGCTTGGACAAGTTCAATAGAACCTTATGGCAGAACTCAAGCTGACACAGGAATGGCAAAAGAAGTAAGCAGACTGCTGACGCAAGGACCATCCAAATTTCAAGGTTGGAGACGAGGTTTGGCTTCTCAGAAAGAACATTGCTACCACTCGCCCATGTGCCAAGTTGGATTACAAGCGCCTTGGACCTTTCAAAATCACCCAACTTGTTGGTCTAGTGGCTTACCAGTTGGAGCTTCCACCCCAGTTCAAAATCCACAATGTTTTCCATGTCTCCTTGCTTGAGCCCTATCATGAAAACCAGATCCCAGAACGTCATCGAGAACCCCCAGCTCTAGTCGAAATTGAAGGCCAAGAAGAGTTTGAAGTTCAGGAGGTCCTAAACTCCAAGAGGATTCGTGGAAAGCTCCTGTACTTTGTCTTTTGGCAAGGCTACCCTCCTTCTGAAGCTTCTTGGGAGCTTGAACCTAGTTCATGCCCAAGACTTAATTAATCGGTTCCACCAACGGTATCCTAACAAACCGGCTCCATTTGGAAGATGTCGCTTGAGAAGGGGATATTGTCATGGCCTGGATCCGACAACATAAAAGCAGGGTATAGTAGTGCTGCCATGTTTCAGCGTTATAACAGTGCAGTAGTGTAGCCACATCTCCAAAGTGGCTGCACTCAGTGCTGCCATGTTTCAGCGTTGTAGCAGTGCAGCCACGTCTCCAAAGTGGTTGCACTCAGTGCTGCCATGTCTCAACGTTGTAGTAGTGCAGCCACGTCTCCAAAGTGTAGCAGTGTAGCCACGTTTCGACAATGTAGCCATGTCTCGACATCTCAAAATAGGATGGTTCAGGGTTATAAAAGGAGATGGTTTAGGGGACAGCCCTCCAGCAGACCAACACCAGTTAATGGATCAATAGAGCTTTCAATCCTCCAGTATTGTCCTATCTTGTCTGGTTTTGTCTTATAATTCCCCACTTGGTTATAGCCTTGTTTCCTTGCCTTGCCTCACACTAGTTTGGTCCATAACAGCCAATAGATGTAGGTAATTCTCGCAACCTTTTACAATTATTCAAATCAAGGTTTTTGGAGTGCACTTAATTGCCCAATAGATGTAGGTAGTTCTTGCAACCTCGAACAACCATTCAAATCAAGCTTCTGGAGTGCACTCAATTGCCCAATACATGTACGTAATTCTTGCAACCTCGAACAACCACTCAAATAAAGCTTTTGGAGTGCACTCAATTGCCCAATAGATGTAGGTAATTCTTGCAACCTCGAACAACCACTCAAATCAAGGTTTTCGAGTGCACTCAATTGCCCAATAGATGTAGGTAGTTCTTGCAAGCTCGAACAACCACTCAAATCAAGCTTTTGGAGTGCACTCAATTGCCCAATACATGTACGTAATTCTTGCAAGCTCGAACAACCATTCAAATCAAGGTTTTGGAGTGTACTCACTTGCCCAATAGATGTAGGTAATTCTTGCAAGCTCGAACAACCACTCAAATCAAGCTTTTGGAGTGCATTCAATTGCCCAATTGATAAAGGTAATTCTTGCAAGCTTGAACAACCACTCAAATCAAACTTTTGGAGTGCATTCAATTCAATAGATGTAAGTAATTGTTGCCAGCTCGAATAATACTTCAAATCAAGGTTTTGGAGTGCACTCAATTGCCCAATAGATGTAGGTAATTCTTTCAAGTTCCTACAAACACTCAAAATAAGGTTTCGGAGTGCACTCAATTGCCCAATAGATGCAGGTAATTCTTGCAAGCTATAACAACCATACAAATCAAGCTTTTGGAGTGCATTCAATTGCCCAATAGATGCAGGTAATTTTTGCAAGCTCGAACAACCATACAAATCAAGGTTTTCGAATGCACTCAATTGCCCTGTAGATGTAGGTAATTCTTGCAAGCTTGAACAACCATTCAAATCAAGGTTTTGGAGTGCATTCAATAGGCCAATAGATGTAGGTAGTTTTTGCAAGCTCGAACAACCATTCAAATCAAGCTTTTGGAGTGCACTCAATTGGCCAATAAATGTAGGTAATTCTTGTAAATGTGAACAACCATTTAAATCAAAGTTTTGAAGTGCACTTAATTGGCTAATTGATGTAGGTAATCCTTGCAAGCTTGAACAACCATTCAAATCGAGGTTTTGAAATGCAATCAATTGCCCAATAGATGTAGGTAATTCTTGTAAACGTGAACAACCATTCAAATCAAGGTTTTGGAGTGCATTCAATTGCCCAATAGATGTAGGTAATTCTTGTAAACGTGAACAACCATTCAAATCAAGGTTTTGGAGTGCATTCAATTGCCCAATAGATGTAGGTAATTCTTGCAAGCTCGAACAACCATTCAAATTAAGCTTTTGGAGTGCACTCAATTGCGCAATAGATGTAGGTAATTCTTGCAAGCTCAAACAACGATTCAAATCAAGCTTTTGGAGTGCACGCAATTGGCCAATAGATGTAGGTAATTCTTGCAACCTCCAACAACTAATCAAATCTAGATTTTGGAGTGCACGCAATTGGCCAATAGATGTAGGTAATTCTTGCAAGCTCGAACACCAATTCAAATCAAGGTTTTGGAGTGCACTCAATTGGCCAATAGATGTAGGTAATTCTTGCAAGCTCGAACACCAATTCAAATGAAGGTTTTGGAGTGCACTCAATTGGCCAATAGATGTAGGTAATTCTTGCAAGCTAGAACAACCATTCAAATCTAGATTTTGGAGTGCACGCAATTGGCCAATAGATGTAGGTAATTCTTGCAAGCTGGAACACCAATTCAAATCAAGGTTTTGGAGTGCACTCAATTGGCCAATAGATGTCGGTAATTGTCGTAAACATGAACAACTTTTCAAATCAAGGTTTTGGAGTGCACGCAATTGGCCAATAGATGTAGGTAATTCTTGCAACCTCAAACACCCTGATAAATTAAGTTCTAAAAGTGCACTCAAATTGCCAATAGAAGGAGACAATTTTTTCATATCAATAGATATCGGCACATTAAGGCCATGGCCTAAAATATCAAAAACAAATTGAAGACGATTACATTTCGTTAAATGGAGTACTTGTAAGTGACAACAATTCAACAAACTACTAGGCAACTTTTCGATCATGCATTCTTCCAGACACAACCATCAAAGGTTATTCAAATCTCGACCTTGGATGAAATTTTCTACCGTATTTGATGAGGCCTTTGTGAGGTCAAGTAACCAAAGGTTGTGAAACTCCTTTGAACCATTTTGGAAAAATGAAGGCAAAACTTCACATTCTTTAAAAGAAATGCCTTCTAAATTTTTCACCACCTATCACATCAAACAAATTATAAACAATTGTCAACATGAATAAAAACAAATTTTCATTATAATGCCATGTTTTTAATGAAAAAAATTACATCTCCTTAAATAAAATAAAAACTTTTGGTTTCATTTGGAATTTTGACAAAATATATATATCATGGGATTGAATTAGGGCATGTTGTTCAAACCTGATTATTTTGCAAAGACATTTTTGGTTTCCAAATAAATCGACTCATTGTAACTTCCGTTGCGATATTTTGACCCATGTCTCGTAATTGTTCATGCATGTACAAGCTGCCATCTTCTCCCTATTTGATTAAAGATCTATCTTCCAAGTTTTGTAATATAAGCATAAGGTTTGATGAATGATCTCCATTCAAATACACTCAACAAAACGAACTTTTTTTGAAACCGACAAAAAAACAAGCAATATCCAAAAACATGTTTTGATGTGATTTAATCAAGTGGTCATAAGAAATTTGCAAAGTTTTCCAAAGCCTTTCATTGTCATAGCCCCCTGTTATATTTCGTCCACCTTTCAATTCGTGCAATGCACCTCTCCATATTTCCAAATCATCAATACCACGCAAATAACAACCCAATACTTCAAGGCTTAAAGGAAGGCCCCCACAAGCTTTTATAATATCCATAGAAATGATTTTCAAATCATTTGTCACACGATTTCCATGTTTGAATGCGTGCAACATGAAAAGTTCCCTTGCTTTCTCTTCTTTCAATACTGCCATGTCTATTTTTGCGGAGTCCCTTACATGAGTTTTCAATATTTGCCAGTTTCGACAATTTACGAGGACTTTGCTCTTGCAATCTACATTAGTGGGATCCTTGTCAATAATAAGTTGCAAGTCTTCAAGGTTTTTTGTTGTATCAACATCATCCGCAACCACTAAAACTTTCTTTGATATCATGCATTGTTTGATTTCATCAAGGTATTTATCAACATCTTCATCCTTACATAACTCTTTATCACACAAATCCTATAGAAGCTATTTTTTGACATCGTTGATGTCTTTTGATTTCACATTCTCCAAGAAGCTAGATTTTTCATATTGGCTATGGAACAAATGATACATTTTTTTACTCAAAGTGGTTTTCCCAATCCCACCCATTCCAACCAATGCAACAATAGATTCATTTTGTAGCAAATTATATATAGCATTTGCTTTATCTTTCAATGCCACTTGATAATGTGGCAAAAGTGGCATAGTTGATGTATTTTTTTCTTGTCAAAATTCACCCCCAAAAAAACATTATTTCAAATAATGGATAATACCCTAAACAATATGGCACACAATTTAAGTGAAATGATGTAATGTTTGCAATCAAATTAGATGCACATACATAATTCCAAAAATGAAAACCACTATCATTTACCTGCATACAAATTTTCAAACATTCCAATAATTTGGAATAACTTGGATGGTGCTTTGATGGTGGCTTGCAAATTGTCAAGTGATTAGCATCTTCGACTTTGTAATAGTTATCGTTACACAATCGAATAGCTGAAGTGGTTGGCACTAAAATTCCCTATACATTTGCAAAAGTTATTTTAGTTAGAACCCCTTGATATGATTTGATTTATCTTAATATGCAAGTTGTCAAATGTAATGTAGTAACCAAATGATGATTGGAACAAGAATGTAAATTTTATGTTCAAACAATATACATCAAATAAATTTGTAAGACGACCTCATTTAACTATGTTCTAAATGAATTTAAAATAAAACTACAAAGGTGTTTCTTTCAATTGACATTCTATTCATAATTTACAATTTTTACTATGAATACATGTTGTAATGGATTCATGGATAAATAAGGGAAAACTTAAGACCAATTTCACAATTAACGTTAATAGTTTCAAAAGTTAAACCAACACAAGTTTTTGTAACATATAAAATGTTCAACTATGGAACTTAGTTGGATAATCAATATGTTTAGATGAAAATCTTACCCATTCATTGTCTATAAGTAATCCTTCAACAAATGCATAAATGTTGATGTCTTCACAAATATATTTCATAAAATCTTTTGAAAGATGCTCCATTTTTGTGTCAAAAGATTCCATATTTCTCAAAAGACCTGATGGGGTTGTATCCTTGGCGATTTGTTGACATTGCCACTTGAAATATTTTGATAGATCTTCGGTACCACCAGCATGTGGTACACTATAAAACACCACACCTTTAAGATTTTTCAAAAATTTCTGACAACAATTTTGTGCTTTAACATCCAAATTATTTTTTTGCTTTTGATACACACGTTTGTGCATTTCAACCACCAAGCTTTTGAGGACAAGACCTCCGAAACTATAAGCAACCAATGCCACCGGTTTGTCCCAAAAAGTTTCATACCTATAAAATATTCCAAAATACACCAAAAATTCATCAACAATATTTTTAATGGTAACGTACATGTACAAATAGTCACAACATCATATATTGTATATGATGCAATTTGTCAATTAACACAACAACCTAAGCCATAAGTCCAAAACATATATGTTTATAAGTTTTTTTTCATTTTTCATTTTCTTTTAAACGTTTACCTATAATTTTTTCCAAACACATGTGGGTAAATAAGCTATAATGGACAATCATGTAGGCATTTAATTCCAAGTGTTGATGTATAGATAAGGTTTTATGTGTTACTAATTCAAATAATAGAATGCACGAAACTAGAAGTAAAATATGTTTGTTTTGAAATTAAGGGACAAAATGGATTCAAATTCAATGAATTATATAAGTAATTGAATTTAGTTCAAGTGCTCAATGTGAAATTTCAAAAAGTTGTCATTACAACCAAATTGGATTCCCACAACTTGATAATGTGAACCTAAACTTTGTTAATAATTCATCTCAACATGAGAATTAACACCAAAGCCCCATTTCATGTTCTCTTCAATGGATTTGAAAGTTTCAAAGTGTTCAAAATTTAATGTGTGCCACAATAATGCTCCACATGAACAATTTATTCAAAGATGTCAACATATAATCAATTATCTTTAATTGAAACACACAATGAAAAATAAAATGCCCATAAATAAGGAAATTGTCACACCTTGAATCTGTAACCAAACTTTGAATGACGTTTTTGCCAATTTCAGTCACATCATCATGAACACTTGCCTCAACATTAGAATCATATGATAGTGACAAAATTTTGACATTGTCATCCAAGTCCTCTGGGATCCACATTTGTGGCCAGCATATGCATTATTCTTTACCATTGATAAGTGGTGTTGTCCATGTTTGTTTCCAAATGTCATCAATCCCATAAACAATCCCATGGAAAAAAATTATCGTCAAATTCGGGTTCTTTGAAGTGCAATCAGGATTTAAATCATGCACTGGATAATTCTGCAAAAGAAAAAAAAGAAATGGCAACAAGATTCATCAAATAAGTGTTGGAAATAATTTGATTATACATAGAATAAAAATAATTCAAGATTCCTGAAGTGTACAATCACAATATTTGACAAAATACATATAGTTAATAGAAAATGTAAAGTAGAACAAGACAATAATCTATGAAGTAAACAACGTTGTATTCATCTTGCAATGTAATTTAAATTTAAAATTTGATTCGATTCCCATATTTGCAATTTTTTGAAGCTTGTCAAGTTTCTTTCAAAAAATCAAATGAGTCATAAAAAAAGACCATTTACATGCAAAGTAAGTGTCAAAATACAATTCAAGAATTGACTATCCTCACATAATGGTACGATGGAACATTAGCCAATGAATTTATGGACTAATGGTAAAAATTGAAATCTTCAAATTTTAGGTTTTCTAATTAAAACGACGTAATTATTTTAATTCATTTTCATTTCACTACTTTTTCCACAAAATTTAATCACCAAGGGTTGCAATTCCTGAAGAATTGGGACACAATCACAATAATAATGTCCAAGAAGTTTTTTTAATAATTATGTTGTTGAATTTAAACCATTTTGGAATTATCACAATCTACATTGAAAGTTGCAATACTTACACATTCTATATATGAACATAGCAATTCCAATTGACAAATTTCCTCGCACCAATTTTGCTTGATATTAAAAAAAAAGCCCAAATTTAAGAGTTTGTTTTGATATCACTTCATTTCATACCGGTTGATTTACATGATGCAACGAAAAAGCAAGCAAAATTATCGATAATGACCGAGGAAGCTCATGAACTAACATCAAATTTCAACATGTAGCTTTAGAAAACCCAAGAAAAAAAGTTTTGCAAAACAAGTTCAATCATAAAATCAAGAGGACGCACCACATGTGTGCCTTGTCCAGAGCTTGAAGGAGCATTTTCACCCACGACTAGAGGTGTGTTGATCGCAGTAGGGCTCCGCATAACATCTCCTTTTCTTTGTTTTGGTGGCCCTTGTGAAACATCAACATATTTTCTCTTACGACGAGGGAATGAATTTTCCATACCTCCCACCACTCAAATTCCATTCATTACCTCCTCTCGTATATGTTCTCTCTTCCCTTTCTGCTCTCCTAAAACTGCTAGAAGTCCTTTACCCTCTCAAAAGCATACATGTTATAAAGTGTCTCCATCACAACACAGATACACAAAACCTGATCTTTCCTATAGCTCTTTGGACATATTGATGCCTGTCCTCTTCACGATCTCCCTGAAATTTCCACTCTTATCTTAGTCCTTTCCTCCTGTTTCTTCATAAACTCTTCTTTTCACATATCTTTCTTTATTTGTTTTCTCCTTCCCTAGAACTTCCTAGAAGGATTGTGCCATCACTGACGGCAGGTACGCGTTTATGGATTCCGTGCGCACTCAGCCATTCATTCATCTCTGTCTTGGACACGTGTCGTCGATTTCCATCTCATAATTGAGGATAGAGTTGGCAATGTAGGGTTGATCTGTAAACATGTTTTATTGGCTCCGTCCAGTCTCCATTATTGTCACGATTCTTGTTTTACATCCAGATGTTTCCTGTTTGCTGATTTCACCCATTGTCAGTGTTGAGCCCTATGGCAGAGATCATGCTGGGCAAGTCATCTTTACTTGGTGACATGGGTGACTATGATTACAGTAGCTTGAGCCTTTGAGGGAGAAGGAAGCTAGATGGATGGTCAATAGCAAATAAATCCAGACTGGAAAATGGTATATTGTAGAGAGGTAGATATGTTATACATAGGTGGGTGTTGGGCATTGGACCATGGGTTTGACATGTGTGAATCTATCTCCTAGGGTAGATGATACCAGCTTTCGAAACCTATTCCTAACTATTGCAACTTTGGTTATTTGCGAATCTTGAAGGTTGGCCGCCCTACCAAATTTGGAGGTAGATATAGCGATGACGTCTTGGTAGAGTCCTGAGAGGACCTATGACTCACTAGTGATGTAGACCATTGTGGGGCGGGTATTATAAACTGCACAAACCCTGCTGGGTATCAGGGCAGTTTTTAAGGTTCATAATCACAATTCTCAGAAATATCAAATACCCATTTTTCATGTATAACCCATGGTCCACAAAAGCAATTTGAATTAGTGAAATAACCTCCGGTTCTTATTTGAAACCTGACAGTTCTTTCAAGGTTTTGATATATCCAAAACCGGCAGTTCTCCTGATCTCAAACATGAGAAAAACCAGGCAGTTATTTCGTAAAAATCAAATTTGCCCCGGACACTGATATTGGTAGACACGAGTGAGAGGGGCGAGGGGGGATGAAATAATGAGCGCTTGCTGGGCCTCGCATCTTCACACACGAGAAATTTGTGGATGTGTTGAAAAAGCAGGTGTTAGTGGGCACAGCACGCAAGGCACTTTCACGTGTACGAAGTTATTGGGAATCAACTGCGACCCAACCCATTGCTGACGGAGTCCTTATTAAAAATTAATGAGTCAGTGACCCGGTCAAAAGTTAGTGACCAGTGTTTGAGGGAGCAGGAGGCCTACGGCGCCTGCAAGAAATTCTGGACGCTAGTAAAGCCACCTAACTCCTGCGAATTTGAGAGCTTGAGACCTGATTTGTTCTCTCTCTCTCTCTCTTTCGCTAGCTCTCTTGTTGAGTCTCCTTCTCTCTTCCACCAACCCAATCTGTTACTTTCTGGTGCGTAGCCTCTCTCTCTCTCTATTTAAATTCTCTTTTGTGCTCCAAGTCCCAAAACTTTACTGTTCATAATTTTTTTTTTGACTAGTGGGAACTGATTCGAGGGTTAATCCTTTTCGGAAATAAGATTAATCTAGGGTTAATTCATCTTACTTATATAAATTATAGGTGTCTGTTCGCAATTCTTGATTCGATAATTCGTGATTGGCTCGAGGCTCCCCCCTCCCTTGAGAGCCCCCAGCCAAAGCGAGCGGCGATAAAAAAGTTTGCGATGACCCTGCAAATATCTTTTTCACATGCAAGTTTAATTATTTACTTTTTTGCAACCCCACCCATAAAATTCAGACTGGGACAGCAAATACGTGGGGGACTACTTACAGCAAACCATCTGGACCAATTATTATGATGGGTCACTCAAAAACACGGAGCAGCAGTCAGATCGCATTTATTACACTTTTTACGGCAGGTGCACCGTGGTGCTGCGCCCTTTACTTGGCAATGCGAACTGTCCAATTTTGCTGAGCTAAAACTATTTTCCTGAACCACGCCGCCATGTTTGAACTTTTCTTCATCCAATTGTACTGTGCAGGATCACATGCTGAACACCCCTCGAGATGCTGTAAGCTCAAGGAAAAGGCCAAAAACCGAATTCTATTCTGGGGATGTGAAATTGTGAATATGTTTTATAAGTAATAATGGTCCCAATGAAGAAGGCCTACTAACAAAACGGCTTTGGGTGACCACAGTGCCCACAACTAATTAACAACAACTACACTATAGTCCCACAGTTTTTGTGCCACTGCCATTAGCCCAGGCCAAAATGTGTCATGTAGCCAATGAGAAGTCTCAGCATGCACCCAAGAGGGGAATTAACAGTATTTGAATGAATAAGGTGTTAGATGTAAGGATTTATTTAGTTTGAAATTTAGTTACATGAGGCCACTCAAAGATCTTAAAAGATTGTATGGATGAGGGGAAAACACCCCTTTTGCTTCGAAAATTTTCATGAAACAATGGGGGAGGGAGGTCCAGAATGGGCCCCTTCTTCGCCCCAAAATGTCATGCTTTTGTTTTATGGTTTGCCCATCTATGTTTTCCACATCTACCTAATTGATTTTTTCTTCTTGAAAATAAAAAATGGAAGTCATAGCAGGCTGCCCATCTCAAAGCCTTCTCATTCGCTACATGAAATTTTTATTTCCAAAACAGTTTGTCACCATTTTCAACCTGGAGTACCACCCCATTATAAACTGGGGGTACTTATTCAATTTTCAATTCATTAGGTGGAGGGGGTGGTACCCATGTTTTTTTTTTGGGTTGCAGTGAGCCATTGTGATTGGCCCATCACAAAAAAACTATACCTTGAAGACTCCCCAAATTAGAAGTTTCTATTGGAGGATGGAGTGCCTTCCCCTTGGATGATGAGAAAGAGAAGAACTTTGGGCAAAGTATATGGGATAAAAGTGTGAGAACATATTGGAGAACATGTTGGGAACTTGGGGAACCCCTTGGAAACAGAAAATAACTAAAAATATTCCTCTCCCCCCAACCCAAATTTGAGGTCCCTAGAGTTGAAATAGGACCCATTGAGAGTACCTTACATGTGATTGATTTTTGTGTCCTATTTAAGCACTACTATAGACAAGATGCTAAATATTTTTTAATGAATTTTGTCTTTGGCCAATCAAAAGGAATTCTTTGGGGGAAGGTTTCAAAGGTAATAAAACCTTTCTCCTGATCATTTTGCTTGCAAAATGGGTTTACCAACTAGTCTTGAGAAATAAGATTACTATGAGAGGTTAATCCTTTTGTGGAATAAGATTGATCTGGGGCTAATTTTTTCTGAGAAATAAGAGAAATTCGGGGGTTGATCTTTTTTGGAAATAAGGCTATTCTGGGGGGTTTGTTCTTTTGGCCACCATAAGAGGATGACCTCCAAGTTGCTCAAGATCCCTTTGGCCACTTTTTCAGTGGGCCAGTGATGAGTGAAACAGTAGCACATGCAATACACCAAATATTCAACCTTTAGCAGGTCCTAGACTGGCTCCACCCCTTCCCCTTGAAAAAAGACCTCCCTCTCCTGCCATCATCAGAAGCAAAGGAAAAAGGAAAGCCAATTCAGACTTTGGATGGTAGAACAAATCATAATTTGTCAGATCCCTACATACCACATCTGCTTCTGATCCCTATACATAGGCGGCATTCTAGTCCTCATATATGTCACCTTTTTCCACCACATTTATGATATGGATATTTGGAAATTGAAATATGCTATACCTTCAATTTTACTAGGTTATTGTTCCCAAGCTGACTTATGTATCCTAATAACTCTGTGAAAGCTTTCGTCCACATTTTGGAACTGGGCCAATTTGTATGCAATTCATCCTTGAATTTTTTTCTAGATATTGACTTTCATTACAGGAATCAAATGGGAGCCATGTACTGGAGATCAGCTTGGGGAGTGGGAGGGAGTTGTATACAGAAGCACCATCATCCGTTTTTCTGGGTACTAAATTTTGAATTGTTGTGATTTTTTTCCTTTATTATGAATATAAATTTCTTGTTATTTGAAAAAAACATTTATCAGAAATGAGATATTTTGGGTAACGTTCACCAGATGTCTATTTTTTTGTTGTTGTAGATAAACAAATCATTTATCTTATTTTTGAAAGGTTCTAATAACAAGTCACCATTCATTGCTATTTTATTTTCTTTGGGATGCTCACAAGCTGGTACTAAACTCCAGTAAAAACTTGAAAAAATAAAAACAGGAAGAGTATCATGGCAAGTTCAACATCTCAATGTCCAATAATTATTTTATTTTGAAGATTTCAAGTAATCTTTTATTATCATTGTACATTATTAAAACATTCTTTATTTTTCTTCATAATTCTTTTTTTGAAGAAATATGTTTTGAAATTTTCAATAGTTCTAAAAGTTATATCTATCTCCTTATATAAAAAAATTGGTGTGTGTCC
>CAWUCS010000148.1:0-23256 GCA_963920785.1 Sphagnum contortum | reverse complement strand
GGCTCGACCGTTACCGCGGAAGCGTTCAAGCCGGAAGTATTGGAGTTCGCCGGAAAGACGCTGGCCACGTGCATCGCGATGACGCCGGTTCGCAATGAAGCGTTGATCGAAGCGAATCAGGAAAAGCAATACAAGGCCCGCGTGAATTACATCCCGTCGATTCACTGGCGCGAAGAACCGCGCATGATCGTCAATGAGAACGGGGTTAAACTCGTGGCGATGAATGGCAAATGGTATGCGCCGGAATTTCACCACGTTCCCGAGGAAGTTTTTTCCGCCTTCATGGAACTCGACGCCGAGCGCGAGCGCAGACTCGGAACGGAAATGCGCGACTTCGTGAAAGACCGCGTGCAAGCGCGATTCCTTTACCGGCGTTCTTGGTGGCAAGTTGGGCAATCAATCCAAGTATCGGTGAGCGCATCGCAGCGGGTCATTGACAGCGTGACGCGCCGGAAGCCGCCAGTGAATCCGCCGAAAGCCTACGCGCAGATTCGCGGCGGAAAAGACACGATCAGCGTGGTGGTTTACAACCCGTTTCTTTCGTCGGGAAAAATCATCATCAACAATGCCGCCGCGAAGAATCGGCCTGAATTTATCCGCAAGGTTGAAAACAAAGCGCGCCGGTTGATTTACGCCGCGAGGAAATAGCATGAGCATCCTGAAATTCATTGTCCAAGTTCTGACCGGCCCGGCGTGCGGGAGTTATACGGTTTTCCCGCCCGCGAAACATCCGCCAGCATCGTTTCAACGTCGTAAAAAATGAGCGCAGATTTTACCATTGAAGTCGTCGTGGATTCCGAGCCTTTCATGCGCGCTTATGAGGCGGCGCTCTTGCTTGGGCATCAGGATATTGACCCGGAGAAACATTCCGAAATTCGCAATGTGTGGAAAGACGGGAAAATGATTGTCGCCGTGTTCCCTTCTCCGTATCTCGCGAGGCTGGCTAATCTATGAGCGCGCCCGCATACCGATACGAACTATTCTCGCCCGGAGAGAGCGTGGAGTCGGCGCTGTTCGCAATCTTCGTCGCGCAGGGAATCCCCGTGCAAAAACGCTTTGAGTCGAACACGAACGTAAACTCCGCGAGTAGAATTGCAAATCGTTCTAGGCGCTCCGGTTCATCGCCACATTCTCGACACGAACAACGCCAACGCGCAGGCACAGCCGTTCGACGCGTGGAATTACAACCTGCTCGCGACAATCACCACGGAGCGAACGCAGAACGGGAATCAGCAAATTCCGCTGATTCAAAAAACGCGCTACAACCTGCAATACTTTCGGCTGCTAACGACATTCACAACGGCGGTTGCGCCCTATCATTCGATCACGAGCATCGAAGAGGTAAGTCAGCAGGATACCGTCGATGACCCGACCAATCTGCAAATGTCTCAAATCACCTTTAGCGGCATCCTCAACATTCGCGAATCCGCCTGGAATTAAACCTTGCTAACTCAACCCAAAACCACTAACTAAAAAACACGATGGCCGCACTTTCAATCACCGCCGCGAACGTTATCAAATCATCCGTAGGGCAGACGCTCGCGGTCAAACTCGCTCCCGGCGTGACGGTCACGCAAGGGCAGGCGATTTACTCACTCGGCGACGGCACCTATGGGCTCGCGGATGCCAACGCCACAGCGCCCGCAAATAGCTTCGCGGGAATCGCATTGAGCGCGGGAAGCGCCGGCCAAACAATCGCGATTTGCACGAGCGATACCGGAGCGTTTATCAATGGCGCAACTGGGATGACGGTCGGGAGCGCAATTTACATCGGCGACACTCCCGGCTCGATTACGCAGGTTCTCGCGGATGCCACTGGCGGCACTTCCATTTACATCGGCAGCGCGCTTTCCGCGACCACACAGAACATCGTTGCCGGTGGTGTCATCGGCGGCACCGTAGCTTAATTTTATGCCACAAGCTCAACAAGTCCTAGACGGCGCGATGCAGAGTGGATCGCGTGTGATCACATTCTCAAATGGGGCGGTGATGGTTGCCGAGAATCTCTCGTTTGAAACTGAAGTGAGTATTGCCGAAGATCGAACGATTACAGGCGCTCCCAATCGCACGCGCGCGACGGCGGGGTGGACTTCAGGAAAGATCACGGCACAAATCGCGAGTTCGACAATCGCCGCGACTAATCGCCCTTCGTTCGGGGACACCTTCACTATTACCGGCGCGAGCGCGGACCCGAACTATTCCGATATTCTCTTTTGGGTAAGCAAGCCCGTAACTTACGAGGAGGACAACGACCCGACGACAATCCGCAAGGCTGAGATCGAATATCGCCGTTGCGTCAGCGGCAGTGTCAACAAGTCGGGAAGCTGGTAAGATGTGCAAAATCCATTCCTCGCCGCTCTTGACCGAGAAAGAAGTCTAAGAGAAGAGGCGTATCTCGGGACGCCGCGCAACATCTGCGGCATTCCGTGTCGGCAGATCACGCCGCGCTTGCTGGCGATTCTGTTTCGTCTCAACACGCCGTTTTTAACCGGAGGCGAAGCAACGCGAGAGGATGTGCTGCAATTCCTCTGGACGGTTGATCGGAATAATCCTATGCGCGCCGAGAGGAGTATTCACGAGTCGTTACGACCGTTGAAACTAAAACAGTGGATTAAGCGGAAATTCCCACTCACCAAGTTTGAGAGATTTGCCTCTGTCATAGAGCGGGGATTCGACTTCACGCGCGCCGAAATGGAAATCGACGCATGGATGAGCGAAACCTTCATGGACGCGCCGGAAGGAAAACAATCCCGGCCATACGTCTGCAATATCGCTTGGCTTGAATACAGCATGGCGCAGAAACCGTTCTGTTGGGATTACGATACCAAGACCGCAGACACCCCCGTTCGGCGCATCTATCAGCTTCTACGCTGCCGCGCGCTGGAGAATCAACTGACGATCACGAATCGAATCAGTGACGGGCTAGTGCAATCCGCATTGGAGGAAGTGAACACGCCGGAAGAAATGGAGAAACGCGCCGCGAATTTTAAGGTTTTCGCGGATGCTTACCGGGCCAGAATCGAACGCGAAATGGAGGGGCAAAACTAATGAGCGACGCACTAGCGGAATTGGGATTGGACGCGAAGCAATTCAAGACCGAAGTGAACGCGGTAAACGCGCACTTGAAGTCATTGGAGGGCGAAGAAGAGAGCGTCAACGCACAAGTCGCGCTGCTCGAAAAAAACATGAGACTCGCGGGTAAGGCGACGGGCGCTCAGGTGGCGCAGCTTGGAAAGCTTCGACAGGCGCTAAAGGCGATTCGCGGAGACATCGCGGAGGTGTCCCGTGGAAAGGATGCGCTCGCGGCGGTTGATCCGAACGCACCGAAAGACGACGCCGGAAAAGAAGGTGGATCTAGTGCGCTGAAAATCGCGGGGGTAACGCTATCCATCGCGGCGGTTGTTTCGGCGTTGAAACGATTGGGGCAAATGGCATTGGAGACCGGAGACAGAATCAACGCGGCGCGGGATAAATTCGCGGAAGGGGATCGACTCAACACGCGCACGGGCGGAGTTGATCCGGTTGTTTCTGAGGTTCTGGATAAGCGGGTTGATGATGCGCTGGAGGGAATCAAAAATAAAGCCGGTGGCGAATTCTCGAAAGTCATGTCAGGCGCGCTGGCGATTAAGGACGTGAGATTTGGTGAAAACGGACTGGACCTAACCAAAGATGCAAAAGAGAAACTTCAAACAGAACTCGCGGCAGGAAGGGAGCTTGACGAGCAAAGAAAGAGAAAGAAGGCCATTGAGATTGAGATCGCAGACCTAGAAAAAGGCGGGACAATGGAGGCTGACAAGAAGCGGCAGATTCTCGAAAAACAGCAAGAACTCGCCGAGGCGCAACTTGCCATCGCGGACAACATCCTCATCAAAGATCAACAGGGAATCAATCAGGCGAAAGAGGCCATTGGTCAAAAGATGGATGCGATCCAAGCGCAGCGGGCCGCAAATCTGGACGAGATCAGGGCGGCAGCAACGCAGACCGAAGAGATTGGACTCCAGCAAAACGGCATGAAGGGAATCGCCGATCAACTGGCTATTCGCGAGGACTACGAGGGGAAGATTCTAAAGGCGCAGCGCGAGGGCAAAACGGAATTGGCTGAACAACTCGAATTGCAGAAACAACTAAAACTAAACGCGGCGGCGGTTGACGAGCATAACCTCACTCCCGCGCAGCTTCGATCCGAGCGCAGCGCGGCTCGAAAATTCGCCAGAGACGAAAAAAAGGCGGATGCCCAAAACCGAGACTTGGAAATACGGGCCGCGCGAGCGCGATCACAGCACGACACGCCGACTCCCGGAAGTCGCCTCGCGCGATTCATGCAAGCTCAAGAGTCCCGCAAGCGGATTGAAAATGTGACGCGCCGAGACATGGGTGTTGCGCTAATGAACGTCACGCAAATGAAAGTCACCGAAATGAAAGTGATGATTCCATGATCGCCCAATTTGTAGAGGATGGGGATTTCACCATCGCGAAGCAAAACGGAATCTGGAAATACAGCTATCCGTTCAAGCAGCGCGGGGACATGACTTCTTTTGTCGCCTCGCGGAAAATGAGGCAACTGGAAACTTCGTTCACGCCGCCCGTGACGATGCAGACGTTGTTTTTTCCGAAGCAAACGCGGGTCAATAACAACGTCCAGCAAGCCTATCTCGTTTTCGCGACCGATCCTGAGCCCGTGGATGATTCGAGCGGGCTTCTCGAATGGGAGGAACAATGGGCGAGCATCCCGATTCAGGGGATCGAATACGGTTCGTCCAGTTACACGCAATTCGTTGCGCTCGCGCAACAGACTGGAAATAGCTCGTTCGAGTATGGCGAAGTTTCTTACGGCGAAGTAACGGCGACGCTCGACGCCAAGGCGGTTTTCGATTACGCGAAAGACGCGCCGCCTCCCGTTCAGCACGCACCGCGCTTTGTGAACGTAGCGGGTGGTCACACCTTCCTCTTCGGTTGCATCGGTCAAATCATTAGGCAAACCGGATACGTCCTCGCCAACGACAGCGAGAGCGGTATTTACATGGGGCAAATCTTTTACCGGAAATCAGTCTATGTTTTCCGCTCACCACCGAAACAAATCTCCTGACCTATGGAATGCTGCGCAACCGACAAATCTCCGATTGTCATGCTGCCTTATCCTCCGACCGATCCATACGATTCGCCGGAACTGACTGCTTTGCTAAACGCGGGATATTTACTGCTCACGATGACGCCAACGAGCGTCACTTCGGATATTAGGATCATCGCGGGAATCAATGGGCCGATTCTAGTCCTGCCAAACTCCGCGACGCCGTTCGATTCGGGTGAAATCACCGCGATTAAAACCGATGGATACCTCGTTCTCGAAATGCCTACCTCCACGCTGACCACGGAGGTTAAGCTGATTCTCGGCCTTGCCTGATGGAAAATAAGGAGATCATTTTTCTGACTCCCGGAGAGACGACACTCGGGAATTTCTTCCTCTGGTTGCGCAACACGGTTGTTCGCATCCTGAATAAGCAGTGGGTTGTCACCCTCCCACCAAACGCGGGAATCGCCACCGTGCGCGATTCGAGGGACCGCGTGACGATTGATCTAAGCCGGGCGACCTTTGGCGGCGTCTCAGCTATCGCCACAGCACAGGATGGAACCGGAGCGGGCGAGCCATTGGTCGGCGCAACCTTCGCGGGCGCGGTATGGACGATTCACGCGCGCAACATCAAGGACGCCACTTACACCGCGCGTATCGCAGACCGCGACGGATATTCAAATCGAGGGCGCTTCATTGATCGCGACCAATGCGGGCGGAACGGATGGCTACGTGTTGCAAGACCCGGCAACTTACAATTCCGGGACGAACGAATTCACCGTCACGGCCAACGGAATCAACGGAGGAAGTTTCATCGTCGTAACGCAGGCGAGCGGAACTGACCCCATCGTTGCGGACCTAAGACCCCAACCCGGAAGCGGCAGACGATTCCTAGCGTTCGAGGCGGATGGATCGGTTGTTCTCGTCGGCGAGGATACCGGCTGCGAGGCATGACCGGCGATGTTCTAACCACGGGCGGGAAGGTCATCACCAATGGCGGATTGGTCGTCACGGACAAGGCGTGCATCTGCGGGCCAGCGGCGGATGAGTTTGGCAGCTTTCAATACTTCCAGACGTTTCTGGGAAGCTCAGTCAACAGCGAGACGCACTGCGGAGGTATCTGCGAAACGTCCCGTGCGATCCGACGACGCACGAACCCTGCGCGGACCCGGATATTTGTTTCCCGGTTGATTGCTGCACGGAGGGGCCGAACTCTGGAGAAGCTGGTTTCTCCGCGTCATTTCACGTCTTCGGAACAGGGACGATTGTTTTCGGATTCAACTATTCCCTCTCGCCCGACACCGCGCCTAGTCCGTGCGCGCAGTTTGTGGAAGGTGATGGATTCGTTGCGCACTGCGACATTCAAATCCGCAAAGAGGGGGCCAGCGATTACGTGACGCTCGACTTTGTGAGCAGCACCAACATGACTCGCGTAACGGGTAACTATTGGGAGCAGTCGAACTCCCTGATTGGCTCTGGTGCGGTGGAAATGGGATTGGATTTCGCGGACTTGGAGCAAGGATGCAAATACATTATCGAAGTGGCGGATGGCGCTGTATCCGGGGTGAACAACGTAGGCTCTCCGTCCGCATGGTCGCTAGTCAGTCCGACCAATGCAGGATTGGTGCTGGCGTGCATCGTCGCGGGAAGTTGCTGTGTTGCTGGAGATGGAACTTTAATCTACGTCCCATGAAAGTTACCACGCGCCAATCCTACCCCTCTGGCCGGTCCGTGGTGACGCGAGACGGTGAAGTTGAGCGCATTGCCCCATCCGGCCCCGGTGAGGAGCTAAAAAAGCTGCTCCACTGGTTTTGGATCGACGTTAAGCCCGGATGCCAATGTTCGGTGATGGCGGCGCAAATGAATCGCTGGGGCGCGGAAGGTTGTCGTGAGCATATGGACGAGATTCTGGACGCGATGCAATCGGAGGCGAAGCGGCGAGACTTGCCATTTGTTCGCGCGGGCGCGGCCATGCTTGTGCGTTTGGCCATCAGGATGGCGGGTAGTGTCCTAATTTGAATATGGCTACATCTGGGTGAAATTCCTGTCGAATTAAGGAGTGACGGCTCGATACTTGCTTTGATCAGGTCGGAATTTACTGTTTTACCCAGCAAAAAGAAGGAACGAATTCCCATTCGAATACGAGCAATTGAATGTGGACGTGCGTTTCTGTGTCAAAATAAACAGAGAAATTTATTTTGACCGCCTCCTATAAATCTATACCACCAGCGCCATGAACACGACCGAGACAGTGAAAAAGGGGCACACGCTTCTTGAGGGGATTGGCGCGACTGGACTGAGCGAGGTCAGCATCGCGCATACAGCGAACCACAATCCAAACCACGATGGCAGCCTTCGGATTGTCACTCGGCGGAGGATGTCCGTGAAGCCGCATCAAAAGCCGCTAGTCGGTGGTAGAGGGAGGTTTGCGTGCCGTGTTCCCGGTGCGCCTCTCCCGAGATGAGCGCAAAAGCGTGGAAGCCGCCGCGAGGGTTGCGGGTGAAAAAGCGACGCAGTGGGCGAGAAATCAGTTGCTGAAAGCCGCCTCGGGTGATAACCGTACTACGTAAATCAGTTGGAGCCGGTGGGGATCGAACCCCACTGTGTCAGCAGTGCCCGGCGGGTGTATGCCCGTTTTTTGCGCCAGCATGTGGGACCGGCCCCGATTGATTTTAAAGAGTTAAAACTGAGTTTGTGAAGTTCGCCCGAAAGGGATTGGACCTCCCGAACGAAGTTGCCACCACCAGCCCTAGAGAGCGTCCGTCAAGACAACATCTCTCTAGGGCTGTTCTGTGTTACGGCTCCCCTCGCGGCGGCAAGGCTTTTGGGAGCTACGGACCCTCCTTTTCATATGGGTGGTTCTGGTTGTGCCATTGGCATACAAAAAGGATCGGCGCATCAGCATTTACCGATCCAAAGTCAAATGGATTTGATGTAAGCGTGATCCCTTTTCAATTTAGGACACTACCGGATGGCGAATTGACAAGCGGGGAAAATTTCAATCTTATTACAACGATGAAACTTTTTCCGCTTCTCTGTCTCGCGCTTTCCGGGTGCGCGGATGTTCGGGATGTCATCCCCAAGACCGTGACGGCGGGAGTTATCATGTCTCCGTATGACAGAATTAGGGCCGATAGCACGTTGATAACCGTATCATCGACATGGCAGATAACCCCATTTATGATGCCGCAACCATGAAGCGGATTCTCTTAGTCCCGAGCTGGCTCTGGAATCACGTCGTCCGCTACGTGCTGGAAACGCAAATGGTCCTCACGGCGGTTTACCTCGGGATGCAACTGCTCATTTTTCAACCACTGAGCAGCGGTGTTCCCTCGGTTCGCGGGTTGCGTTTGCTGGACGAGATCATGGGGTTTCTCCCGTGGAAAAGCGATTACACTTGGGCTGCGCTTTTGCTCATTCCATCGCTGACGCAGCTCGTCCTTTTGTTTCAGCGTCGTAATCCGCATGCGCGGGCGCTGGCCAGTTTCGCGATTGCTTGTGTGTTCAGCTTCATCACCGTCCTGCTCTTTCAAGATAACTTCCGCACAACCGGAGTCCCGATGTATTCAATGGTCACAATCGGGAACATGATCGTCTTTGTTCAACTGACCCAAGAGAGGTTTGGACTGCATGACCTATGACGCCTCCAGAATGGCAAGGAGTGATTACCGCGTTCATCGCCGGGCCTGCGGGCGTCTGGTTGTTCAAATGGATCACCGAACGGAGAGCCGCGAAGGAAGCGAAGGAGTTAAAACATCAGAGCGACACAGCGGGCGAACGCATCGCGCAATACGGAATCGTCCCCGAGTTACTACGTCGAATCGAAACCCTCGAAACGAACTACGAGTCTTTGCACAAAACAACCGCCGCGCAAATCGACCGCATGGAGCGAGAAGCAATCCGCATGTATGGACACCTCGTCCAGATTCACGCCGACTATTTGCGCCTCATGGTTCACGCGGACAGCGCCGACAACCTGCTGAAATTCTACCGTCCTGAATGGGCTTCCACAATTTGCCAAGACACGATTACATCCCTGACTTCAAAGACCCCAAGCTAGTCGCAAAATAAAACCCATGAGCACAATCCTTCTAATCATCCTCATCCTCCTCTTGCTCGGCGCATTCCCCACCGGAGGCTATGGCTATGGCTATGGCGCACACGGCGGGCTGGGACTTGTGGTTATCATCCTGATAATTCTCGTTTTAACCGGACGCCTGTAATATGATCCCACTACCCAAACGAAACAGCGACGGCAGTTATACCACCCCGCTCGCGGGAATGATGATCGACGCGGACGGCGCGAACGGTCAAACCGATGGAATCCCTGTCTATGCTCCCGCAGGATGGGGCAAGACACTCGACTATCTAGCCAACGCAGGCGAGCCGGGAAACTGGTATGGAGTCGTCACGAATAACGACGGGCATCCGATCAAACAGGAATCCTCGGACGATCCCGCTCCCGGAGCTTACGTAGCCGCGACGAGCTACAAATATCGAGGGAAGCATAAGAACGACCCGCGCGCCTACGTGGACGCCGCTAGCGTCATTTACATCGTGCTGCCGTCCCACTGGCGCAGGGAAGCCGTTGGCGTCGTTCTCGGGTGCAAGGCGGAAGTCCACGACACGAAAACCGGCAAGACCGTTTCCGCAGTCGTCGCGGATTTCGGCCCGAGGGCGAAGCTCGGCGAGGCGTCCATTGCCTGCGCGAAATACTTCGGCGTCCCATCGTCCCCGAAAGACGGTGGCACCGAAGAGAAGCGTTTCGTTTATTCGTTCTGGCCGGGAGTCGCTGCGGACGGATTCGAGTTACAACCGATGTAATGAAAGCCAAGTGCATCGCGCGGGCGATTCTCCACGTCTATGATGAGACGCGGGAAGAAATCGGCGCGATGCTCACGGCAGACAATCAGGAAATTCCCGTTCACGCCAAGACATGCAAAATCCTTTGTTCGTGCGGGACGATCTTCCTCAACGAGTTGATTTTCAAAAGTGAAGAGGACGCCGCTTAAACGAAAGACTTCCCTGCGTCCCAACAGCTACGCGGACGCATTGGAGCGGATGCGCAAAAAAGGGCCTAGAAAGCAGCAGAATCCGAAAGCAAGGCAACCATTGCGGAATGTCGGGAAGCGCGGAGAAAAACGCGCGCAGATGAATCGCGAGTTGAACAAGCTCGGGATTGAGCATTGCGAGATTCATCTCCCGATGTGCTGGCGTCGCTACGGCCTGACGTGGGCGCACTCCAAAAAAAGCCGCCTCCTTGTGACGGATGAGGATTGGATGGAGGCGGCGCGGGCATGTCTTCAATGTCACCAGAAAATTGAAGTGATGAAGCACGAGGAAATGAAGTCAATCGTTCTCGCGGCAATCGCGTCGCGCGTTACGACGATGAAAGAGGCTGAAAAAAAGTTGAAATAATTCTGGACACGGAAAGCGGGCGGCATTAAACAAGAGCCGCAATGAAATCAATCCCTTGTCAGGAAACCACCAGCGCGGCCCGCGATGCAGGGCAAATCAACACTCCAGAAACCGTCGCCGCTTTTATGCGCACATCGAAAACGGAACAAGAATGGAACGCCAACTGCGATAAGGTTAAGGCGGCGAATGGCGGTTATCCGAACTTCTGGTATCAGACCGTAATCCTCAGCGGACTTTTTGGCGAGGTGTCGGATAAATTCACGCGCGGATAACCCTGTCCCTGACAAGACTCTCGGCGCGGGCGTGATTCGACGCGCCGGGAATTGTTGGGAAACCAAAAATGAGCACTTACAAAAAATCTATTGGCGCGAGGACATGGAGGAAACGAACAACCGGCAGGAGGGCAAAATGTTCGCCAATGTCCATATTCTCGTCGGTTACAATCAGGGGCGGATCACCGATTATAAAAACATGCTGAAAGAGCTTCGGAAGGATTTTCCCGAAGCGACGGAAAGCACGGTGAACTGCGGTAAGGTCACGAAATCATCCTACTGCGCCGGATTCACGATCCTGCGTTACGACGCCGTAGTGCCGAAAAAGAAATATCCCGACTATCAGGAATGCAAATGGGAAAACGCCGATTACTACTTCGCATGAACCCCCTCGCCATCACCCCCGCCTTCACCGGCGAAATCGAAATTCCCGAAGCTGCCATTAAGGAGCGCGATCAAATCGTTACTACGTCGAAACAAATTACGGCGGTCGATTCTGACGCGGACCTTGCCCGCTCAACCGAAGTTATTCGAGATTTGAATAATCTAAAAAAGGCCGCGAAAGCCGGGAAGCAGAAATACACGGACGCAATGGCGCTGGTTAATTCGTTCTTCAATCAATTCCTCGCGCCGGTTAATTCCGAGCATGAACGGGTAACGGAGTTGAATGACGCTTTCGCGCGGAAAGAGGCAATGCGCAAACAAGCGGAAGAACGCGAGCGGCAGGGAGAGGCGCGGAAAGCGCAGGATAAAATCGACAAGGCGCAGGCCGAAATCGCGAAGGCGAAAAACGCGAAGGACAAACTCGCCGCTCAACTCAAAGCGGAGGAAGCGAGCATGGCGAAACAAGCCGCGCAAATCGTCCCAGTCGCGAATACCCCGCAGGGATTGGCGACGCGAGTCAGTTACGATTTCGAGATTGTCGATGCGAAAAAACTCATTTCACAAAGGCCGGAACTGTGGACATGGAAGGCGGGCGAGGAAGCATTTCATTTCCGCCGATCCGCATTCCGCGCCTCGCTCAACTCAGACGCGCCGAGTGACTATCACGCATGGCGCCCCCCCGAAGACACGGAGAGCGTGGTGATGAGTGAGTATGGGGTGCGTGTTTTCGTGTCGGTCAAAACCAATGTTCGCAGCTAAATCCAACCCATGAAAAACCAAGACGAAATCAAAGCAGAAATCGCAGCCCTCGAAGCCTGCAAATCCTACGCGCCAAGGACAACCCTCTTCGGCGACGACAATCACGCGAAGATTGATCTTCAAATCGAATATCTGCGCGGCAACATCGACACCACGGAGGACGAGTCTGATGATTATTCCGATGAGGAGCGCGACGCGATTCAGGAGGCGGAAAATTGGGAAAACGGTGACGCGGAAGAAGCGCCGTCGGCGGGATGGGCGCACTTCAAAAAGTAATTTCCCATGACAACCCAAACACCCATCACCAACATCGCCGCCGCTCTCGCGAAGGCGCAAAAGAAAATCGGCATCGCGGATAAAAACGCGGTGAACACGGACAAGAAATCACGATTCGCGGATATGGAATCCGTGGTTGAATCCTGCCGCGAAGCTCTCGCGGATCAGGAAATCAGCATCCTGCAACCGCTCTCGGGAAGCATCGTCCAGCCGATCATCAAAACGATCCTGCTCCATTCGAGCGGGGAAAGCATGGAGTCGGAATTCATGCTCGCGCCGGAAACGAAAGACCTCGACGTGATTAAAAGCCAGATCACGCAAATGCGCCGGTATAGCCTCATGGGCATGCTCTGCATCGCGACACAGGATGACGACGGAGCGAAGAAACCCGCGAAGCCTGCGGAGAAGAAAGAGCCGGTTCAGGAGAAGGGGCCTGTGATTGAAAGACACGTCGCGGAAGCTCTTACGCCGTCACCGGAAACAACAACGGGAGGCGAAGAACTGACGCAATCCTCCGAAACCGTTACTACGTCGAAACAAAACGACGAATGGAAAGAAGTCGTCGTGCATTACGGGAGCGACACGAGCCCGGCGAAGGGTCATAAAATCGGCGAACTCGACCCGGAGGTTTTGAAATTCGTGCAAGAGAAGGTTCTCCCCGCGCTTGGCCGATCCAAGAAAGACCGCGCGCTCGCCGATGCCATCGAAGCATCGAAAAAAGCAGAATCAACCCCCGCGCCCGCTGTCTCTACCCTCCCGGAGCAGGAAAACGCGCCGCAGACGCCTCCTGAGAGCAAGAAAGAGGCATCCAGCGAGCCGCAGAAACCCGCCGGAACTCCGGAGCCGATGGAATGGCGGTCAGTCAAGTGCCACACGTTTAAGCCGCCCCACACGGGCATTGCCTTGGGCGAATTGGCGGACTCGAAGCCGAATCAAATCTTCCCTGAGTGGGACAGTCAGAAAATCATTCGGTGGCTCAAGAAAGAAGGAATCCCGAAACTCAAGGATACCACGAAGGACAAAATCCTCGTCAACGCCATCCTCGCGGCGAATGAGGAGTTGGATTTGCGTGTTGAGGTTGAATTGCTTTTCCATAGCGTCAGTTACGACGTTGAAAAAGCGGATGCGCATTTGCTCTCAATGGGGATTTTCGAGAAGGGTGAAACGCTCGCGACCGCTCCCGTCAAAACCATCGGCTACATCAAACGCGCGTGGAGCGACATCGAGAAGTCGATTGAGGGGGCGAAATGAATCAATTCACGATCACGATCAAACACGGCGACGGTGTGGCGCGATGCTTTCGATTCGTTGGGGAAATTCGGATTCGGCATCGTATCGGGGCGTGGATCGCCGGGTGGAGAATCAACACCCTTACGAAATGAAACACTGGCAAATGGCCCTAATGGGCAGCGCAATCATGTCGTTCGCGTTCGTCGCGGCGCGTCATGCGGCATCCGAAGCGAGACGGCGCTACCAGCAAAGGACCGCGCTACTCGAAAGAGTTACCGCCGAACGCGACAAGCTCGCCATTCAAAACGCAGGACTCAAATCCGAGTTGGCACGGGTCTGTGTGGAGAACGAAAAAATGGTGGAGGGAATCGCGGCTTATGCGCTGGAAGTTACGGCGTTGAAAGAAAATCCTCCGCAGATTCAAGAGGTGTTGAAAATCGTATGATCTACATCGGCATAGACAATGGACTGAGCGGGGCATTGATCGCTGTTGAATCTCCGGGAAAAATTCTCGCCGCAATCACGATGCCAACGCGCGGCAAATCCAAGGGAAACGAAGTGGATGCCGCAACGTTAGCCGCATGGATAACACTGCTAGCGCCGCGAGAGATGATAACCGCGGTCCTCGAAACCCCCGGCAAGTTCGCCAAGGGCGTGCAGGCAATCAGTAGCATGTGGGACAGCTACGGAGCAATCCGGGGCGTGCTCGAATCGCGCGGAATCCGCCATCACCGGATAACCCCGCAGGCATGGCAGAAAGTCATGCTGGTCGGATGTAAAACCGGCGACACGAAACCCGCCGCACTACTCCGCGCCCGTCAACTCTGGCCGCAAGAGAATTGGCTGGAAACCCCGCGCTGTAAAAAACCGCACGAGGGTTTAATCGACGCGGCTTTAATCGCGGAATATGGGCGCATCACAGACGGTGGCGTTACTACGTCGAAACCAGAATCCCTTTTCGGATGAAACAAATCACCGACATGCACGCTTATAACGTGACTTACCACACCGCGCGGCGGAACGAACTGCGCGCACTAGGTCTGTGTAAGGATTGCAAAGAGCCGACGAATGGAAAGGCGCGATGCGAGGAGTGTTTGCGGGTGAAGCGCGTTTCTCGAATGGTAACAGCATGATTCTAACCCAAGTATTCGCCGAAGTCAGAGACGACGATGGAAACAACCCGATTTGCTTTACGTGGAATGCAACCGACCCGCTCGCATCTTTGGAGAGACTAATCAACTGGCTGTCAGAAGCCGCAGAGAAAAAGAAAAATGAAAGCACGGTCGCAAAGGACTTGCAATAAATCACTGGCGCTCGTAAAAGAAACGAGCCGTAGCAGTGTATTCAGCACTGAAACGGCTCTCACAACTCAGCACACTTACGATATGCCGATTGCTACTCGGGAAATAATCCCACTCACGGATCAGAACAAGGAAAACTTCTGGAGAAAGGTTAACAGAAAATCAGGGACATTCCGTAATTCGATGGATGAATGCTGGGAATGGACGGCTGCAACATATGCATGCGGGTATGGCACAATTCGATTTTCCGGAGCTAATTACGCCGCGCACAGGGTGTCGTTCTTTCTAGCAACAGGGATTCAGCCGTGCGGAAAAATGATATGCCATAAATGTGACAATAGGCGTTGCGTCAACCCGGCCCATTTATTCGCCGGAACACAGGCGGAGAACCTCGCCGACTGTAAAAAGAAAGGGAGGAACAACAGGGGGGAGGCGCAGTGGGAGGCTAAGCTAACGGAGCGGCAGGTGAAGGACATCAGGGAGCAATACAAGTCCGGAGAACTGTCTCAGGTTCATTTGTGCGGAGTTTATAAAATATCGAAAACCGTAATGAGCATGCTTCTTGCGGGAAAAATCTGGCGTCATGTCTAAAAACGATCCTAATTCGCCGTTTTACAAAAATCCGATGCTCCCGGAGCCGCGCATCATCAAAAGCTATTTCCCCACGTTCATCACGGACGTTCTCTATGGAATGGAAATCAGCTACGAAGTCCACAAGCCCGACCTCGGGAGCGATTCTGTGACGATTCATTTCAACGCCAACCGCGACGACTTCCGCGCCGCTCGTTATGAATGGTTGCAGCGCATGAGTGTCCAGATTGTTACGACGGTTGAAACAACGGAGGGATTGTTCGCGTGAGAACATTTCTCGCTATTATTCAAATCCCATTCATCGCCACGGGCTTCGCTTGGGGATTGGTTGAGTTTGGACTAAGCGCGGGCAGGCATGCCGCAATTAAGATCATGGTGAAAAGATTCGGCGAATGATAATCACCCCACACGACACCGGAACCTATCTCGTGCAATCCCGAAAGGATTCCGACGACAGCTACATCGTGGACGTAAACGACCTGACTTGTTCCTGCGATGCCTTTACCCGATTCAAAACCGCGTCCGCTGAAAATCCCTGCGCTCATTTAGAAGAGACGCTGGTTGTTCATCATCGGGCGCTGCGACTTTTCAAACAACTAAACCCACAAAACCAATGACCAACTGGCAATCCCTATTCATCGAAGCATTCAACGCACTCGCGAAACGCGCCCACGAAAACGCCCGTTCAAAAGGCTTCTGGAAGGCGAGTGACGACTTGCAAAACCTCGCTGACGCCCACGGACTCGGAAACGAACTCAGGCTCATGCGCAACTCCCAACTTCGCGATCTCATGGTTAGCGAGTTGGGCGAGGCGTGCGAGGGGGAGCGTAAAAACCTCCCGAGCGAAAAGATTCCCGGATTCACGAACGCAGAGGAGGAATACGCGGATTTCGTCATCCGACTGATGGATAAAAACGCCGGACGCGGAATGCGCGTTGCGGAAGCGTTAATCGCGAAAATGGAATACAATTCAGGCCGCGAACCGATGCACGGCGGGAAGCATTTCTAGCTCTATGACCAAGCCAAAGAAAGCGGTGAAAGCTGTTACGGCGTCGAAACGAAAGCTGAAAGAGACGCTTTTCCCGATGGTTAAAGCCACCGGAGAAGTTCTGGAAACCCCCGCCGACAAAAACATTGCCGACAGCGTTGTATCGCAATGCGCGGCGTATATCGAGCTACTTCGGAAAATCGGACGCGACGCACGCATTGATGCAATTAAGAAAATCGCGAAGCTGCTGGACTCGGTTTCGCCATCCACGAACACGGCGGTATTTCTTCGCGAGAAACCGCAGGAACCAAGTCCGGACCTGTTCGCCGAAGCGCCGAAGACGGACGACTCTCTTTTCGGATGAGAAAGCCGAAAGTCACCCTAGACCCACCGCGCTCAAAAAGCCTCTGGCCCGAGAAAAAGATCACCGAAACCAGCGACAAGGATGCAATCATTGCGAATACCCCCGACTATCTCGAAAGAGCGCGGGAGGCATTGCTCTGTGTGGAATCCCGCTGTGATCGGGCGCGCAAAAAGGGGGCATCGGTGAAGCTGGATAACATCGCCCGACAGATTCGCGCATTGCTCCCGACTTTGGAGGAATGGAGGAAGGAAGTGGATGGGATTATCGCGGGCGAAAGTGCGCCGAAGTCGGATTTGTTTTAGCGTTTCAACGTCGTAAAAAATGGATAAAAATACAGAGGAGAAAATTGCGAGATTCTGCGATAACGAAGAAATAGCAGAGGAGCATCTAGCCATGCTCGCGGTGGGCTATAAAAAAGGAGACGACCCGAAGAAAATAATGCGGATCATTACGGGGTCAATTCTGCTCCGTTTCCACGGAATCCCGATCAAATACGGAAGCTCATGAGCTACGTAAACGAACCGGAGTTTTGGATGCGGGAATCGGAGGAGATTGAATTGCGTTCATATCAATCCCTCTGCGTCGAAGAATTGCGCAAAAACATCCGCGCCGGAATCCGCTCACAAATCCTCGCCAGCATGGTCGGGAGCGGAAAGACCGTGATGGCGGCGTATCTCTTGCGCGAATGCTGGAAGAATCAGAGGCGCGGAATCTTCATCGTGGATCGCATTAGCTTGCTGCAACAAACGAGCGCGGTGTTAGACCGCTACGCCATCCCTCACGGAATCATTCAAAGCGGAAACCCGCGATGGAAGCCGGGCGAGCTTATTCAAGTGGCGAGCGTGCAAACTCTGGCAAAACGCGGCTGGCCGGAATCGGCGCTAACGATCATCGACGAGTCACACGTCATCCACGCGACGCACAAGCGGATGATTGAAACGAACAAGGGAATCACCATTGGCCTAACCGCAACGCCGTTCACCAAAGGACTCGGCAAGTTATTCGGCGGGATCGTCAATGTGACCACGGGCGACAAGCTCACGAGCGAGGGCTTCCTTGTCCCGTTCAAAGTGTGGGGCGCGGCGGAACCAGACATGGAAGGCGTGAAGGTCGTCGCGGGTGAATGGGTAGAAGACGAGACAGCCGAGCGCGCCACTCGGATTATTGGAGACGTAGTTGCGGAATACAAACGCCACGGGAACGACGGTAAAGCCATCGTCTTCGGGGTGAATGTCGCGCACTGCGAAGAGTTACAGCGGCAGGCATTGAGCGCGGGAATCAAAGCAGAACTCTATACCTATCACACACCAGACGAAGCGCGGGACTACATGCTGAAAGAGTTTCGGAAACCCGATAGCGAGATTCGCTGGTTGATTTCCGTCGCCGCTCTCTCGCGCGGATTCGACGTTCCGGATGTTTCAGTGATTATCATGTGCCGACCACTGAAAAGTAGCTTCTCGGAATTTGTGCAAATCATCGGGCGCGGCCTGCGGAGTTATCCCGGCAAAAAAGATTGTGTGATTCTCGACCTAGCCGGGAATTTCTCGCGGAACAACTTCGAGAAGACCTATCAACTGGAGGACTTCATGCGCGACGGCGTGAACGAATTGGACGACGGCAAACCGAAACCGAAAGCCGCTCCGGTCAAGCGAGAGAAGAAAATCGCGAAATGCCCGAAATGCGGATTCATGCCCTGCGGTCCCTTCTGTTCGTCCTGCGGATTTGTATTCCCGCCGCAATTCACCACCGCGCACGAAGAAGGTGAGTTAATCGCCATTGCCGCACCAAGGGTCGCCCCAATGACCAAAGAGGCCAAGACAGCCCTTTACGGCGAACTGCGCTACGTTCAGGAGATGAAGAAGCAGAGCGATCAATGGAGGGACGGGAGATTCAAGGATATAACCGGGCAACGGCCGCGCGGAATCAATTCGCCCGCGATACTTCCGACCCGAGCAACCCTTAGCAAGTTGGACGAATTGTGGCGCGCTTATCGGGCCACGTTAATCCGGCGAAGCTATGGGCGGAAAAGGAATGGTTCAGGGAAGAGATCCGCCACGGTTGCCGATCTTTTCGGATAAGAGTTTCAACGTAGTAACAAACCATGAACACACCAAGAACGAACGAACGCAGCCGAGGCGTCCGGCATCTCGAAGATTTCGAGCGGGCGCTTAAAATGGAGTCACTTGCCGTAACTTTGGAGACAGAGCTTATCGAGGCGGAAAAAGCACTCCGAGCCCTCGGCTACGAAAAGCAAGGGATTGGATGGGCGATCACAGTTTCACAACCAAAATAAACAACACCATGCCTAACTTAAACTCCGTCTTCCTCATGGGGAACCTAACCCGTGACGTGGAACTAAAATACACCCCAAAAGGAATGGCCATCGCCTCCTTCGGAATCGCCGTCAATCGCCACTGGACGAATGACGCGGGAGAGAAACAAGAGGAAGTCGCGTTTATCGACGTGGATTTTTTAGGCAAGCGCGCCGAAGTCGTCGGCAAGCATTTCTCGAAGGGTAAATCCATCTTCATCGAAGGCCGATTGAAAATGGATTCGTGGGAAGACAAGACGACTCAGAAGAAAATGCAAAAGCTGAAAGTCGTCGGGGAGTCTTTCGAGTTTATCGGCGCGAAGGATAAAGCGGAAAAGGAACAGCTTTACTGAAATGAGAACCATCGAAATCACCTACAAAATCGAAGCGAACGGAAAGAGCGCGACCCGAACGATCTTTGCAACCTCGGAAGATGAGGACTTGGACGCGCCCGACCTGCCGGAAAAACTATGGAAGGCGCTGCGAGAAAAGCCGATCGAAGAATCGAAAGTTACTGAGTTTCAACCGTCGTAACGAATGAAAATCATCATCTCCGCGCAATACCCGCGAAAAATGCTAGTGCTAACGCCTGAAACGCACGCCGAAGAGTTTCAGCTTCGCGCGATTATTGAGGCATGCGACAAGGCAAAAATCCCAACGCTAAGAACCAGCGATATCGACGGGCGATATGACGGAACCGGAATCGACCTGAAGTCGATATGAACACCCTCCTGCTAATCGACGGCAGTTACTACGTCTATCGCTCCTTCCACGCGATGCCGAATCTCTGCAACCAGCGCGGAGAGCCGACCGGCGCGATTTACGGATTCGTGAAAGCAATCACGCGGATGATGCGACACGTAAGACCAACTCACGCGGCAGTCATTTGGGACGGAATCCCGAAACGTCGCCAAGCGTTGCAGCCGACTTACAAAGAGCATCGGAGCCAGCGATGCGAAGAAATGTCCGCGCAATGGCCGGTGATCGAGAAAATCGTCCCGATGATGGGATTGCGACAGTTGCGTGTTGAAGACGCGGAGAGTGACGATGTGATGGCGAGCTACGCGGCGGATGTTTCCTGCTGCCAGTGGGGTGAAGTCATTCTTGCCACAGCAGACAAAGACTTGCTGCAATGCGTTAGTCGCGAGACGCGGATTTATTCGACGGCGAAACAAGACCGATGCAACGGTGAATTCACCCTCCTAGACGAGAGCGATGTGGATTTGAAATGGGGGGTGAAGCCAGAGCAATTCGGCGACATGCTAGCTCTGATGGGGGACGAATCCGACAACATCGCGGGCGTTCCCGGAATCGGCCCCAAGACCGCCGCGCGACTCATCCGAACTCACGGCAATCTCGAAAACCTCCTCGCCAGCGGAGACGACACCAAAGGACTTCAATCGCACGCAGCAATGGTCCGCCAGAATCGCGAAATGATCCGTCTGGAAGACTGCACGATTCTCCCCGCGCCTCTGGAGGATTTGATAATCGGGGATCGAACGCCGGAATTTAGCCCGGCGATGATCGCCTGCGATATTGACGTTGATTTGCTCGACGGGACACGAGCGCCCGCGCGCCATCAGCCATACCCAAAGCACGACGCCGGAACGTCCAGCGAAGTGCAAAAATGGGACCAATGGGGGAAATGATTATGAGCGACGAAGAAGAAGGGAAATGGAACGAACCCGAGCTTGTTATGTTGGGATCGCTGCCATTCACCGACCCGAGACGAAACTGGTTCACCCTGAAAGAGCAGGGGGCCGTGGCTCGTTATCCGTGGAAGAAAAGCGCCCCGTGGTTCTCCCTCGCTGCATGGAGGCTCGCAACCGTGCATTACAACGCAGTCAGAACACTACGGCTCGCCAATGGTGAATCCTACATGGAAATAGCAATCCCAGCGGAGGCGGTTACGACCGTTGTAACGGAATGAGCTTTTGCCGAAATACTTGGATCGAGAAAACCCGCAAGCAGTATGTTTGCTGGTGGTGCGGTGAAAGAATCCCCGAACTATCCCGCGCATGCTACACCGCAGGGATAGGATTCGAGGGCGATTTCTGGAGTGGACGCGCGCACCCTGAATGCCAAGCGGCGATCAATGAATCAGACGATGATGGCGAAGGATTTGAGGAGCACTCCCATGCGCGCGGAAGGCTCGACGATGACCGTAGTAATTCGCCGTCATTTTCTTCGGATTTTCGCGGATGACCTTCGCGGACTTCGCCAGAGCGCACGGATTGACTCCGCCGCCCGTAATCGAACTCGGCAGGACATACCGCGTCCCGACCGAAACGCACCCGCGCAAGAAAAACGGGATGATGCGACTCGACGCGGACGGCAACGCAGGCATCGCATGGAATCCCGAAAACGGAGACAGCGCGAAACAATGGAAGGCGACCGGGCCGAAGGTCGAAATCGACCACGCGAAAGCAAACGCCGCGCTTTCCGATAGATTGGCGAAAAAACGCACGGAGGAGCGGGAAGGCACCGCGAGGGCCTCGGGCGAATATAACGCCGCCACTGCCATTGTAGGCGCAGCGCACCCCTATCTAGCCGCAAAGATGCTGACGATGGATGCCTGTCGAAGCCTGAAAGTCGATGTGCGCGGGAATCTGCTCATTCCAATGTTTCGACGTAGTAAGTTTTGCTCGCTGCAACGCATCGCGCCCGATGGATCGAAGAAATTCGCCACGGGAGCGCCGAGCAAGGGTGCGTTTCTGGAAATCACCCGCCCCCGCTACTCCATGACCATTTTGTGTGAAGGATTTGCCACGGGAGCGACAATTTTCAGCGCATGCACCGCCGCGCGTGTGATCGTCTGTTTCTCGGCGGAAAATCTCGTCACGGTCGCGGAAAATAACGAGTGGTCGGGACTCGTCACAATCGCCGCAGACAACGACCGCGACACAGAAGAAAGAACCGGCAAAAATCCCGGCATCGAATGCGCCGAGCGGGCCGCTAAGATCATCGGTTGCGGTGTGGCGATTCCGCATCCCGAACTCGGAACCGATTGGCAGGACGTGTTTTCCGAACAACTCGCGCGACTGCAAAAAGCAGAGGAAGGCAAATCTTGGAAAACCTCGCCGCACAAACTGCGCGCATCGGCCCTAAGTTTCGTCGCGCCCGCGATGATGAGAGCGTGTAAAATGATCCCATGAAGAAATCAAACCACGGCGGAAAACGCGCCAACAGCGGACGCAAGCCGCGAGCCACGCCGCGCAGCGCGCTATCGCTCAAGCTGGAGCCAGAGGTGATGACGAAATGGAGCGCGCGAAAAACCGCAGAAGGAATCTCGGGACCGGAGTTGCTCAAAAAGCTACTCGCAAAATAACTCGAAAAAAGGCTTGCACGGTTTCAAATCGCACCCATAATGACGACATGAACAAGCCGCTGACACCCGAGCAAATCGACGAACTCGCAAATCAAATCGCCTACACCGGGGATGCCCTGCGCGGCTCAATCCAGCCCGAACTCAACACCGAGATCAGCAAGATCGTCGGTAAGCTTTTTGGAATCACTCAGCCAAAATGAAAAACCACACCTGCCCCAACATCCCCGCATTGAAGGAAAAAATGCTGGCGAATCTCGTCACGCTGGAAAGCGCCGGAAAGAAACCGACCAAAAAGCATCGCGATGCAGCGGTGCGGAAGCTGGCGGAAATCGTGCGGTAGTTTCAACGTCGTAAAAAATGAAATCCGAAACGAGATGCTGGCGCGAAAGGCACGCGGAATTTGTTCGCGCAAAAGCAAGACTCCGATACGCGGAATACATCTATCAAAAGACTCCGACGGCATGGTTTCACAATCTGAAATAACCATTCGTTCCACCAACACCCTCTCACTCCTCCTCGCGATCATCGGAAAACCCGCCCGCGTAATCCGTAAAAAGCCATGAAACGAACTACTAAAAAATACTACATCAAGGAACGCCACAATCCTCAGTTGGGCGTGACGTTTTACGCGATGGGCCAAATGTCGAAAACCGCAGCGAAATCGCACGAGCGATCTCTCTACGGGTCAAATATCATGCACGCTTACGACGAAGAAACGGAATACCTAGAGGCCGTGGAAAACCACAACGCTCTATGACCTACACCGTCCACGTCTTCGGCCTAGGTGAAGTCTGCCGAGTTCCATCGGCGCATTTCCAACACGCTTATCGTTTTTTCAACGACTACGCGAAAGCGGGTCACGCCACGATTCTTTTCCGCGACGGGGTTTGTCTCCGTGCGTTTGCGCCATGAATACGCTCACGCGAAAGGGATATGCCAGAATCTACGTGCAAGCGGAATCGCAGA
>CAWUCS010000147.1:0-19328 GCA_963920785.1 Sphagnum contortum | reverse complement strand
GTTAACTACACAACAGCTAACACGCAGAATAAGAAATGGTTGCTCGTTGATAATGCTTTCGTAGACCCAAAGGTTGGAACTGGTCTCGTTCGTGTTTCGTTCGTTCCTACACAGTCATTTGTCTTCCGCTCACCAGAAATGAACGCCCTTGTCTATCAAGCTAAGCAGAGTTTCTCATACGCTTGGACAGATTGGCGTAACGTGCTCGGTAGTCTTGGTGATAACTCAGCTCTCAGTTAAATTATCAATTATTATTAGTTCTTCCCCTTCTCTATCCTGTATTTTCGGATACAGGGTGGGATAAGAGGAAGAACATACACACATGAAAAATACAACAAAAATAATCATTGGCGCAATCATTCTTCTTATAATGGGAATCGTGATTGGTTATGCTACACATTCTTCACCAGTGAAGGTTGGCGCTATCGGTCCATCTGACTCTTCAAATTTTACGGCTATTGGTCTTGGAACAAATAGTTCTTATTCTGTAACGTTTGGTAATCGTGTGGCAATGACACCTTCTTCAATTGTTCCTTGCTCAATACAGACTCCAAATGCTACATCTAGTCTGGCTTTTGCAAGTTATGAATTGTATACCCCGTCAACAGTCGCAACTACAACAAAATGGTATCTTGCTTGGGCGACTACTGCCACAGCAACGACAACTAATCTGAATACAAGTTCACAGCTCGCCGCTTCTACAGGTACAGATTATGCAAACTCATTTGAAACGACATATCTACCTCCATTGTCATATGTGACTGTAGGTGTTCTATCGTCATCAACAGCTCAATTAGCAAATGTTTCTGGAGCATGTTCAGCTCAGTTTACAGTAATTCAATAATTATTATGAAACTTATTAAAAACACACAATTTGGAGAAATAAATACTTCATTTGATGGTGTTCTCTATAAAATTACTCAAGAAGGTATTGAAGTGTCAGATGAGGTTGCTCAAAAAATGAGTGAGCAATTTCTTCATACTGTAGAAGTTCTTGATATAATTGAAGCTCCAACAGAAGTTGTTGAAGTAAAAGAGGAACCAAAGATTGAAGTCGAAGTTCAGTCGCCAATTGTTGAGAATAATATTGAATAACCATGTCTATTTCAATTAACGCATACGCATCACCAGAGATTGTACAGAGCGACATAGCTCTTCCTGCAACTTTGACTACTTCGGAAGTAGAATTATTCCGTCTCACTGACCAGACACATCTTCATAAGTCTCAATTGACTATATATGGTTCAACAGTTTTATCAGGTCTTACAACTGTTACTTTCAATTACTACTATGGAGTGAATACGTCTACAACCGCCACTCCTACATGGTTATGGTATCCAGTGTGTCTCTATGCTACAGCAACAGGAATCATGACTCAAAGAAGTGTTCTATTGAACAGTACATCACACACAAGTGCTGATACTCTTTCGTGGGATTTTACAGATAACGTACCACTTGGTGCGGCGTTTGCTTTCAAGATAACAGGTAAATCAAACACGGGAACTCCTGCTTATACTTTGAGAGTTGAATCAAGAGATAATTAATCTAACTATATGGAAGAAGCACTTAAAAACATACAGGACGGTTTTCTCGGAGAAAAATCATTTTCTTCGGAAGGTGTAAAACAACGTGTAACTGAATTGAATCAGTATTTAAGCCTTTTAGATAAGGTTTCTTCTGAAGTAAATAGAGTGTCTTCAATCCATAAAAAAGAGGTTGCTGATATTCTGGCTGAAAAAGCAATCCATGAAAAAAAGATTGAAACATTGAAAGCTGAACATTCTACACTTTCTAAATCGCATGACTCAATCATTAACGATAAAATAAAACATTCATCTGACTTAAGTGCTGATATAAGAGAAAATGAAACTAAATGTAATTCTCTCGATGTTCGAGTACAAGGTTTAATGATTGAACTTAAAAATGCTGATGAAAGGTCAACAGAAATGCGTGGGATTATATCAACCCTAGAACGTGCGGTGAGGAACCTTCAGGCAGATGAAATAATCATAAAGAAGTCTATTGATGACAAAAGAATTGAGGAATCAAAACTCATTTCATCTATTGAGAAAAGAAAAAAGGAAGCTGGTCGTTTGTCGGACGATATAGCTATATTACAGGCACGAACAAAATAAAATGTCTCATAATACAGAACAAATAACTGGAACCATCTTCACGTCAGAAGAAATAAAAAGTTTGATTAATCTTCTCAAGCATCCAAAAATAAAAACTCTTTCAAAGGAGGTCGAGGATTCCGAGAAAAAGAATAAATAATTTGGCTTTCTGGACTCAGATTCGTATTACTACTTCTGGAGGTGGCTCCATAACCATATCTTCTCCTGTTAGTGGAGTGATGAATGGTAGTAATACAGTATTTGGATTTTCTTCCAAACCTACTATTATAGTATCTGATGATGCGTCTTTTAGAGAAGGTTTCGGGTGGTCATGGAATGCTGGAACTTTATCCGCTACATTAATAAATCCCCCAACATACGATGTATATGCAATAAACTAATATGAAGAGAATACTATCAATTATTTCAATAGTCTTTTTCCCATTAATTGTTTTTGCTATACCTTCTACTGTTGATAGAACCGTTGACCATATCCAGCCACTTATACAGAGTGATTATATTAGAGCTACATATTTTATCGCAACATCTACAACTGCGACATCAACATTCGGAGCACCTATATCAAGCCCAGTATTTATTGGTACTTCTACTACTGCTAGCACTACAATATCAACTGGCGGTTTCACTGTCGGAACGAGCGCTTTTGTTGTTCAGCAGACCTCAGGAAGAGTTGGTATCGGGACGACATCTCCAATAACTGCTCTTGTAGTAATCGGGACAACAACCACATCGGGTATCAAATTAACAGGCCTCACGAACTCGATACTTTCAACAGATAGTCTGGGAAATGTTATCGCAACCACAACATCGGGTGGTGGCAGCGGCTCATCCCCCGTCGGCGGTCTCAATGCTCTACAGGTGTATCTTGATTCGACACATCTGACTGGTGACAATACAAAAGGTTCTTTCAATCCCTCAACAGGAAACCTCAACATCTCAAATAATGGAACTTTCGGAGGTAACCTTTCAGCGCCTGAACTTGATGTCGGTAATAACAATCTTTTTGGGGGAGGTGCTACTGCTGCAGTCTTGAATGGTAATGTCGGATTTATGAATGGTGGTGCATACACAGGTAGTTACTATACGAACTTTGGAAATGATGGAAGTGTTGAACTCGCTAGTCATAACATTAGGATTGATAACTCAGGTAATTTTGATATTGGTCTAGGAGTCGCCCCTATTAGTAGTTTTGAAATATACGGAAGTAACTTTGATTTGTATGGGAGTGGGGCAGGACTTACGTTGTCTGCGTATAGTGGTGGGCAGGTTACAACGAATTACAATACACTCGACAACGGTACTGATGGAAGTGCTAGTATAAATGGTTCTTTATCTGTCTATGGAACTATAAATACTGACTATATCGCTGGGTATTATGATAACAATCAGTATATTCTATACAACGATACTGGCGGAGTTACTCTTGGAGATAATGCAGGGATTTATAATGGTGTAAAACTTATTATAAACCAGACAGATGGCATTACTCTTTTCGCAAACTATGGAAGCGTTCAAACTCTGAATGGTGGCGGTTTTGGAAATGTACTTGATGACGGCACTAATAACATGCACGTTTTAGGAAGTCTTCTGGTGGACAACGCTGTTACCGCTTCTTCATTTATAAAATCTGGTGGAACTTCGGCTCAATTCCTCAAGGCTAATGGAAGTACTGACAGCACAACCTATAGTACATACGTTTTTTCAGGAACGTCATCTCAATTTACCAAAGGTGATGGCTCCTATGATTCAAACACATATCTCACAAATGCTTCTGCCGCCTCGACCTATCAGCCAGTACCAATAGCAACTATTGACCTTACTGCACAATCAGCAGCTATTGGAAGTACAGCTCTCATTACCGCTCCTGCAAGTGCAACGTATCGCGTAAGTGTCATCCTCCAAGTTACTCGAGCAGCAACCGTATCATCAGTATTAGGAGGTTCAACAAGTGTCGGTCTTGTATACACAGAGCCAGATGGGTCAGTAAACCAGGGACAGACTATGAGACTAACAGACCAGGGAGGAAACTCTATTACTCCATCAACGGGTAATACAGGTAGCCTCACATGCATTACCTTTATAGTTAAGCATGTCGATATCAATCGTTCCGTCTGGAAGGATTTTAAACTCTACTTCTTGATTTGACATATCATCCTTAAAACTTATACCACTCTACAAAGCCTTCTTCAAAACGTATTGTACATTTGCATCTTCCGCAATGTGCTTCAATTGGGAATGTGCCAGGTTCATTGATAGATTTTGGCCAATCATCGCCACGATGCCCCCACGTCATACACCACCAAAACTTGATTAATTGCCAAGTCATATTACATTAACCTCACACCTTCTTCTTCATCGGTGCCTGTAAGCTCAACATCCTCTTCATCGGCAGTTTCCTCGCCCATTGCTAACACTGCCACGGTAGCAACTGCTGCTCTGATTGATTCAAAGCCTTTCTCGCAATTAGCAAAACATTCATCTAGCACTACTCCTGTTTCATCGCCAGGTGCGGCTAGAAAGCCTTGAACAGCTAGATTCAAATCTGCATAAGACCTTAAATTCTCTACAATTAGTCTATTAATATTTGACGCGCCTTTTTCCATTGCGGCCAACTTTGTCATCGTATCATTGGGTGTATCCATAGGGTATCCTTAATTCTGATAAGATTTTATCGTCAAGTTGTGTACATACCGCCAAGAAAAGTACATCCGCCATAATCGTCATAGCCGATTCGGAGTTAGAACGGGCACGCAATTCTCCCATGCCAGACTCCAAAACATTGACAATCCTAACGATATCCTTCCGACTATATAACTCAATAGTTGCACTTTTACCGTAGTCACCATGCAATGCTCCATTAACCGAAAATGAATTAAACATACCTTTTGGTTGACCAGCGTTACTACCACTATCAGCTATCTCCTGCTCCATTTTAACAGTCCAGTCTTTGCCAGTTGGTGAAAGTTTCCTCATGGCAACTGCCTCTTCGGCCACTTGCTGTTTAGATTTCTTCTGTGCCATGCCCTCTTTTAGAAACAATAACATCCTGTATCTCGGCAAAGCGATATTGTATAAAAGGTTTACTGCACCAATGACCCCATTTTCTCTGTCTACTAGCCGATAGAAGTTATTATAACACCTAGCTAAATCTTTGGTATCTAAAGAGTCTAAGATATTCCAAATAACAACCTCCTCGCTTGGAAATATATTTAGTTGAACATCTTCTAAAGTGACAGTTTTGCTTGCCCCAACATAAAAAGCAATCTTCTGGGCAGCTAACCGAAGTACGTCTACTCCTATACCTCCGACGTTCTTATCGTGCCCGCTTGTTTCAATCAACAATTCGGCTTCATCTTCGCCAATCTCTTTACCTAACTCTTTAAACACTCCCTGCAACCAATAGACGGCATTGTTTTTATCAACCTTATAAGGGAAACTGTATAATTTACCTATCTTGGCAACATGACCAGAGATGGCCTTCTCGTCGTCGGCTGGGATACCATCAAAAACTACTAAACAATTATCAGGGATATCTTCTAGAAGCTTCTTTAGGTTATTAACCATTGTTTGCCGAGTAGTATTCGGCTTTGGCATGTCTCTAATAAATACAATCCTTTCGTCTGCGAATACAGAGTCTTGACGAACCATCTGCTCTAGATAAGCAACAGAGTATACGCCATCGATATTGATTATATCTGGACCAGCAAACTGACCCTTGATTTTGGCAAGGGTCAGTTTGCGATCATGCAAATTTCCAGATATCCAAATTACTTTTGCGTCATTAGCCATTAATGAACCTAGCAATACTTTCTAGCATACCAATCATCTGAATACCTGCTTCTCTGCTATCCTTGAATTCAGAACGGAGTAAAGCAACTTGTAAGTCTTTCAATTCTTTCAAAGAATTAATAGCTGCTCTACGGTCCATGTCTTTATTTAAGCTATCAAGATAGCTGGAAATGTTACTCATGATTGAATTAGATTAGGATATTCGCCGCGATCAAAAGCTTTTACAAACTCTTGTACATTAGGAGAAAGCTCGCTAATATCTACGTTAAAATCTTCTGCGTCATTGTATAGATAATTAACCAAAGCGCAAGCATCTTCATCTTTAGGAATACCTTTGATTTGCTTTTCTTCTAAGTAAGTAGAAATAGCCCAAGCTGATCCTAAAGCTTCTAGCTCATCAACTTTTTTTTGTAAAGATTCGATCATAATTATTTCTTCTTATTGAATGCTCCAAAAGCAATAACGTACTGCTCTTTGGTCCCTGCGGTTTGGTTAACTCGATGCAAAACACCCTCTGTAACCTTATCTCCCGCAAAGTATTTCAGTACCATCGGTTTAGTGCTATTAAACAATTCCATCTGCAAATTGCAGCCTTCCGCTTGCTTGATTGCATCCCGCAAAACAGTCGTTAAGCATTTAAACTCAATGACATCTTCAAGGCCAGGATCAATCTTCGAATCAAGCATCTTTACTTTGCGCAACGACTTCATCGTATTGTCGCTCTTCAAAGTAATAACTTTCTTCTTGCTATCAAATACAATCGTAGTGACGTGGGTGCCATTCTGGCTTCGAACATCGTCATTATACGTTGCCCATACGCCAGCCATTTCCTTATCCCAATCTGTAGACTTGCTGACAAACTTATAGACATTTTGCCGAGCCAAGAATTGACTTTCATCAGGCCAAGCAATCCCAGGATCATGACCAATGAGTACAACCGTAGCGTTGCCAATAGAGATAACAAATTGGTCAGACGGTGAATTTACTGCATCATCAGTCTTACGATGCTCCTTAATCGTTACCGTATCGCTCTCGATAGAGGATAGAGCTTGCAATAGAGCAGGATTATGCTCTTTGTAAATCAAGAAAGTTGTAGCATCTTTGGCATCTACAATGTTATCTCCCTCAATTTCATAAAGAGGGAATCGACCGCCATCGCCGCAAACCGAACGCATTTTCTTCGGGGCAACTATCAACTTCCAATACAGGAATTCTGCCCTAAACTTTTCAAAACCAATGGCGAATAAGACTTTGTCTGTTGCTTGAATTAAAGATGCTTTGTTGATAGCTATGGTTTTATCATAGGTATCAGACAATTTCGGCATTTCAATTTGCCGGAGTTCGCATGGAAGGGTTTGTACCTTATCTCCATCGGATTGTGGGGTAAAGACTAATTCGTTACCCTTCAACTCAACATCAACTACTTCGTTCTTATCAAACGAAACAAGAGTGTTGTATAAATCTTTTGAACTAACGGTTACTACGCCGTCTGCTCCGTAAACATAATCTAAACTGTTCTGGCTGGTAAACGTATTAGTAATTGCTACGTTTCCGTTATGAGCCTCGCCGACAATGCTATCCTTTTTTGTAGACAGCGTTACCTTATAGGCATCTGGATACTCCCTCTTTGTGCCAGTTTGAGCAACGCCCAAAACAGGCTGTAAACCGTTAAGAAGACCGACTAATTTTGCTGTAAACTTCATATCTGCTGATTCCTTTCTATGCTTTTATCGGAGTCAGCAGACGAAGGCTCTATGGCAACACAACAGTCATTTCAGCGGCGCGTGTCAGTAGAAAAATGTGAATCTTGTATGGTAAAATCGGCAGTCGTATACGGCAAGCCGTACACTTGCGAAACAGCAGCATAATCTTCTGGCTTACAAGAATGGTGCCATAGAAGTCCTCGGACTTTCTTAATTCTATTGGTGCCCATTATATCCCAATCAACATGGCCACCACACCAGTCTGCTTTAGGATGTTCGCGGATATAGTTTTGATAGCCCAGACAAATATTAGAATCTTCTATTTTTTTTGAAAGTCCATGTATAAAACCTTCGCAGAATGTGGTCTTTTTGTTTGTCTCAACAACTATATCATTTATAACGCCCATCCATGACGGGACGTGCATAGCAACACACTCAGTTCTAAATCCCCAATTTAAATTCTGACATATATTACTATATGTCGGTGCTTGAGTTTGATGAGCTAAATCTACTAATTTAGTAGTCCAATTATATAATGGTATAAATCGTCTACTAAATTTAACAAGTATGTCTAAATCATTCTTTTCTGCCCAACGTAATCCACCATAAAACGCTGTTAAATCACCAACAGTATGACCTCTCTGCATTTCTGTTGTCTCAAAATCAGCATTATAAGCATGAGTTATGCTTTTAAGCTTCTCCCTCTCTGGAGAACAATCATCATGGACTAGCATCTTTAAATGACCATAGTTTCTTTTCCAAGATTCTAATCCCAAATGAACATATGGAATTGATGAGTATGTAGACATTATGATCCCCATTTTAATGTCTGGTTTGTATATTTTCTCTGGTCGTGGCGATGCCGAGTATAGAGTATCTACAGGCACGGTACGAGTGCCGCCATTAGCCGAGAACAATTTTATATCCATTACTTTCATAGATTATTTCTTTACTGGTTCGCCCCTAGATGCCATTGGCGTAATGACACCAGCTTTAACCATATCGTCCATTAGTTGCAATGCTTGCTGATCTGGCTTTGAAGCATAATTAGATACTGTAAGACTATCAGTTCCATTAGAAGCAGTCATGCTCCCAATGCTAGAATCCCATAATAAACTCTGTATTTTTAATGAATTACCAGCTTTGTCTGAATAATCAATAGTTCGACAACCGCCAATCAATAATAATCCAACTATAATTAACTTCTTCATCCTCGCTTCTCCATGATTTCGTACATCATTTTAACCACATTCGCTCTAACGCTACCAGCAGCGAATGCTCTAGCATTCCAGTCTACATCTGGTGGACTAGTTGAAACTTGTTTATGCATCAATTCTTGAAAATCATGCTCCCATGCTTCAAGTCTCTCAATTGTCCACTTCATTTGTTCTTCTGATACTTTATCCATCTTTTTCCTCATCTAGTATTTTCATTACACTTTCTAATTGTTTCGCTATATTATATGTAACAAAATTACATGTGCCAACATATGAAAATGATATCTTTTGATCTTTATCTTGTATTAAGTAAAGCTCGTTCTCTTTAATTGGAGATATCTTATAGCCTTTTTCAGCTATATACTTTTTAGCCCAAGATAATTGCTCATCATTTGGTTCCATTTATTCCATTCCTTGTTCTTTGAACATTTTTTTCCACGGTTCCCAACATGTACTTTCAGAAGCAATTTCATTTACTAAATAATCTCTGGCTGCAAAAATCATCTTCTTTCTCTTTTCTTCGTCAAAGGCTAACTCACTAGCTCTAAAACTCATTTCATCGCTAGTCTTACACCTATATCCAGTCACTCCGTCTATAATCAAATCTGGAAACGCATAATCGTCCTCGGCAATCATGGGCACGCCATACGCATAAGCCTCGGGCACGATACGACAATATGACTCTCGGCTTCCGCCAGTTTTATGTATGATACAATGGAGTAATTGATATACTTGTTTAACAGGAACTTGGTTCGGCTGCCAAGCTTGCCAATCGAATCCTTGAATCCAATTGCCTTGCAGTCTTAGAACATTGTTTATGTCTTGTTGCAACTGTTGGTTTCCCATGCCGTGCCTGCGAAGATTCATGACTTCTGGTGCATGTTGATGCATAGCACCTGGAGCTGGACCTGTTTTCTGATGGGCATTTTGTCCATACCCTAAAATGAATATCTTCTTTTGGCGCGGAGTACAAACTTTATAGAAGATGTTCCACATATCATCTGAATACTTATTGCCATCGTCGCGCGAGATACGACCTATACCAAAAAACTTATCAGGTGCTTGGTATTTAAATTCGATTTGCTGGCTCTTATTATTGATGTCAAAATAGGGACGATAACCTTCTAATTCATTAACAGGTCTAATTCTATCTAATTCTGGTTTGATCCAACCTTTTTGATAATTAGAGACAAAACCGTGGTAATCTATCCAGCCTTGCTGATGAGCTGCTTTTTCCAGTGGAAAACACCAAGTCATTGTATTGTGCCATATTACACATCTTGGTTTTCCTTGCTCCATGATTTTAGGGAGTTCTTTAAGAAATTCTCCATTACACCAAGAAGCGACGATTTTATCTTTAAAATTTTCGGCTGATAATTATATGTTGCTACACCTTGGCTGTCACATATTTCTTTAATTTTTGGATCACAACCAAACATAGGAACTAAATTAATTTTTACATTATATTTTAACCATAGATCAATTTGATGCGATAATTCTGTATCTGCACCGCCAAAAAAACTAGGATAACCTGCTACCCAAATTTCTTTATCCATTAATTATCTCCTGTGCTAATTTCATTTTACGATCCAAATTAACTACACTGTCTTTATAAAGCCAATCGACTACTTTTTTTACACCAATAATTGTCCAAATACTGCATTGTGGTGCCCTATTCTCATAAGTTCTAACAGGAAAATAACGGTTTGTTAATTTATTAACTTGATTAGAAAATTCTTGACACATAAAACAATTACCAGCAATCCCGATCATCTTAAGATTTGTAGATATATAGCCATCGCCATCAACTATACCTCGCCAATAGTGTCTATTTAAATCATCATTTAAATATATTGGCTTTATTGTTAAACTTTTATTCTCAGTTATGCCTTGATTATATAAAGCACTTACTATTGGTCTTGAGCAAATTACTATTGAAGATTGTAAAGAGGATTTACCTGATGGTGTTTTTGAAACAACATCATTTATAGGAGCATCACTTCCTATAAATGATCTAAATTTTTCCAAATGTGTTTTATCTCCTCTTTGCAAAGAAATTCGTAATTGAGCTTCGCTAACATTGCCATCAGTTGCTATAAAACCTAACCAATAAGCTTTTTCTTCTGAATCAATAACATTAAAAATATTCTGATTTACTGTATATTTTCTACGATAGGCTATTTGATTACGAGGTTCTATGCCTCTTGAACGCAGTTCTAATCCAATAACTTTATGAGAAACGCCAAATGCTTTTCCAACGGCATTTGGACTTTTGCCATCAATATACATTTGCACTGCTGCGTCTCTGTCAAATTCTAACTTGTTCATATACATAAAGATCGGTATTATAATTAGGAAAAAATTGATATTCACAAAACGAGGAAGCCTTTCGGCTTCCTCGTTGTTTACTTCCGTTTTTTACGTTTCTTTTTCAGAGCTTTCGCGTCTGCTTCTCGTCTTATTTTTTCTTCTTCGTACCACTTCATTGCGACTGCTGGTACGTGGTCTTGACTTACCATTTTCTCATAGATTTCCCAAGCTTTATGCTTAATACGGGATAACCCATTGTCAATGGCTTTGACTGCTTTCAGATCGTCGGAACCGACTACATCTTTGGCAATCTCTTCGTAACTATATTTTTGTACATATTGAACAAAAACATCTTGCTCGAATGGTGATAACTTGGCAAGCATTTTTTTCATGAAGTTCTTAATGAACTCCTGTACTTCCATATTATCTAAAATCGGCGAATCTTTACTTTGGACGATATTGATTAATGATAAATCGTCATTATCATGACTTCGATCTTGGTCGAGAGACTTACTCTCGTTGAGAATTCTAATTCTATTTTGATGGGCTGTTTTTAGCGTAGTAGCTAAATGACGCCTTATACATAATAAGGCGAATCTGTCAAACATTGCAGGCATTCCTTCTATGGAACCCCTGGTTTCATCATAATCTTTGATTGCTTTATACTGTAATGCATACAAGCATTCTTGATAAATATCATCAAATGAGAACCCAGGAATTTTAAATTTGCCAGCAATCTTCTTTATTTTAACTTCGAGCCCGTCAGAAATCTTTCTAAATGCGTCATCTATTTCTACTTTGTGTTTAGCGTTTCTGATCTTGTAGACCAGTGTTCTATACAAATCTGCTTCTAAATCAACGTTCGGTTTGCTCCCAACCTCAACCTGTTTAGATTGAGGTATCAACTAAACCCTCCTAGTAGGACTATTGTGCAGCCAACTCCCTTTCAAGTTTGGCTAGTAGCATGATTGATTCAACCGACCATTTCTCTAAGAGAATTTGCGGGTTGACATTAAGGGCTACATCGCGTGCAACAGAGCATATAGATGTAATCATACCAGTTATAAGGTATATCGACAGTTTCCTATCTATTTTTCCAACCTGATGAATGTATCTCTGTTTTTCGTCGTCGCTTAGGAAAATTAAGCCGCTCGTACTCTTAGGACAAGAAAAAATAACCATCAGCGTTCGCAAATGATCCATAATCCCATCGAATACTTGTTGAAACTCAATCCCTTTGTTAAGAATATCTCCAACTATCTGCATCATAGCTTGAGCGTTTTTAGCCAATACGGAATCAAACAACTCAAAGTATAGGTCATCATTGACCGTTCCCATTCCCTGTTGGGCTAAATCTACCGTTATCTTACTATCACCCGCAAACATCCTTAGAAGTTGCAGATTTCTTAAACCATTTCGTAAAGAACCGTCAGAAAGCCTTGCGGCAATTTTTAAAGCACCATCTTCGGCTTCAATCTTCTCTTGCCCAGCAACATACTCAAGCTGCCCCTTAATCGTTGGCCAAGCAATCTTTCCAAAGCGTAAAGGAATACAACGAGATTGCGTTGTTCCCTTCATCTTATGCAAATCTGTTGTACAAAGAACATATCTTAGATAATCAGGTGGCTCCTCAAAGACTTTCAAAGCGGCTTCCGCCGCTTCTTTGGTCAACATATGGACTTCGTCAATGATAACGTATTTAACTCTTACGTTAACTGGATGCCCACCAGCGAAGTCTTGAAGACTACGAATTAGATCAATACCGCGATCCGAAGCGGCGTTAATCTCCTTAATTTCTGAAGATTCCCCCTCAAATATTTCACGACATAACTTGCATACTCCACAAGGCTCCATTGTTGGGCCTTTTTCGCAGTTCTCCATTGCTGCAAGGATTCTCGCTACGGAAGTCTTTCCGCAGCCTAAAAAGCCTGCAAAAACGAACGTTTGCGGCATCTTACCGCTTTTAAACGCATTCGTTAAGATTGTTTTGGAAACATCCTGCCCAACTACCTCAGACAACCGTTTAGGACGGTACTTGAGAGCAAGAACGTCAGTATTGCTTTCTGCCATTATCTAATACCTGCTTCTTTAAACCAAAGGTCAATATACGGATCAATAAACGCGCATTGTTCAACAATAGAGAAATTACTATTGTCTACATAAAGCGTATAGTTTTCTTTAGGGAATGAATCTAATGCCGTTTCGGATGGATGTTGATCGTTTGATAAAATCCTACCGAGACGAATCGTCTTCGCCGCTACCTCTTTCCCAATCGTAACTTCGTTCGGAAACCTTGCGTCAGCCACAAGGGCCAATTCCACACCCTCTTTTTTGATTTGATTGTAAGTGCCTCGTGCCCAACAATCGCCGTAAAGACGCCGACAAATGTCAGTTCCAAAGACTTGCATGACTTCACGAGCAGTCATTGGGCCTTTTTTGTATTCACTGCCATAATAAACTTTGCCAATTCCAGGAGCATCCATGTATGGACTTAAATTAGGACGGAATTCATTCGCTAGATTCTCCCACAACAGATGAGGAATTGGAGCATTCTTTTGTTCATCCGTGCCCCAGCATCCTTCATATGGAATACCCAAAACATCTATACAGAAAGCTTTTAAGGGATCAGCAAAAGAGTATACTTTTACTGATGCTCCATTATCAGGTTCTATAAATGAGGCCATTTCTGAATTATTCAGCGTTTGGAAACCGCCATTTCCAGTTGATAGTTTCAATCTCAATTCCCCTCTATCATCGATATAAAACTGTCCGCGATTAGGCTGCATATTCAATCTATAATTTAGATATTTTGCTTTTATATAGTTAGATAACGTCGATTTTCCAGCTTGTTTTCTACCACTAACTACAACTACTAATTGTTTCATTATTTACTCCAAAATGTCTATAAACCAAATTAATCCACTCTCTAAATTCTTCGACAGACATTGCATTTTTAGCAAAATTGCAATGTTTACAACATGATACTGAATTTGATTTTATATATCCAACGTTACTGTCAAGTCTATCTATTTTATTATGGTAAATTACCAATGGTGATATATAATCTTTTTGTCGATTTTTACGTTCACAACTTTTGGTCATTCCTGATCTTCCACAAAAATGACAAGGCTGTAATATAATTTCCCAAAATTCGTCGTGGGTTAACTCTACAACCTTATTTCTATACAAAGCACATGCTTTCCAAACATCAAAAGTAGCTTTCTTAACTGCTTCTTCTCTGGTCGTTAGCCGATTATGTCCAAAATTACGTGAACATCCGCAAGATTTGCAATCTCCATTGCGTAAACGAGAACTTTTTCTAATACAAATTTTTCCACATTCGCATTGACATTCCCATGCAATTTCTTGGTTATTAGCAATCTTACTGTCAGATTGTTTAATAACAGTCAACATTTTGAACTTTTGACCTGTTAAATCATACATAATAAAAAGGGCGGTGGTATATACCACCGCCCTTACAATCGTCGTTTTAAGCTCGTTTTCAGACCACTTTCACAAACAGAACGGTCTTACGCTCAAGGTTGATATCAGTAATCGACGTGACTTCTTTTCCACGCTGATCTGTCAAATACCAATCATTTTTCGTTCTACCGCTATTGGTTTGACCCAAGTAGAATTTAAATTTAACACTTGCGTCTGGCTTGCGAAGCTCCCATTTATCGGCTCCCCTTACATATACATAGTGTTTGCCATCACGCTTATTCCCGCCATAGAGTACGTCATATGACTCTTCGCCATCAACAAATACTTGTGGGAAATATGCTTCCCATGATTTGTCTTTTTCAGATGCGGCTAATGCATTGTCTACATTGGCATCCGTAACATACTTCTTGGCAGCTTCTAATATTTTATCTAGTTTCGGCCCAGAGTTTACAATGCTTCCTTGATTGTATTCGTCATAAGCCCATAGCTCATATCGAGCCTTAATATCTGGAATAGATTTTGGTTTAACCGCTGCAACTACAGCTTGCTTTTCAGGCTTCTTGTTACTTTGTTTAACCATCATCTTGCCGTCAGGGCGGCGAACTGGCACATAATCTTCCGCATCATCTTCCATTTCCCCCTTTAGTTCTCGAACTTCTTCAGTCAAAGAGCTAACAGCATTTGCCAATTCTGTAAATGCTTCTAAAATTGCTGTGTCTGTTAATTTACCGCTCTTTATTGCTGGTTTTTTAACGGTTTTAACTGCTGGTTTTGCTGTTTTTCTTGGCATCTTTATTCCTTTTTCCAATCTACTTTATCTTTAAGAATGTCTGGTACGTCGCCACGCTTCATATAATCTACGCCAACTGTTCGAAGCATGACGGCATGATCCTTCATATCAAAAGGAACTACCTTGCCATCACCTTCACGAGACAAACTACATAACACATCCATAGCTAACAAAGCTTGATGTTTCTCATCCCATGACACCCAATCATTCATATTAACAATTACATAGTAATCGTAATTGACATCTAATCTGATTGGATAAGAGACGGTTTTAACTTCCCATAAAGGCTTACCTTCCTTTGGGTCTTTATTAATTACACCAAAACATACTATTGATTTGGGATTTAATCCATCCAAAATTTCTGGATATTTTTCTACAAGCTTTGTTACTATTGGTGTAAATTCTTCAATTCTTTCAAATTCTGGACGTATTTGGGGCATCTTAAACTACCTTATAAATTCCATTATCAAATACAACTAATTTATTAAGAAATTTAATTGTTGCTAGTTGCAATGAATAATGTGTTTTCCTATGTTCATTTCGGCTAATTAAACATAAATTATTAATATCATTATCGTCACGAATACCATTAACATGATGTATACATTCGTTAGCATATAATTTTCTACCAATGTCTAACTCTATAATCATGCCATGTAGATTGCCCTGAATACCATTCCTTTGACGCCGACGATGCTGATTTGGAAGATGAGAAAAATCAAATTTAGGTTTTACTAAATCTTTCATGGCATCGGTCATTATTTTTTTATTTTGTTCTGTTTGATTCAGTACATATTTTTTACTATCCCAATTAAACCATATAAATTTATTCAACAAATTATAACCACAAAATTCTAAAGAATAATGTCCTTTTGTATGTTCTGAACGGTTTTTATATAAATATAGATTATTTATATTGTTGTTTATTTTATCTAAATCAATATGGTGTATTATCTCATCTTTCAGTAATTTTCGACCTATATAATTTTCAAAAATATTAGTATGTTCGTATATTCTTTTACCTAACTTTGTAGTTATTCTTTTATAGCCAGATTCAGAAATTCCATCTTTCCATAGCCAATGATTTTCACCGACTATTTGCTTTCTATATTCTCTTTTGTGAGAACAAGGTAAACATAAATCTAAATCTTTACCTCTGGTCTTTCTGCCTTTTAATACAATATATGCTTTTGTTTCTTGCTTATTACCACACACATCACAGACTCGAACAATTGTTCGAGTCTGTCTGTTGTCATTTTCATTTAATTCAATAATCATAAGGATATAGTATCATGCCATGTCATATGATTCCTTCTTTAAAACTCATCGTCATCTATTAGAAGTTGCTTGGCACTTTGGCCAACATTTATGTTGTCTTGTTCTTTTTTGGATAGCAGTTGTTTCTTGAAAGCATCCATAAAAGAGTCGCCCTGATGACGCCAAGTAGCGTTTACTTCTAAGCCAACATCTTCTTTGAATTTTAAACCTTTAAATGGTTCTCCAACGATAGACTGAATATAATTCATTGAACCGTCTTGTAAACAAGCCGATCTAATCCCGTATAATCCCATGTTGTCAGCGGATCGGACCTCAAAACCATAATCAAATACAGATATTTCTCTAACTCGTCTAATATTAGTAAAGATTTGAGCTAAGTAATGCTTTTCTTTCTTTTTAGACATACCGCGAAAGACAGAGTCCCAACCCACTTCTTGAAATGTTGTTTTGTTTTGTTGAGTCGTCATCGACCAATTAGATTCGAAAGCCAAGTCTGGTGAATTTTCATCAGTAACTTTCATCAAAAATCCAGGTACGCCCCGTATAACGTTAATTATAGTTACGATATTACGATTTCTATGAGTGAATATAAAATCCAAAGACCCTGAATCATTGATAAAGAGACTTTTGATATTAGCGATAATGTTGCTTAGATTATCAAACTCTTTCATATTAGTTCTGTAGTGTCATTTTATGTAAAGCTTGTAACTTTTCTTGTGTAACTGGCAAATATGAAAATTGACAACTACCTAATGTTATAGTGTAATTTACATCTACATCTAACATTGTTAATATTTCTTTAACGGTGCCTAACGCCAATATTGCGGATTTTTCCTGAATAGTTATACCTACATAGTATTGTTCTTTGACTTTAGATATTGTATCAATCGTCACCATCTTCTAAATCCTCGATAAATTTAATGATCTTCTCTTCAACTTCTTTACCACTCCAAGCAGCAACAATTTCTGCCACAATAATACTTCTGGCTCTTGCGACCGCTTTCTTAAACAAGTCTAAGTTTCTAAAAACTTTTTGACCTGTTTCTGACATTCCAAAAGTATATAATTCTTCTGCTTCTTCTTCAGATAGTAAATTGTCTATAAATTCAGAAATGTCTTTCGCAAGAACATTGAATACTTTGTCTCTGTTGTTATCTAAGCTTTCTTTAGCTAAAGATTGCATTATAGATGCAACGTACTCATTAACTTTTTCAGCATGAGGAGCATTCTTCAAATCAGAAAATGATTCAGAGAAACTTTCAGTAGCAAAGAAACCTTTACAAGAATCTTTGTATCCATCACCTGAATATGCATCCTCAAACCAATGCATCATTAGTTTGAGGAACATAACAGAGCATTTCTTTTTGCTATCCATAAATCCCATCCTTAAATGTTATTTTTCCATTAGCTATCATCTGTCCAGCACATTTTTGCAGCGAATGGTGTGTTATGGAGTGTTCTTTTTTTGTCATAATGCTTAAATTGTTTGGATCGTTATTTATGCCATTTAAATCTATATGATGCACCAATTCATCGTGAAACAATTTTCTACCAATCATTTTTTCTGCAACATCGCAGTGAAAAAATCTTTTTGATCCATCAAAATTATAACGTCTATAACTTCTAATTCCAAACCATCTTTTTATATTAGTTGTATAACAATTTTTGGGCTCTTCAATAAATATGTCATATTTCATACTATGAGTTTTTTCTAGTTGATATTGTTTTGTTTCATAATTGAACCAAATGGTATTTTCTAAAAATTGAATGGCTGCGTGTTCCATACTATGATGACACATTCTATGTTTACTCTCATTTGTACATAAATATAGATTTGTTACATCATTATTTTTTACATTCATATCGATATGGTGAACGATTTCTGTAGATGATAAATATCTTCCGATTAAATTGGACATAATATATCTATGTTCATACATATATTTTCCATTTATGTTTATTAATTTTCTATCATCTTTTATATATATACCGCCAGACCAATTAGGTGAGTCAGCACCAGTCTTAACTGGTGGTCTATTAATTCTTAAACTTGAGCAAGCTTTACATAAATCAACAATAGATTTCCTACGGACTCTACCTCTTGCGAGTGTACTACTTCGTGTCTTTTCTTCTTTACCACATTGATCGCAAATGCGGGTTAAAAACACTTTCGTGTTAAAGTTTGGGACAGTTCCTTCTTTTATCATAAACCCTCTTGTTATAGCTTCGTGTCTGTTTTCTATAACAAGAGGATTTATCCCTTTACCATTTTCCTAATTCTCCTGATGAAACAGCGGCAACAAAAGCCCATGACTTTTCTGCCTCATCACGCTCACGATCACGATCCGTTCTGTTGTCAAATAGCTTTAACAATTCGTTATCCTCTTTCGCATCCCACCCCTCCCTAGCGAAAGCTCCATTACGTTGTAAGCGGACAAATGGCATACTGATTTCATCAGCAGTTACACCTAAATGCTTTGCAATTTCTGGCAAGGATGGTTTGGCACCCTTTATGAATGCAATCAGGCACGCTACTCCGTAGCCGCCTTGCTTCTCGTCCTCTTCAACCGCTCTCCAATTTTCGCCGCAAATCTTTCTAACTTGGTCTTCGTACTTCATGGTATTATCCATTTGATTGATCTATCCTTATGGCGGATTAAGC
>CAWUCS010000146.1:0-17236 GCA_963920785.1 Sphagnum contortum | reverse complement strand
GGGAAGATCGTTTCGTATTCACCCGAAAGGACTTCATCCGCATCCGGGAAGCGCTCGCGATTGGCGAATGCTTCGCGGTCGTCGATCACGGTGGTCTGGAAGCCGGCCATCGTCAGAACCTGCGAAAGGCTCTTCGAGATATGCCCAGCGCCGAAGATCATGGCCCGAGGCGCCGGCGTAATGGGTTCAACGAACACATCGAGTTGCCCGCCGCAAATCAGCCCGTTATCGTAGGCCGCATCCTGTCCAAGATTGAAGCTCATATGGCGGGGCTTTCCGGTGTCCATCACTTCACGCGCGGCGTTCCACACTTCCGCTTCCACGCAGCCGCCCCCGATCGTGCCGACCAGCGAACCATCTTCACGCACCAGGAGTTTCGCGCTTTCGTAGCTGGGGATTGACCCTCGCACCTGGACAATGGTTGCCAGCGCGCACTTCTGTCCCAACCGGCGTAGGCGGGTTAACTCGTCGTAAACGTCCACTGTTATGGATTATAGCTTTAGAGTCCCTACCAGGTCGTTTACGTCCTTGATGGACTGAGACTTCAGGAAGTCTTTCAATTGCATGACAATGCGCGGGGTGGACGTGGGATCCCAAAAAGAAGCCGTGCCGACCTCGACCGCGCGTGCGCCCGCCACCAGGAATTCGGCGGCATCTTCTCCGGTAGCGATTCCACCCATTCCAATAACCGGAATCTTGACAGCGCGCGCAGCCTGGTACACGAATCGCAGGGCGAGCGGCTTAATGGCGGGTCCGGAAAGGCCACCGAAACCGGCGCCAATGCGCGAGGTGCGTGTGCGAGCGTCAACCGGCAGCGAAATGAACGTGTTCACCAGGGAAATCGCGTCCGCGCCAGAGTCTTCAGCGGCTTTGGCAAGCGGTTCGATCGCGGCTACGTTGGGCGAAAGCTTCACGATCAACGGGCGGCGCGCAATATTCGCCTTGACCGCCCGGACGAGATCCCCCAGGCACGCCGGATCGCTCGAAAAGAAGATGCCACCGTGTTTCGTGTTCGGGCAGGAGACATTGAGTTCATAAGCATCCACACCCTCCGCATCCTCAAGAACCCGGACGACTTCTACGTAGTCCTCCGCGGCGTAACCGAACACGTTAGCGAAGATCTTTGTCTTGAGGGTGCGCAGAGCGGGAAGTTTCTCGCCGGCAAATGCCCTTACGCCGATATTCTGCAAACCTACCGAGTTGATCATCCCTGCTTCCGCCTCCCACAGACGCGGCGCTGGATTCCCTTCAATAGGCGCTTTCGAAAGGCCTTTTACGACGATGGCGCCGAGTTCATTGAGATCGAAGAGAGGAAGGAACTCCACTCCGTAGCCGATGGTTCCTGAAGCGGCGATGACCGGATTGGAAAGCGTGAGTCCGCAGAGAGGGACAGTGAGCCGGGGTGTCATGCGATGATCGAGTGTTGATGAACGAATCGTCCACGCTGGATGCTGGACCTGCCCTGCGAAATCCTTTCTTACGGAAGATTGCAACGATCCTTTATTGGACGCTGCCTTCCTTATTTTGCCTGGTGCTTTATCGTACCGCGCTAAAAACGTGGTTCATGGGTGACGACTTTGTCTGGCTCGGCCAGCTAACCCAGATTCATAACGGGCACGACTTGTGGATCGCTGTATTCCAGCCGACTGTTCACGGAACATTCCGCCCCCTCAGCGAGCGCGCCTACTTTCTGGTTCTACGGCAGTTGTTCGGGTTTGACCCGTTGCCATTCCGGATCTGTGTTTTTATCACCCAATTTGCAAATCTCATCCTGCTCTGTTCGATTGTCCGGAAGTTGACGGGCTCCGCTTTGGTGGGCTTCCTCGCACCGTTCATCTGGGTAGCCAATTCCAGCCTGGTCATCACCATGGCATGGGCATGCACCTATATGCAGGTGATCTGCGGGTTCTGCCTGCTTTTGCCCTTCCGGCTGTTGCTCGCATATATCGATACCGGAAAACGCCGGTACTTCTGGTGGCAGTGGGCCGTGTTTTTGCTCGGCTTTTTGATGATGGAAAGCGAGATCGTGTATCCGGCTCTGGCGGCCGCTTACCTCCTCGTCCGGTCTCGCAAACACCTGCTCTCCCTAGCCCCGATGTTCGCGGTCTCACTGGCCTACGTAATTGTGCATATGACGTTTGCCGTTCCAGTCAAGGTGGGCCCTTATGCGATGCACTTCGATGTCTGGATCGTCGCCACCCTGACGCGTTATTGGAAGTTAGCGCTTGCTTGCGACGGGACTGCGTTGTACTCGGTGTTGCCAAGGTTTCTGGTAAAGAGTCAGGTGGTGCTCCTGACGCTCGGGTTAGCGGTATTTCTCGTGAGGCGGCTGCTCCGGCGAGATTGGGTTCCCGTGGTATTTCTTGCATGGTTCGTCATCCTGTTGGCGCCGGTGTTGCCGTTGAAGGACCACGTAAGCCCGTACTATTTGACGTTGCCGTTAATCGGAATTTCGGCGCTGGGCGCCTATGCGGTGGCGCTTGCGTGGCACGGGGCTTACTACGAACGGGGCTTGGCGGCGGGGCTTGCCGTCCTGTACCTGGTAAATGCGGTTCCCGTTACCCGCCAGATGCTGCGTGTTCGTTACGAGAGAAGTGAACAGGCCAGAATCCTGGTGGGCGGAGTGGTGACCGCGCGTGAATTACATCCAGGCAAAACCATTTTGCTTACCGGTGTCGATAACACGCTGTACTGGAACGCCATTCATGACGGAGCATTCGAGGCATTAGGCATTCCGGATGTCTACCTGGCGCCCGGATCCGAACGAGCGATCAAGCAGATAGCGGGAGACACCAATCCAACCGATCATGTGTTGCCACAGGCTTCGGTGAAGAGGGCGCTGGCCAACAATGCGATGGTGGTTTATGAGGCGGGCGGTCCACGTCTCAAGAACATTACGAGAGTCTACGCCGGGGCGGCCAGATCCTTTGACGCCGGTCAGCCGCGGCGTGTGGATGCTGGAGTGGCCGTGCAGGACGAACAGTTCGGCAAAGATTGGTATCCCCGCGATGAAACGATGCGCTGGATGCCGAAGCGTGCCTCGCTGACCATCGCCGGTCCACGAACTGCCAGCGAAAGGCTCTACATTCGAGGCAACTGTGTGGCGGAGGAAACGCGCGACGGACCGCTTCATTTGAGCGTCTCGGCGAATGGATCCTTGCTCGGGATAAGCGAGATTCGAAACTGCGCGCAGCCGGTGGAATTCGATTATGCTTTTCCGCCGGGTTTGGTCGGGCAGCCTTCGCTGACGGTTGTGCTGGAAGTGGACCGAACGTATTTGGCGCCGCCGGACATTCGCCCGTTCGGACTGTATTTCGGCTCGTTTGAAGTGCGTTAGGGGGCGTCCCGGGCATGGCGAGCCGCAACGAGCCTGCCGTGGTGATGAATCATACGCACTGAGTCTCGCCCTTGCTTTTTGTTCGCTCGGGTACAGGTATCCGGGGAACGTTCGAATATACTGTGTGATTAACCAAACACCGGCGAGCCCTGGAGGTGACCGCTGACTGCTGCCGATATATTAGCGGGACCCATTCTGCGCCGGGTTGAACAGGACCTGGTTTCTGTATGGGTGGCGCTCACTGTCCAGGCCACTGTGCGCCTCGAAATCTTTAACGGAGTTGGTGAAGCCGGTTCATTGGGGAAGGCTATCGACGCCAAACCCATCGATACCGTCAACAACAAGCATGATTTTCAAACCTTGGACGTGGGCAAAGGTCTCCACGTCGCCGTTGCGGTTTGGGAACCGGCCGCGACCGCAGGTCTGCAATGGGGCGGCCTCTACTCCTACGACCTCAAAATCAAGCCGGCAGGCGGCAGCGGGGCAGGCACAGAAGCCGGATTAAAAGACCTCGGCCTTCTTACCGATACCCCGATCGAAGCCGGCGGGGCCTCTCATCCGCACCTGGCGTTGGGTTATCAGGCTAACTGGCTTCCCAGCTTCGCGCTGCCGCCGGCTAGCCTGCGCGATCTCAAAATGATCCAGGGCTCCTGCCGCGGTACCAACGGCCACGGACGAGATGCCATGGCTCCGATCGATGACCTCCTGCGCACCCTCATCGCAGATCCTCTTGCGCGCCCGCACCAGATGTACCTCACCGGAGACCAGATCTACGCCGACGAAGGCGCGCCTGAACTCGTTGAAATCATCAATAAAGCCACCGGCCAGTGGCTGGGCGGCGACGCAAGCAAGTGCTTCGAAAAACTGCGCATCGAGTTCGATAAGACCAACACCGAAGCCAAAGACTCCTTCGACGTACCAGTCGATATTGCGCACCTGCCGCCTTCCAAGCGTGGCCACCTCATGATTGAGGTCGCGCATTTCACCAGCGATCACACCGATTCGCACGCTATGGGTTTCGGCGAATACTGCGGCACTTATCTCACCGGCTGGTGCAATGTCCCCTGGGGCGATTGGGACGCGAAGAAACGCTTTGCCGACGCCAAGGCCCGGTATAAAGCCTATCTCGCAGCCGTGACTGAGCTGCACAAGAAATCGTGGAATACCGATTTCAGCAGTACCCCTGTCACGGGCATTGCGAGCGATGACGACAAGAAAAAGGCGATCGACGAAATGATCCGTTACTTTGCCGCGCAGCAGTTGCCGCCCGCCGCCTATCGCTCGATTGACGCCTTTCTGAGCCAGGACGATGTGGCCGCCGCGTGGGGCAAGGGCAACACTGACGATGACATCCGCTTCGAACTTTGGAAAAACTGGGCCGCGGCTCAGTCACTCCCACAGCCTCTACCCATTGAGACCGCTTCGCAGGCCGCGGCGCCCGCCGACCCGCTCGGCGCCGCGCGTATGAATCGTCTTGCCCGAGCTCTCACGCCCTCATGGTTTACCGGCAAGGAGATGTTCGAGGTTAGCTATGAGTTGGACCCGGGATCCGATCCCAAAGTGCCCACTCTGCGCGTCAAAGGCAGCGAAGAGTTCAACCGTATCCACCGCCTCGAATGGTCCTATCGGGACCTTCCCAAGATTCGCCGCATTCTCGCCAATATCCCCACTTACATGATCTTCGACGATCATGAGGTTACCGACGATTGGAACATCACGTACCTGTGGCAGAAGCTCACGCGCGGTAACTCCCTGGGGCGCAGTGTCACGCGCAACGCCATCGCCGCTTTTACGATCTTCCAGTATTGGGGCAACGATCCCCGCGCCTGCCGCGGCAATAGCCTTCCCAGCCAGGTGCTGGATACCATTGGCGCCCTGTTCGCCGATGCTACCGAAACCTCGCCCGGGCCTTCCGATACCGCGGCGGCTCAGCTCGAAAAATGGTTCGACCTCACGCTGCTACCCGATACGCCCGCCGCTCCGACGGATCCTACCCTTACCACCCGTATGCGTTGGGATTTCCGCTACGACGGTCCCTCGTTTGAAGTGCTCGCCCTCGACAGCCGCACTTGGCGCGGCGCCGAAGCTGACGCCAACGACTTACTGAAAGAACCCTTCTTCGCCGATGCCTCCGCCACGCTGATGACGGACCAGGCCATGCGCATGCAGATTCCCGATCAGCCCGGCGCCGGCGTCAACCCCGACGGCATTTGCTTCGTGATCGCCGCTGCTCCCTTTCTGGGTTTCCCCCCGGTTGAATCCGTGGCCCAGCCGCTCATCAATCTCAAGGACATGATCGAGCGCGACCCCGGCTTCCCGTTCAAGCGCTGGAAAAAGGCGCTGCTATTCGGACGCGTGGAGCATGACCCTGAGACGTGGGGATTCCGCCCCGAACTCTTCGAAGCCATCCTCGCGCGGCTCAACTCGCGCAACCGGGTGATCTTTTATTCCGGCGATGTCCACTACTCCTTCTCCAGCCACATGGACTACTGGCAGCTCGATCCTGCCACAGGCAATGCGAAACAGGCCACGCGATTCGTGCAGTTGACTGCTAGCTCCTTCCATGCGCAGCAGCCAACCGTGGCGTCGGTGTTTGCGCTGGACCTCTTGCAGCAGGTAGGCGCCATCGCTTCTAAGACCAGCCGCTTGGGCTGGCACAGAGGCGCGGCCTCCTCAAACACTTTCCCGCCGCCCATCACGGCTGGGGTCACTCCGTTCAATCAGCATGTGGCGCAATCACTGCTGGACGACCCCATCGTGGTCTCGCCGGACGCAATTCCCCAGGGCACGAAACTGCTCCGCAAACCCGACTGGATGTGGGCGATGGATCTCGATCAGGATGCGCGGGCAGACACCGTTCGCTTTGCCACTACCCCGCCTCCGAATTTTTCCAGCGCCAGCCACCTGGAGATGGTGCAATCGGTGGCTCGCCGGCATGCGTGGCAGGCGCGCATGGCGATAGCGAGGCGCTGGTTCTGGTGGACTAATTTCACCTTTGTCAGTTTTCAGTCCGATGCCCAAGGCAACGCCGGCACGGTTGTCTTCCAGGTGTACTCTTTCGATCCGGACGGCCACGAGCCCGCGGCGCAGCCGTTCCTGACAACCCAGATCGACCTTACCGTAAAGCAGCAGGCCGACCCGGCGCTCCTGGAGGTGTTCTGAGATGAGCGGCGTACTCGCCACCGGCAAGGACATTCTCCGCACTGCCCTGGAAATCAGCCTCCAGACCCTGGAGACCCTGATCGATTCCATCATCTTTTCGTGGCAGGCCCAACGCTACTGCGACGCGGTTGGACTGCCACCCGAGTTGGGCGCGAACGAGTGGACATCCTCCGTGGCCAGCCTGCGCTCCCGCATGGACGCCACGGACGATCCCACCGCTTACGCGCAGATCGCGAAAGACGCGGCTGTCCTTCTAAACGCAATCGGCGGCGCTCTCGCCAAGAAACCGGGTGGCGGATCGATCGACCCCACCGACGCCATGTACCGCGTTCTTCTGCCGGTTCTGCTCGCGGTCAGCGCCAACCCCCGCTCCGGTAAAGTCACAAACTCGGCCGCCCGCTTTTTCTATGTGGCTCTGGCCGGTCTATCGCTCATCGACCAGCGCATTCAGGATAACTACCCTCAAGGGCTGGTGGAAGCGCGCTTCCTATCGGTACTTCGCGATCTCGCCGTGAAAGCTCGCTGGGTGCAGGACAAGAATCAGCCGCAGCCCGGCTCGGCCGATTGGCCGCCGATCCTCACCGATGTCCTTGCGGTCGCTTTCGTCCTCCTCACTTACACGATTCCTGGTTTCAAAGATCGTTTTAAATTTGAAAGCTGGCCGGAACGCTCCCGCCGCTGGAGCTATTGGTGGTACGGCTTCGATCATCCGCCAATCGTTGGATTTGAACAGGCGCAAACGCTCGCCGAGCTTTCCTTCACAGCCGTCTTCGCCCCTAAGGCACCGCCGTTCGACGAGAGCCGCTTCGATGCTGCCCCGGAGCCCCAACGCCCACCCGAGCCGCAGGCGCTGGCGATGATCACCGTCGTTCCCGTAACCAAGACCGTCGACCCCAACGGCAAGGGCGAAATTTTCATCCAGATCGAAACCTTCTCGCAGATTGAAACCGATATCGGCGAAGGCTGGAAGTTTAAGATGGGAGAGACGCCGAGCTTCGGCGCGCTCATCTCCACCAGCAACATCACCCCGATCGGCGACGTCGGCTTCACCTTTGAAATTTCCAAAGAGTGGCCAGATACGCAGTCGAGTACAACAGACGACGGCACAATCGCCTTTCGCGCCACGCAGATCGGCATCGGCGCCCAAGTGGATCTCGAAGATCTCAGCGGATCGGCGCGGATCGAAAAGGGCGAACTCTCCGTTTCCGGAGGGACTTGGCTGAACGATTACGTCCCGAAGCTCCGCTTCACCTTCGATCTGCAAGCGCAGGCAGCCGTTCGTGGCGGCATCCAGTTCACCGGGGGCGCCGGCGGCGACGTATTGATTCCCGTCAACGTTCGCATCCCGTTCATCGTGGGCGCCCTCACTGTGCAGGCCGTGCGCATCCGCGCGCTTCTCGGTAAGGATGACAACTCCTCTGGCTTCAGCCTGCAAGGCACGGTGAACGTCTCCGTCGAGCTGTTCGCCATCCTCACGGTCGTGGTCTCCGGCCTCGGGGCTTCCTACGATGCCGGCACCGCGCCCCAGGGCGAAGGCAATTTCTCCGGAGTCATGAAGCACGGCTGGAATCCCGTGATTCCCACAGGCGCCGGGCTGTCGATCGGGGTCTGGAAAATCTCCGGCGGCGGCGCGCTCTTCTATGACCCCGTAAAAGAAATCCTCTCCGGCGCGCTGGAACTGGATATCGCAGGCAAAGTCGTTGTCAAGGGGATCGGCCTGTACCAGCGCCCCACCGCGCAATCCGTAAAGAGCTGGCTCGCCCTCGTCACCGTCGAGGTTCCTTCTTATTTCCCCGCCGTGCAGCTGGAAGGCCTCGGCTTGCTTTACGGCTCCGATCGCGCTACCTGCACGCAGGCCTTCCTCGCCGCGGTGGGTAACGGCAACCTGAGCGCACTCCTGTTCGGTAGCGATCTCATCAAGAACTCGGCGTCATTCATCGCGGCGCTCGAAACACTCTTCCCTGCCAAGCAAGGCGTCTCGGTGCTTGGCTTCCTCGCCAAATTCACCGCTCTTTCGGAAATGATCTCGCTTTCTGTCGGAGTCATCTTCGAATTCTCCAATCAGGGCCTGATTCACACCTATGTCATCGGCCGCCTGATCGCTGTATGTCCGGCGCCGGCCACCGGGATCAAGATCGATCCCAAGAAGGTCCCCCTCTACATTCAGGCGGATGGCGTCGCTCTCTGGGATAGCGCCACCGACACTCTCGATCTCCGAATCCAATTGAATAACTCCCGTATCTGGGGCGGCGAACTCACCGGCGGCGTCGGCATTTACTACGGTCCCAAACGCAGCGACGTTCCTATTCAGGGCACCTACGTCTCGGTGGGCGGCTTCCATCCTGCTTACCAGCCGCCTTCCGGTTTATATGTTCCGGCGCGCCTCACTCTGACCGTGAGTAAGGGCGACCACCTCAAGATCCAGGTGACGTCCTACTTTGCCGTTACGCCGACATCCGTTCAGTTTGGGATTGGGGGACTGCTCGAAGCGCACCTGTTCGGCTTCGGCATCAAAGGCGCGTTCAACCTCGACATTCTCATCGGCTTTGACGGCAATTATTCCGTTGACGCCAGCGCCAGTGTCGAACTGCTTCTCGGCTCAGAAACCCTGGCCGCGGTGGCGTTCGCAGGTAAGCTTACGGGCACCGGCCCTACTGTTCTCAGCGGCAAAGTCTCGGTGCAGTTCCTCTTCTGGACCCTGAGCAAATCGGGCTCGCTTCAAATCACCGATGGGGATGAGGCCTCGCCTCCGCAACCCGATGTTGCCGCCGCGCTCGCCGCTTCAGTCAGCGCTCCGGCAAACTGGGAAAATACGGGCGCGCCTGGATTGACACTGTCTGACGCCAAACGAGATGGCATCTGGATTTCTCCCAACGCCCCCATGCGCTTCCGCCAGGCGGTGGTTCCCCTCAATACCCCAATCGTCCGCTTCGGGACCGTCAACCTTGACGCGCCGCAAACGCTGACGCTCTCTCTTGCGGCCGGCGCCGTCACCGCGCTGCAAAACGATTTCGCGCTTGGCATGTTCCTCAATCTCAGCCAGGAAGATCAACTTTCCGGAGAAGGCTTTGAACCGCGGGACGCCGGCCTTGAATTCACGCGCGCGCTTTCCGCCGGACCCGTAATCGCCACGCAGGACGATTTCGAAGAGATTCTGCTCGACCCGATGGCGCGGCCGGCTCAACCCGCCGGGTTTGTCATCTCGATTGGAATCCTCCAGTTCACGACTGTTTTTTCGACGCCGGTTGTCACCCCCGCCCCCGTTGGGATCCGGCGCGAACGCTTCAACGTGGTTGACGCCGCACTGAATCCGCAAAAGACCGCCGTCACCCTGTTTGAAGCCCGCACCTCTCTCAAAGCGGGCTGGATGATTGTGCCGGAAGCGGAGGTGCGCGCGTGAGCACGAATGACCGCTTTGTCTCCTGGCTCCGTAGCGCGCCGCCAGCTTCCGGCGCTATTACCCTCATCGCGGCAGGCCATTCCGTCAGTGTGCCGGTCCAACAGTACGGGCCTGGCGATGCGATTGGCATTGCTTCCTCGCTTATCAAGACTCGCTCGCCTTTGCCCGATTCCATCGGGTTCGCGCCGAATCTCTTCCCTTACATCCAATTCACCCAGCCCGATGTTCCCTGGTGGCTGACCCCTGCTAGTCCCGATGCGGCCGGCCAACTTCTGCCCTGGCTAGCGCTGATCGTCCTCGATGCCAGCGCAGGCAATCCGCTGGGCAGCGCGGCCGACGCCAAACTCCCTGTGCTCAACGCACAACCTTTCGATCTACCACCTTCGGGCGAACTGGCGCAGTGGGCCCACGCGCAGATTGCCTCGGAAGGTAATGCCGATAACGCCGCCTTCCAGGCCGGCACGGCTCGCATCCTGTGCCCTCGCGCGCTGGCGCCGTCCACCCGCTACATTGCCTGCCTCGTCCCCGTCTTTGAAGCCGGCCGCCTCGCCGGTCTGGGCCAAACTCCGCCAGACGCCAGGAGCGCGCAAACAGCCTGGTCGAACACCACAACCGCCGCGGTGCCGTTGCCGGTATACGATCACTGGTTCTTCGCCACGGGCCCTAGTGGCGATTTCGAAACACTCGCACGCAAATTGAAAGGCCGCGACATCGCCGGCACGAGTTCCCCTCTCGCGCTCGACGTTTCCGCCGTTTCGGGCAACGTGGCCGGCCAAATTGCCCCATTTGAGGGCGCGCTTAGACCCGTGGGAACGGAAGCCGCCTGGGCTGGCCCCGCCGTCGCGGCAGCACAGAAACAACTCGCCGCCTGGATGACGCGCGAAGCCTCGGGTAGCGCCGCCGCCCCCGTCATCGGGCCTCCAATCTACGGCAGCATCGAAAGCGGTAAGAGCCAGGTAGCTACTGGCTGGGCAGCCGATCTGAATCTCGATCCGCGCCGCCGCGCCGCTGCCGGACTTGGCGCGGAAATAGTGCGCCACCACCAGGACGCACTGGTCGACGAAGCCTGGCGTCAGGTAGGCGATCTTCAGAAGGCGCGCCGCGAACATGCCGGCTCTCTGCTGGCCGACATGGCCACGCTCCGCCTGTATACGCGCCTGGTTGCGCCACTCACCGGAGCGAACGCTCTCCTGACGCTCGCCCCTGCCGCGCGCCGCATGAAGGATGCCACTGCCGGCACCATTGCCGCGAGGCTTTCGGCCAGTACACTCCAAAGCGCGACCCTCACCGGATCATTCCGCCGCGTGGTTGCAGGCAAGATTCCCGTCGCCGCGCGCATGGCAGGACAAGGCGTTGCCCGCACCCTGCCGCTCGCCAATGCCAAGACTGCGGTGAAGGGCGCACAGCCGCCTACCCCCGCCAAACTCGTCACCGACACCCAATTACAGACGGCAGTTCTGGGGCACGCGCTGGATAGCCGCAAGTTCGGCGGTCTCACCACCAGCGACACGACTTCCTCCCCGGGCCACAGCGCCACAACCGGCGGCGGCCCCGCAGTCACGAAAAATCCGGGCGTCACGGTCAACCTCACCGCCAGTCAGGTTGCCATCCTCGCCGGCGCCGCGGCCCAACTCGACGCCCGTCAGCCCGCCGTCGTTCAAGTGGCGGCTACTCAGGAATTTTCCTGGATCGCTCCCGCGCCGCCTGCGGTTACCGCCTCGGTGCGCTTTCAAATGCGCCTGAACCTGAGCAACACCGCGCGTCTGCGCTCCGGCTGGTCTATCGTCGCGACGCCTCGATTCCAGCAGGCCCTCAGCGAGTGGCTCGACCCCGCGTTCCTCATGGCAGGCGTGAGCCTTCCGCCGGATACCGCCGCCTTGCTCGAGGTCAACGCCCCTTTCATCGAAGCCCTGATGGTAGGCGCGAATCACGAACTCGCGCGCGAACTCGCCTGGCGCGGCGTGCCCCTCGATCGCGCCTCGACGCTGCTCACTCGTTTCTTCACATCCACCGCTTCGCAGGCGCCGAAAGATCTGCTGGCCATTTCCACGTGGAAAGACCCAGAGGCCCTGGGCTCGCACGTGGCATTCGGTGAGAAGGCTGTCTTCGTACTCCGCAGCCGCCTGGTCGGGCATCTCAGCGAAGCTCTTATCTATCTCTCGCAGGCAGTAGCGGATGGTCCCTACCGCAAGCCGGGCCCGAATCAACTGGCGCCGGTGTTCCGCGGGACCGCCGGGGTCGATACCGCTTACCTTGGCTTCGAGATTGCCCCGGAAGTCCTGGGGGGGGCAGGCCAGGGCGCGGACCTCGGGTGGTATCTGGTGATTCAGGAGATCGAAGGCGCACCGCGCTTTGGTTTCGACGACGGTACGCCCGGCAAGCTCAACACCTGGAACGATGCTGCCTGGGGACTCGTTGGGCTCACCGCACCCGGCGGTTACGTCTCGCTAGCCGCTAAGAAACTCACCCGGCTTCGGCGGCAAATCTGATCTGGGGGGCCGGCTCGGGACACATGGCATCCATTACACTTCAGCGTCCGGTGCGGATTTCCATCCATGCTTCACTGCTGTTGCCGCCAAAATCTTAAACCCCATGGGCACAACTACCGTAGCGCCGACCATCTACCACGAACTCGATGCCAAGCTTCCCATCGCGATGCTGCCCGTGCGCATCGAGACGCGCTACTTTGCCGCCGGCGCCGATCTGGAACTCCGGGTTCGCATCTTCCCTTCCTCTGCGCATGTGACTACAGATCGGCCGTCACCCGACCAGGTGGAACACGACGAAACCGTCGCATACTGGACGGTCCGCGAGAGCAATGGCGATTCCGCCCCTGCTACCCTTGCCGCCTGGCAGCGCATCGCGTCGATGTTCGGCGACGCCCGCGCGCAATGGCTACGCCGCACTCTCGCTCCAGCCAAAACGGCCGATGGTTCCCTGACTTTCCCATCGGTGACCATCACACCGGCCACCACCGATGGCTCCTTCCTTGCGAGCCAGGCCACCGGGCTCCCGACACGGTTCATTGTTTCTGGATTCATCGCTACCCGACGCGTTTCGATACAAGCCGGCCGGCCCATACCGGATACCGTTGCAGTCGGTCCTCACGGCGATGCCACCGCCATTGCGTGGCAGACCGACTTCAAAGCCGCCGAAGCGATCGGGCTCGGTATCCGGATGCCTATTACCCGCGCGGTCGCCACTAAATTGACGCGGATCTACGTCTACGGAGTACGCGAAGCCGCTGCCTCGGCTACCAGCCCCACGGCGCTCGCCGATCTCCTGCAACGCCAGATCCGCGGCGACGGCGCCTCCCTGGTGCCGGCGGGCACTCCCACGAACAACACCACTGACGATCCAACTCCCCAGCCGCCACCCGCTTCCGGCGAAATACCTACATCCGGCACGGACGGTTTCCGCATCGCCCAGGCCCTCGGTGTCGACGCCGGCATCTTCGCCGGCATAGGCGGCTCCGACGCCGTTACCGATTCGCTGGTCACCTCCATGCAGTTGGCGCTATGGCCTGCCACCGTCGAGTACTTCCTGAAACAGGTCATGGCTCCCGTTGTCGATTCCACTACCGCGGCGCGGCTACAGAGCCAGTTTCAGAGCTTCGTACGGCCAGCCGGACCGTTCCCTTCGCTACGACTTGGTTCCCAGCCTTACGGCATTCTGCCCGTCACGTCCTCCGCCAACTGGACGACCGCCGCCGGCGCGGTGGACCAGGTGATGAAAGGCCTCCATACTCTCGCCTCGCAGTGGCTCACGGCCTCGGCGAACGCGCCTCGAGTCGGCGCCAGCGGCGACGTCGGTTCGGACATCATCAGCGTACTTTCGCAATCGCCGGTTTCGCGGCGCTGGACCGGCCGAGTCACCGAATCCCACCTGATCGCCGGCAGGAATTTCGCCGGCGCCGACGCCGCCAAATATACAGCGTCAGTCGCCAACTTGCAGAAGCAGAAGCGCGATGCCGAACTGACCCCCCTTGGCATCGCCGCCAGTCCGCTCGCCCTCGACTTCATCTTCCGCTCCTCCACCTTCGACATCAACGCGCCCCTTGTCGCGCCGGCCGAAGCAGATCGCGCCGCTCCCCTCCCCGCGAACTACATCGCCGCCATGGCGACGGCTACAGCGGACGCTCTCAACAAAGAGACCATCACCGGCGCTTCTCCCCAAACCTTGTTGTATATGTTTCTCCGGCACTCCACGCTGCTGCTGCTGGCCAACGCCGCCTCCACCATCCTTACCGAACCGCCTCTCGCCGAAGCGGTCTTCGTCGAGAACACCGCTGACACCGTGTGGACCCGCCTCAGCACCCCTGTGGCTTCTCTCGGCAACAAGACGGTCGCGCAGGCGCTCAGCGAACCCCTAACTTCGACGGTCGCCACCAACAACGCGGCTCTGCTTGCTGTGAAATTACACCAGCAGGCTCTCAAGAATCTAGCGACCGCTCCGGTCGGCTTACTCGAACGTCTTACAGCAGGCGCCATCGACGCCGCTTCCTTCCGGCTGGATGCCTGGATTACTGCCCAGGCTACCGACCGCTTGCACTCCATGCGCACGGCCACACCCTCCGGCGTTCACCTCGGCGCGTATGCGTGGGTGGATGCTCCTGCCGTTCCTGCCACCGCGCCGGCTGACGGAGCAGTTCCCTTCGCGGATCCGGCCAGCGAAGGCTTTCTGCACGGCGCACGACTCGAACATGCCCGCACAGCCGCCATCCTGCGCGCCGCCTGGCTCAGCCGCAATCACGCTGGCGCCGAGGCGCCTTACGCGATCGATCTCTCCTCTGACCGAGTCCGTCTTGCCAAACAAATTGCCGCGGAGGTGCAGGGCGGCGCCAACCTTGCAGAGCTGCTCGGCGCCCGCGTGGAACGGCTCATGATCGAGAACAACCTGGGTCCGCAGCTGTCCGGTCTGCGCACGCAATTCCCGCTCGATTCCGGTGATGGCCGGCAGCGCATCGATGGAGTCGCACTCGTCCAGTCATGGCAGAAAAACGCCCCTGCGGCCAATCTGCAGCCAGTTTCCGTCCCGCTGCTTGCCGCTGTCGACGCACTCGGCGATCTCCTTCTCGCTGAAGCCATCCATCAGCAATCCTCCGGGAGCGCCAGCCGCGCCCGTACTGCCCTTTCCGGCCTGGAGACCGGCGTTGGCCTGCCTGCCAACTTTGACGTTACTCGCACCCAGCCGGATGCCGTCAACACGGCCTGGCGTCTGGTTCTTCCCATTGCTGAGAGCGGGCTTGACGCCTGGATTGCCGGCCTTGTCGGCAACCCCGCTCAACTGACCGCCTCCGTGGCGCCGGCGTCCGGCCCTCCCAAGACCGTCACCCTCGCATCTCTAGGAGTCACAGCCAAAGGGCTCATGGATTTCGTGGGGGAGGACCCCGAAGCTCCGGCGCTCGCCGCGAGGTTCTCTGAAGCCGCGGGTGGGGGGGCCGTGACCTTTTCACCCGCACTGGAAAGCGCGCTGGTCGTGGCATACGCCCTTTCTTTGCTGTTGCGCAACTCACGCCCACTTTCCAGCGCCGATCTTGGCGATACGGCTCGCACCCCCATTACAGAGTTCGACGTAGCATCCAAACGCCGCCAATGGCTGCATGATCTCGGCCGTGTCCGCCAGCCCATTGAGGCGCTGGGCCTGATAGATGCGGTCCTCACAGCGCACGGAAATTCCCTCACGCTGAAGTTCGCCGCCGCGGGACCGAACCTGACCCTCGTCACGATCGGCGACTGGCCGGATGCCGCGGCCACCGGCACGCTCATCGATGGCTGGAACGAAATCACGCCGGGCCTTCAGGCGGCAACCGGGGTGGCGGTTCACTACAATGCCCCGCGCTCGCGGCCACCGCAGGCCATCCTCGTCCTGGTGCCACCTAATCCCGCGGCGGGCTGGGACGTATTCGGCGTGGAAGCTATTCTGGCCGAAACGGCCGACCTCGCGAAAATCCGTATGGTTCGTCCCTCGGATGTCCACGGCTCCTTCCTGCCCGCTTTGTACTTCGCAGATAACCTTCAGTCCGATACCGTCTCCAGCGACTTCTTGAAGATCGCCTACGTTACGGAGGTGGAACAGTAGCCCATGTCCGTGACTACCTGGACGCGCATCGAGCCCGACATCCTCACGGGCGATCCACAGAAGGACCTCACCCTCGGCATTGCCGCCGAACTGGCTGACCCGCTCTGGCTGCTCGGCCGCCAATGGCAGATGGGCGAATGGAAAGGCGAGGACGCCGGCTCACCTGTCAGCGCGCAAGTCTCAGCAAGCAGCTACGCCATCGATTCGCTTGTCATCGGCTCGCAGACTATCGCCTATCAGCCCGACGCCACGCCCGCCGAAACCCTGGTCGAACGCGATGGCGCTGCCGCCGATCTGCCTTTGCGCGCCACTGGAGGCGGCGCGTTTCTCGACGCCCTCGCTGATAACAAACTTTCCGCCTACCTTGCTGCCGCCAAATCAGCGTTCGCATTCGCATCGCAGACCGGAGCCACGGTCCTCGAACGGACTCTGGCCGCGGCGTCAGGCGTCGATGGCAACGCGGTTCTGGCCGCCTCCAGGCGGGAACGATCGCTCAGATACTCAGCGTTACACCCGCCGATTCGAGCAAATTCACCGCCGCGCTGAACGATTGGCTCGCCTGGTTCGGGCCTCGCGCAAATGCCGCCATTAACCCGGCGTGGCAGACCGACCGGCTGGAATACCGTTTCGCAATGGGCGCTTCGGTGAAGGAAGGCCGCATCGTTCTCACCGCCCCGGAGCATCATGGAGATCGAATCGACTGGGACACCTTCACAGCGTCACCCTTCGCTGCCGCACCCGAAGGGACGCCAGCCAAAGCGGTCGTCACGACACTCACGGCCATGCCAACGCTTCTCCATGTCCCGGGCACGCCATCCCCGTGGTTCTGGGAAGTGGAAGACCCGACCACCGATGCCGCCCGCATTGAAGCCGGCCCCTCCGATACCGCCCGCCTCCTGTTGATCGAAGCCGCCCTTGCCTTCACGCCCGATTGGTTCCTGCTTTCGCTCCGGCTGCCGGTTGCCTCGCTTTCCACCATCGAGAGCCTGCAAATCACCGACACCTACGGCATTACAACATCCATTCGCGCCGCCGATGTGGTCCGCCCGGACACGACCTTTTCACTTTGGAAGGTCAATCAGGGCGCCTCCAGACTGGGCTACCTGCTCTTGCCGCCGCCGAACATTAGTTTCCTGACCAGCGAACCTATCGAAGAAGTCGCCATCGTGCGCGACGAAGCGGCCGACCTGGCCTGGGCTCTCCATCGCATCCCGGCAACGCCGGCCGAAGCGATCCCGCTCGCCGCCCCTCGGACC
>CAWUCS010000138.1:0-16722 GCA_963920785.1 Sphagnum contortum | reverse complement strand
GCGGTCCGCGCATCTCAAACATTGCCTGCAGGGCTCGCATCACTGAGGTGGATGTGGTTGATCTCCCCAAAGCCTGCAGCATTGGCCACCCAGTGGCTTCGTCGACCGCCGCCAGGTACGAGTGTCCCCTTGCTTGAAATATGTCAATGTGGACTCGCTGGAACGGGAGGTGTGCTGGCTGGTGGAGTAGCGGGGATTCGTGTGTGTGTGACGGCCATCGTTCTCTGCATGTTGTGCACGAGCCCGTCACATTCCTGACGTCATTGGAGATGCCTGGCCACCACACTGATCTTGTTGCTCTAGCTAACATTTTTGTTGCCCCCTGGTGTCCTGCATGGAGCTTGCGAATAACCTCCGGGCGCATGCTGGCTGGTATGAGGAGCCGGTCGCCAAAGAGTAGCAGGTTGCCCTGGAGCATAATATCTGGGCGGTACTTATACAAGGCATCCGCTGCCCCATTATGCCCTTTGCTTTCCAACCTAGGTGCACTGCTGTTGCCGCCGCCACATACTCGGGTCGGAGGCCCCTGCTTGCGCCACTTCTTGCACTTGTCTGTCTCGATGTGTTGCTGGTTGGTTTACCGGCTGCATGCTGAGGTGGGCGATTGCCATCGACACCAGGAACTCCCGGTCTTCCTCTGCCCCGTCCGAGAAGACAGCGTCCTCCTGTGTAGCAGTCCGCACTGGTGCCCTGCTAAGGGCGTCGGCGACCACGGCTTCGCGCCCGATTGCCACCTGGCCGTGAAGCTGTATCGCGCCAATGCTGTCTTAAGCTTCAGCAACCTGTCGTTGGGGATTTGGTCAAGGCGCCGGTTGTTGAGGATGGGGACAAGTGGGTTACTGTCCGTGACTATTTCAAAGTGTTGCAACCCGTCCAGAAACAGTGCACACCGCCGCACTGCCCAAGCCACCCCAAGAGCTTCGATCTCGGCCACCCCCGCCCAGTTGCTCTCATGCTTGGTTAACGTCCTCGATCCGCACATGACCGTTCGCCAGTGGCCATCAGGGGCCTTCTGCCGGAGCAGGAAACCTAGGCCTCGCGTCCGGGCGGCGTCGGTAAGCAGCTCGGTCTGGCGCGCTGGCTCAAAGTACGCCAAGTAGGGGGGTGACGATAATATTCTCCGCGCCGCCTCAAACGCCTCGTTCATCTCCAAGGTCCACCGCCACTGGACTCCTTGCTTGTTGAGCGCGCGTAGCGGCCGTACCAGTTCCGTAACCTCGTCGTGAATGGGCTGAGCTGTTGGGCCAAGCCCAAGAAGGATCTAAGCTCAGTGCGGCACGTGGGGGGCGGGAAGTCCGCCAGTCCAGCCACCAGATTGGCGTCAATGTGGAAGTGGCCCTTGCGGATGACAAACCCTCCGAACTTCACCTCAGTCTTGCCAAACTGTACCTTTTCCACATTGAATGAAACGTTCGTGCTCACTTGCCACCTTGAGTACCGCTGCCACATCCTGCAGGTGCTGCTCCCACGTTGCGATGCCACCAAGATGTCCTCGACCACCCTGTGCACATGCTTCATCTTTCCGATACACTTTCCATCTTCTCCCCGAAGATGTCGGCACTTCCGTGCCATCCCATAGGCATTACGGCGATACCGGAAGCGGCCCAGCGGGGTGACAAAGGTAGTCAGCTTGCGGCTCCTCTCGTCCAGCTCTAACTGGTGGTAACCTTTCAGACCGTCAACCACTGTGAAGAATGCCGCCCTGGGGTCGATGCTCGTGACAACTTGGAATGGCGCTGGCGCCAGGAAGGGTGTGCGAAACGTCGCTTTGTTCAAGTTGGTGAGGTCCACCGTGACCCTGCACTGGGAAGGATCCTTTTTCCTCACTGTAACTGTGGGGGAGATGATAGGGGGTGGGTCATTAGGGTCCTCAGCTCGTTCAATAATGTTCTGCCGCAGCATAGCTTGAATCTCGCGTTCAAATGCCGGCTGTAGAGAATCGGTACCGGTCTAGTGGAGTACACAGAGGTGAGGATGGCGTCTGGGCGGAGTCGAATGGACACTTGGCCCCCCTTCATGACCGACACGTCCCGTCTAGCGGCTTTGGGAACTGTTCGCGTAAGGCCCACCAAGCCTTTTGACGCACTAAGTCAAGCACGGGGGGCACTGGTTGGGGGGGTGGCGGTTCCCGCGCCCCATATTTCGTCGCACAAGTGTAAGTGATAGGCCGAGACAAGTCAGACAGTTTATTTCTAAGTTCAGAGTCGCACAAGGTTGTCATGGTCACTACAGCTCCCTGTCGTTTCTGCTCTGCAATCAGGCCACCTTTGAGTATTCGACTCTCGTAGATGCCTAGGCCCAGGCAAGCCCACTTGGATAGCAGCGGGCGGTCCAATCCCTTCATAACGTACACATCCTCCTCATGGTGAAGGTTGCCGAACGAGAAGGCACCACGGAAGTACCCCATGGGCGGAGATGGCCCGTAGACCCGTCGGCCTGGGCGGGTGTAGCCGTTGAGCAGCAATATTAACAGGATCACAGCTTGTAAATAACGATCCGTTTTCCAATATTCCTGGTCCCAGACACTGTGTTGCAGCACGTTCGCGACTCAAAATGTGGTATTTCCTTTCTTTTATCATGGTATTTGGTGTGTTTGTCATCTCTAAACAACATAATTCTGGTGTGCAACGGTAGTACTTGTCAGACCTTGCACGCGACAAGCGACTTCGCGCATGCGCAGTAGTGCTGATGCGCAGGCGCAGTGTTAACATTGCTGCTAAAGCCAAACCAGCAGTTCAGCCTGCAGCAGCAGCAGCCCTTGTCAAAGAGGAGGAGGAGAGACAAGGGAGGAAGGGAGGGGACACTCCTGCTGCTGCTGCTGCATGGGCCGCCTGGCAGTGTCAAAGAGGAGGAGGAGAGACAAGGGAGGAAGGACTCCTGCTGCTGCTGCTGCTCCCTTCACAACATGGGCCATCTTCACAACATAGAGTGGGGAAACAAGCAAACGGACAAAAACAAAGGCGGTAAGTGGCGGGGGAGGGGAAATGCTCATAAAACAAGGGCGGGCGGGCGAAACCGTTACAGCCGTTGCAGCTCAATCAAGTTGCTTCTCTGACCATGGCTACATTATTTTCTTTAATTTGGAAGGGCTAACTGTGGCTGGAAGGATAAGACATATCCTGACCCAGGAGGAGCGAAGCCTTCTTGTGTGGCCTTGTGAGATCAAGGTGGAGGACTTCAACGTGGAAGTGGAGGATCTGGATGTCGCCAACAAGGTGGGGCTCGAAGTACGCTTGATGATACCAAGCTTTGTGGAACTGAGATTGAGCCACAAGGAGACGGGCGAGCCAATGGAAATTAACATGTCGGCAAAAGTGATTGTCCTTTCTGTGGCTTAATTAATACCAGCACTAAACATGAATTCCTTTTCAACGTGCTTGTGAAACCCACCTCGAACAGGTGTTGTTGAGAGAAGCGACTAGTGCACCAAACGAGTCCGGAATTAACATGTCGGCAAAAGTGATTGTCCTTTCTGTGGCTTAATTAATTAATAAAAGACAAACACTAAACATGAATTCTGTTTATTATTTTGTGTTGTAGCATATTCCTGGACGTCCCAAAATTCTTGGGACACTTGTAAAAGTAACACTGGACATTATTATACACATTATTTCTTGCTTGGGGGAGTCTTTGCCTCCTTGTCTGCGACGCGCTTGGAGGGGGGCCTTGCAGACGCTCCCGACGGAGGCGGTCTTCTTGGCCACCTTAGCCATGGCCTCCTGGAGCTTCACGACGGCCGTGTCCACGTTCTTAGCGGCCTTGGCCACAGGTCCCTCCCGGGTGAGAGTGCGGCGACGACGGGTGACCGGTGGGGAAGCCTGAAGGTCGGGCGGATTCCGCGGAGCTGGGACCTGGCAACGACGGACCGGCGGGGAAACCCCGGCGGCGGCAGGAGCCTGAAGGTCGGGCGGATTCCGCGGGGCAGGGACCTGGCAACGACGGGTGACCGGCGGGGAAGCCGCGGCGGGCGAGAGCCTGAGTGTCAGGCGGATTCCTCCGCGGGGCGGCGGCAGCCTGGGCGATGCAGTCATCCTCGTCCTCGGATGACGATGTAACAGTGAGGTCAATCAGAGGAATCTTTGAAGGGGAGGCCATCTTGAAGGAGCAAGTTGTTGCCTCGGAGCCAGTCGTTTGCGGAATGGCGTTTAGGCATTTGTGGTACTGTACTCCAATTCTGTACTCAAATCAAAAGACCATGTACTTACAAATCGTGTCCACATCAACGTACGCTAACAGTCGGCGGAAAAGGCAAAAATAAATGTACATGAAACTGCTATGAACCGGCGGCACCTTTTGTGATGTCCACATCAACGTACGCGGCGGCACCTTATTGATTTTACTTGTTATTGATTTTACGGCAGCTTTCTTCTCGCAGTGCTAAATATTGATTTTTTGTGCAGTTGCAGCATCACATCTAGAATGTCTTTAATCAGCGTAGATGATATTCTAAATTCAAGACCCAAGCCAAGATTCACGGCCAAAGATATATTGTTAGAAGTGCCTTTAAGGATGCAAGTAACGGGCGTGTCCATGTCCGGAAAGTCCATGTTTATCTGGACTTGATAAGGTATAGACACCAGATCTTCCAGGAAAACTTTAGCCGAATAATGTACTGCCACAATGACGCAGACTTTGGGAGTAAACAGCAGGATCACATAGAGAGAATGCGACAAATTTACCCCAACCTAGAAGTCGAAAATAATTTGCCGGACATTGACCTCTTAAAGACAGGAGATCACTGCCTTTTGATCCTGGAGGACTTGTCAAAGGAGCTCTTCAATTCCCATGCCATGCAGAAGCTATTCATCATGGAAAGTCACCACTACAACATCTCGGTGATCTTCACGGCGCAGACGTTCTTCAACCGGTCCAAGATCGGACGGGACATCCCTAGTCAAGTGACCCATCACGTCATTTTTGAGTAAGTCTCGCTTGACGACGCCCGCCCAGTCAGTAACATAATTTATTTCTAGCATGCCGGCGGAAGTCAACACCACCAGGCACGTCTCGAGGATGCTCACTGGCAAGACGGACTGCTTGAGTGACATTCAGGAGTACATCGCCAGGCATTTCACAGGACACGGGGCAGCGTTACGTGTTGGGCGATTTCACCCGCGGTGCAAGGATCCAAAAATGCTAAAATTAAGAACGCAGATATTTCCCAGAGTGACTCCTCTTGGAACCAAGGAGCTGATGCCACTATTTTTTATTGTAGATAAAAAGAAATGATTATTCACAATAGGTAGCCGTACGGTCGAGTCTCGTAGTGTAACGAACAGCGTACAATTTGCCTCCTTACAAATAAATTTTTGGAAAAGACCCTTCTTCTCTGCCTCACGGGACTCCAGTTTCTGCTTCTTGAAACTTGTTCTTCTCCTGACTTGAACAACATTGTAATCACCCAGGACTTCATCCCGGATCAATTTCTCAACGGCTTCGTCAAATTTCTCGTGAGTAAGTTGGTGCTCGTTATAAATGGTTACCCCACTAGTGACATGGTGTTGGCGCAGCCTGTTCGTCTCGTCCCTATAGAGCACCGAGAGTGTTCTACTTCCCATTTGAGCAATTCCTTCCACCTTTTCAAAGACCTGTTTAAAGTGGCCAAAAGCTTCAGAGAGACTGAAGGGAAGTTCCTGGTCTTCCTCAAGCACAAAGTAAAGGGCGTCCGTGCTGACTCGGAGAATCAAAGCACCCAGCTTGTCCAGCTCCATCATCTTCCTATGCATGACAACGCGGCCAATTGAAGTAATCATACAAGACACCGTGACGTTGCTTGTTCGCGAAGGGAACATTACCCTCTCCTTGTTGCTCAAAGTCACCTGTAGAATGTGCTCTGTCATGGGCTCCAGGGTCACAACTCTGTCATTTTTCAGGTGGATGAGGAGCTGTTCATAGCTTTCAAGGAACTGAACAGTATCGTGCTTTTCGGCATTTGTTCCAAAACATCCAAGAAAATAGTTAAGACAGCCCTTGTAAAATTGACGTTGATGTTCGTTTGGAGTGACATTTTCTGGCGTCAGCTCTTCTTGAATGATCTCTTGAAAGTTCATCTTTTCGTTCAGGTCCTTGCAGTAGAGCACTCTCTCCTCGTGAGAAACAGCGTGCTTGGGATACTCGCAGTGGCGCAGTTTCATGAATCCAAGAAGAGTTAGAAATTTTTGGAGGAACAAGCTGCTCTGTTTGTAAATAATCATTTCAAAAAAATTAAAAGAGTAGCCAAGTGTTGATGCATAAGATAACTCTGCAGAAGAGAAGGTTCCCTCGAAGCTCTCTGGATCTCCGTGTGTGTGCACGGCGCAGTTGCTGCAGTTCTTGTTCGCGGTCAATTTCGCACAAATAAGAGGCATGTCGAGAGCAAGCTTTGCAGAGTGTCAGCACAGTGCGTCACCAATTCTTGCGTGCAGAAACGGGTACTTGAGATTGTTTGGCGGGAAGACCCTGCAGTGAACGATGGCCACCACCGCCTTCTTTTTGTAAATCATGCCGCTACCATTGTCGAATTCGATATCCTCCCTCTTCAGATTGTCGCCGATAACCCTCTCATATTTACCGCAAGGCATAGGAAAGGTCGTGCCGACATAAGGGTAGAGGCTAGAAATGTCAAGAATGTGGCAGCGCTTCCCGTCACCCTCTCTCTTGACGTATTTGAGGGCGTAGGCCTCGCACAGAGCAGATTTAAAAGCATCTCTTATCACCATTTTCTCGAGAGGTCTAAATGTCGCACTGCTCAAAATGATAGTAATTCCAAATTAGACTTTTGCGCATCCTTTAACGGAAGCGGCAATTCTCCCAACGCTGAGCAGATGCTTGTTGAGGGAGTTTGCAAGCAGGGCTTGGGCTTCTTGATGGAATTGAACTCACACTCCCAGATAACGAGGCATTTATCCACTTGATCGAAGCACTCCCTCAGTGCAGTTTCAATCTGATAGCAGAATCTATCGTATCTCCTGGACGAAGTCTTGTTGTTTTCCTCATCTTTAAAGGGACAGTTGGGATTCAGCAGCTCATGTCCGTGCCAATAGCAACCGTTTACAAACAGGCAGGTCTTACTTTCAGGGTGATACGCATCGGGATCAACAGCGGCGTCTTCTGACCAGGTCTAAATATCTTCATCTGTCCATTTGGACTAGACCACTCTGTTATCCATCCTGTTGTTTGTGCCTCAGGAACTCGGTGACTTCTAGCTCCACCTGACTGGAAGAATGTTTTGAGCGATATTGGCCAACCACGGAGAAGAGAGTGTCGGGTTCAAGAGCAAAGGTTCGGAAACTCGCCATGACGAATGTTGGCAACGAGGCAAATTTAAATGCCGGCACCAAAGGCAACGTGTCTTCATTGAAATGCTTGGGCCGGTTAAAGAGACGAAGACAATTGTTCTGGAACTCAAGTGACGCCGCAAAGAAGTTCAGTCCGGCAATGCAGTAGATCTCCAGTTCTCTCTTGGCAGAACACTTCAGGGCACTGATGAAGTTAAAAGGCCGGTCTCTTATACTCTCCCAGTAGGTAAATTTCTCACTCGTCCTCTGCTCTGAATCGGTGACCAATTGGTAGTATTTGAATTCAGGCACAGAGGACTGGCCATGGAACATCTTGCCTCCAGTGTTGTTGTCCAGCAATATGGCGGGAAAGAATAGCTCAGACAGCGGTATGTTGTACTGCAAAATCAGATCTTTGCAGCTTCCTTTCAAAAACTGCTCCAGGCAAATGAATCTGATACCAAAATAAGGCACGGTCAAAGACACCACTTTGTTGTTCTTTACCGTCGGCCTTCTCGGAATAATGTCATTGTCCAGCAGGGCCTTTACTATGCAGTTGTTTGCCTGTCCTTCTGTGGTGACAAATACATAGTTTCTGAATTTCTCGTTCAATATGAAACTAATCAGCCGCTCTTCCACAGTCTTCTTGGGCTTTTTGCTCAGCTTGTTAAGCTGCTCTTCCATCTTGATTTCCCTTCCTCGTGGCTTTTTGAAGCTAAAGGTAGCCTTGGCAGTGTAAAGCTCTTTGTTTGCTCCCTCCGGCAGATAAGTCTGCTGGCAAAAGGGTTCCACCGAAACTGCATCACCTTCCTGCTCTAAAAGAGGGTGAAGAAAACTCGAGTAGGAGAAGTTTCCGTGTTGGTCGCTTTCGAAACATACACTTCCCAAAATTGGCGAAATTGTCGAATGGGCGCCGCACGGGTGGATTTCACAGCGGTTGTCAGCACTTCCATAGCACTCAGTGCACCGCGAATTATTAGTCGAGTAGGACATGTGAAGGAAGCCAAGATTCTCCACAAACTTGGAAGTTCCCGGTGTGATCCACTCGCAAAGGTGATCTACGTCTTTCACTTCCCAACAATTGTGACAAATTGGTCCAAATTTACAAACGTGCTCATCGATTCTCTTCTGGTTGCGCAGTCCCTCTCGCCTAAAGCATTTGTCGCACCTGAAGCCTTTGTGAATGCAAAATCTGTGAGAATGAGCTTTTCTGCAACTCTCGCTGAAGAAGCTTGATTTGCAGCCAGAGCATTTGCCGACAAACTGATCTCTCAGGCGACTGTCACAGTAGAGCGATTTTATCAATTCGTTAATGTAGGTGCCGCTGTCTTTAATAAGAGTGCGGTGACAACTGAAACAACTCTCCGTTGTCTTAGCTAGGCACCTGTGCCTAAGATTGTTATAAAATTTAGTTTTGAAGCCACACGATGTGCAAACGAATCCTCTCACATTGTAGAACATCTTAACATCTTTGATTAGCTCAAGGTGACCCAAGTCACCGCTCTTCCTGCAGTAGAGGAAGATTGGTTTCAATGTCAAGTCTCTCTTTTTGGGATACATTTCCAAGAGAGCAGGTGGAGTTTGTGAAGAGAAAATCATCACTTGTGAATTGTAAATTTTAGCCACCTGTTCACACAACTCAGTTCGCTTAGGTTCGTTTTCGGCAGAGAGTTCAGGCACCTCGTGCCTCAGGCGCGCCATCTCGAATGCAATCATAGCACCAAACTTCCTCGTCATTTCCTTTTTTGGTCTGCTAAAGAAGTATCGCACCTGCTCTTGCCCCGTTCCACTTGGCAGCAACAAATTCGGTGCCGCTTCGTGTGCCAGATTCAGCATGTTACCCAGTACGAGGGAAACTAAAAGACAATCATTTTTGAAAGCCAGTGGAAACTTATTGTAACCAACCGGAGTTGATATTCGCCAGCAGCACTTTCCTTCCTTTTCTCCTACTTCTTCTTCTTCTTCTTCTTTGACTTCCTTCTTCACTCTTGCACCGGCAAGGTAGGGATGCTTATTCAGTGGCGTCGGATTGTAATTGTTTCCGCCAATTGCTGCTTCCCCTTCGCCACGGAGAGCTGCTTTTTCTTTTCGGCTCAAAACGTGTTCTACTCCCACAATCTGAAGGTGAGAATAAACTTGATTAAATTAGTACAGAGCTTGTGCTTAAAGCGTCATTACCGTGAAGCGAACCTCTAGACTGTTGTCAACCTGGAGATCCTGCTTGTTAAGCTCAATATAATTTTCAGAGTTCAATACGGTCTCCAACATGCCGCAAAGGATTTGAGCTGCAAGTTCGGGTGGCTCACTTAAGTTGAAATTCCCCAATTTAATCCCCGTCTCTAAAGTAGGGTGGCACAAGGTAAGGTAGCAGCGTTCCCTCTCCAAGACATGTCCGTTCACTCCATCGTAAAAATGTCGTAGTTTCTCAAGCACTTTTGTAATCGCAGATTGCAAGCCCAAAAGACAATTTCTCACCAGGGGTTCATTGCCATTTGCACGTAAGAGTTCAGCACCGAGTCGAAACATGTGATCTTCCAATCGAAAGTTTTCCTGCCGCACAAAATGAGTCTTTTTTAATGTAAACTGGACAGGGGAGGCTTGTTCAAGGGGAATGATGTAGTGGTTACCACTTATTGGCCAACCCGCAAAAGGATCTTGATTTATTTGAGCCATAGCTTATTTTCTGTCAAAATGGCACTTGCAGCAAGATAGTTTGGCGTCATGGAAAGCTTCCTTCACGAAAGCATCATCTTTGTTAGCTACTGCGCATGCGCAGTAATTAAGGTTTCCGCTGGCGGCTGCTACGCTTCCGCCGGCGGCACTCTGGCGTCGAGACATGTCGGTGGCAGCTGTACCAAGAAGCAGCGCAGCAGACAAGTCATGAACGGTGGCGGGCTACTTCTTGCTGAAAGAGGCAGGAGATCTTCAGATCACGTGCGAACCAGACGTGCATTTGCAAAGAGAAGAGCAAATTTCTATTTTCGGAAGAATCCAAGCGAATCGGCCAAATCCCGCGGGGAAAATGAGTGGAAGGGGTGCCCGAGGAAAAGGTAATCATTTACTTAAATTTAGGAAGCGAGATTCTGACTCCCGCTCCCCTGCAGGCGGAAAGCCACGCCGGGGCTCCTCCCCCCCAGACCCCGAGGAGGCGCCGCCCACCGAGAAGTCGCCGGACCCTGCTGCAGAGACGCAGGAGGCGCCGTCCGCCAAGGAGTCGCCGGACCCAGAGACGCTGCCTTCAACCGCGGCCCAGGGCGCAATCCCCAAGACACCGGCGGCTGCAACTTCGGAGGTGGGAGCGGCCCCAACTCCGCGGAATCCGCCCGACCGCTCCCCACCGCCGGCTGCAACGCCTGCAGAGACGCCTTCGACTGCGGCTCAGGGAGCGATTCCCAGGACACCGGCAGTTGTGCCCAAGAGGGCTTCGGAGGCAGGAGCGGCCCCAACTCCGCGGAATCCGCCCGACCGCTCCCGTCGCCCCCCTGACGTCCCTGTTGTCCCTGGTCTCCAACTGGGTGCTCTCACTAGGGACGAACTAATCAAGATGATAGATGATCTGCTGGAGTCGTTCAAGCCTCGTGGACATGCCAGCTATCGCCTGAAGGATTTGCTTCGCCCCAGCAATCGGACCTGCAGCAGCCAAGAAGGTAATACAGTTATTTTTAGCTACTTTCTTAAAGGGTAAAAATGGTTTTTGTTGTTTAGAATGGGATGCGATGAAAGGGCCTTTTCTTCTCGCAGTCCGCTTCTTGGGAATAATGTTCTACGACACAGAGTCGCAGTGGAACAGCATGCCCAAGAAGCTCAAGTGGCTCATCTCCGGGACTGCCACCGGCCTCGTCATCAACTGGGACGTAGACAAGTGGAAGGTACCCCACTTCAATCTCTGGGACTGCCTCCCAAAAGACTTCATCGAGCTCTTCAAAGAGGCCAAAGACCCGAAGGAGTCGATCCTCATCTGTGGTATCGACGTCAAGCAGGATGTTTGGGATTCCCTTAAGATTGAGCTTGGCGACCGCTACGTCGACTTCCAGTACCTGTTTGACGGCATGGTGAGGAAGGGGTACCTCAGCCACTTCAGGGACGCGAACATGAAGCGATGTGGCATGCTGGCCATCCAGCTCTCCATGTGGGGATGGAAGTACGTAACCAAGACCTTCAACAACCGCTACCTCTCCAACGGGCAATTGTGCAACACCGCGAGCTGGTTGAAGAACACGTGGGCTGCGCTCGTAGACCCAGGAGATGATTACTTCCCGCCAGAGTGGATTGTGTAAGTTTGTTTGAATTACTTTGTTGTAATAAAAAATTACTTATGCTTCTTTCTAGCGAGGGTAAGCCCAACGACGTCCCCAGGTTCCTGACCAAGGGCGTCATGTATGACTACAAGCCGAAGAAAGGGCAGGCGGAAGGATTGACTGTGCCTCAGTGGATGTACAATGCGTATGAGGTTTATACCCCGGCGTCGCTTTTCTGGCACCTTGTCCGCGGATCGATCCTAGCAAACCCCGAGTGGCCGGGCGGTGCAATCGACTTCAAGCTTGTTCGCACCATCTTGAAGAGGGAGATGTCCAAGAAGTTCGACGATAAGGGCTTCAACTGCCGCTCGGACAACGAGTGGCCCCAGCTGTTCAGGGACAGCTGCCGCCTGAGGTACGTGGGCTACCACGGAGCGCCGCTGGAGGAACTTGCTCAGGAGGAACTCCTCAATCCCGGATTTGGCGATCCAAGGAAAGCCCCCAAGTTTGGATCGGCCGAGCACTTCCAGATAGAGAAGTACAACCCCGTCCGAGGGCCCTTTCCGGATCCAAGGTAAAAGCAATTTATTTTAATATAATGCATTTGTTTTAGCATCTTCTCTTGCAGACTTTTCGGGCGTCCAGGGAAGAAAAAGACTGGTGGTCTGTACTCCACGTACGACCCTGAACTCGAGGCCACAGTTGCGCGCTTCACCGACGACTACTCCCAGTACTACGTCCCCCCTGATAGAGTGGCGCTGGTCCCAAGTGGGAGGACTGGCCGGACGAGAAGGTGCAAGAGACTGCTGCTGCCAGCAGGGAAAGACTACTTGCTCAGCAAATCGAGGCGGAGCGAGCAGAACAGAGGCCACTGGAAGAGGTTGAGCCCTCGCCCACCGGGCCACTGCAGGATCCCTTTGCCCGCTACAATTTCGGTCCGGAGGCTGAGTTCTGGACAGACGAGGAGAAGAAGAACTATCTGCTAGCGCTTCGCCGAAAGGAGCGTCCCAGCAACGATCGACGCAGGAGCTGGATGAAGGGCAGCATCAACGGCAAGGGCAAGACCGCGACGACTAGGTCCCTCACGATGACTGACGTGTGCCGCCACTGTGGGGAACTTAAGCACACCAGTATTGAGCGTGAATGCGACCGATCACTGCTCTCTTGCAACTGGTATGACTGCACCAAGAAGTGGGGCGACCACGTCCTCTACGTCTGCCCTGACCTGAACCACGCGTGCAGACACTGCCATTTGCGCGGCCACCAAGATGCTTACTGCGGCTACCTTCGCGAAGAGAACCAGACTCCTGAAGCCAGGGAGCTGCTGGACGAGCAAAACAAGGCCAGATTTGAGACCATGGCTGATCACCATATCAACGGAAGAAAAAGGTGGGCCTGTGCCTATTTCGGATATCTTCTCTTTAACTACCCGTACTACGAGGGCCTCCCCTGTCCCTTCCCCTACGAGGAGGTGTTGTCGGAGGATGTCAAGTACGCCAAGGACATGATAGACAGGGAGGCGGTTGACAACGAGGGGAGGAACAGGCTGCGTTTGTAGACCAGCAGCAGCAGCAGGGGCCCAATCTGCGGTATCCGCCTGCCCCGGCTGCATTTCCAAGAAGAAAATTCTTCTGTCTGATGTGATATGTAAGTGTTTAACAATTTTGTTTCGAATAACATAACCAGTAGCAACTCGTTGCCTTTGGAAAGAAAATTACTAGATGTAACATGTTATCCTTTTGTTTATTGGGAAATAAATCCAACTGGAACTTAGTTTTAATACATGTACTTGCAATGCATTTTTGCTTCCGCGTGTCGGCCATACGATTGGTCAGCATCAATATGTTCGCTGTTTTTAACTTCGTAAAGCAATTGCTTTCTCCAGGAGTCGTAGCTGCAATCTTGCCTGGCTATATAAGGTCTCATCCCGTGTGTAAGTTCGTTAAAGTATTTAACTTCGTGTTGGGGACAGCACTTGAATATTTCTTCTTGATTTTTTGTATATGTAATGTCATAATGGAACGACATCTTTTTATGGAACGACATCTTTTGCTTCTGCCATTTGGCAACTCCTGTTGACATTTTTACCTTACATTCTTGTAAGCATCCGTAACGATCTGACGGATAAGTATTATATCTGCTTCTCTTTATAGGATGGCCTTCCTCAATGGCCTCAGAAACATCTACCTCAATGGCCTCAGAAACACCTTTTTCGTAGCTTGCAGTGAACTCGGCTTCATGTTCGAGTTCTGGTATAACTGTGTTGTACATCTTAGCTGGGGGAAACCAGTCTGCAACAGTTGTATCTTTCAACCCGCCAGATATTTTAATCAGTACTTCTTCTCCACTTTCCAAAGCAATTATGTCAAAGGATGACCAAGTTAATTCGTGTTCTGCAGCAGGTAATTCCAACAGGGGACTTGGATCTCGCTGTCCACCTCGTTTGTAAAATGCATTTCTTCCAGATTCACGTGTAAACATGCCTTTGCAAAATATGTTTATGTGATGGTCTGTATAGTTCTTCATGTAAATAGTGCGGTAATCAAAGCCCGCAGATCCACGAGTCCAATAAACAGGATCCGTCATTTCTGTCTGAAGCTTCGAGACTGACTAAGAGGGAGAAATCGATGGAGAGGACGCCAAGTATTTTTTATGGGCAATCGATATTACGCTTTCCACACAAGCAATATCAGCTTCTAGTTAACTTGAACGGAAATTAAGTTTTGGTCCCGAAACCTCGAAATTTGCGACTTGCGCCACATAAGCTGCTACATATTTATTTGCTAATTTTTCAAGATAGTTTACAAACATTTTATGAATGATTTCATGTACTAAATTATTGATCATTTTTTTTATTACAAAAGCAAATAAGTAAGCGTCACCCAGACATATTGGCGTCACCCAGACATATTGATTATATGGTTCTTTTCATTTTCACTGATGTCGTCGCTCTCGCTCACGCCTCGCTCACGCCTCACCTCACTGGCGACGCTTTGTTCCGAGCGCTTCTCTTCAAAAGAAAAGAGGATTTACAATTCTCGCCACTATTGCCACAAGTCTTGCAAAGAAACCAGCAGTGCGGCGGGGAGGAACTTGTTCTTGCTCCTCTTCAAACACTTCAAAGGCATCCTCAATTTGTCCAACGTCATTCTCCTCATGGACTCTTCTGCGGCCAAAACTGGTAAGCAAGCAGACAAGACTCATTTTAACACCACTAGTTTCCGGCAACTACTGCTCGCTTTGTGTCACATGTGCAACACTCACTGCGCCTGCGCTAACTGAGGATTACTTTTTTCCAGCCATCTGCCGAGTCAAAGAATTGGCCCTCGCAAGAAATGAAGAAATTAAAACTGCTTGTGTAACGGCCAGATCTGTTCTCTACCAATGCTTCTCACGACGTCGTGACCACATGGACCTACTGCACAGAAAGTCAGAGGGGTGGATAAGTACAGTGTAGCTAAGGTAGTTCTATTGGGCATCTCAGCAATGCTTGAACATGAAAAGCAGCTAATAGACCGACTGAAACATCCAGAAGAATGCTGCTCCCAGAATTCTGCGGCTCTAATCAACATGCAGAATAAAATGCTGAAGAGCACGGCCAAGCGCATGAAGGAGGCGGTAAAGTTGAATGTGTATTTGCTCGATTTTGGCAAATGCAACAAGTTGGCAGCAAGCTATGACGAGCTATGGGATCAAATTCAGCAAATTCTTCGAGAGCGAGGGCGGCCTGACTTAAAGGAGAGAGAAGAAACTCTACGCCATGAACTGGACAGGATAATGCAGGCTGAGCAAAGTGACGACGACGCATCTACAGAGCAAGGTTCCATGCAGGAGTTGGAGGACGAGCAGGACAGCGAGGAGGACAAGGAGCCGGCCGAGGTGCCGCCCGTGCAGGAGTTGCAGCAGGAGGAGAACATCAAAATGGCCGTTGACTTAGGGTCCAATCAAATGAATGCAATTTCACCCAATCAAGATCGGCGCTCTCTGAAGCACACCAGTCGGCGACATGAAAGAATAAAGATAGTGATGGAAGGAAGTCAGTACTGCTGTCCCTGCTGCAGCAAGAAATATGACGATCGGAAGAAGGCTCAATCACACGTGCGGGACAAGCACACACAGGCATTCGAAGAACCGATACCGTGTGTTGCAAACATGCCTGACGGGACCAAATGCGACTACGTAATTCCAAACAGAAAAATTAGGGAGTCGCACTATAGAAAGCAGCACAGTATTTTCTTCTGTCCCATGAAAGGATGCGATTTCGAACTTAAGTCAAGGGACCGCAAAGTCAGCCATCTCAACTCGGCGCATCGAGTCTTTCAATGCATTTGTTTTGCAAGCAACACTCTGCACAGTTTGGACAATCAGGATAAGAGGAAAACACACAAAGTTGGATGCAAATTTCTTATTTAATCTGGCCACGTGTCAATTCATTTGCCCTTCTGGCAGAAACAATAGATGATTTATCAATCCATTGCCTGTAAGTGTCAGGATAAAATAAAAAACGCACTTGGACTTGTCTCTGTCCCTTCTCAGTTCTTTCCGGCCGATTTTCTTCTGGCAGAATCGTCCAATATGTCTTGTCAGTAGGATCTTCGGCAGCGGGGATGAGTTGATGCGAGTAGAATGAACCCTGTGAAAAAGTATATATAATTTCCAAGTGCTGATTTTCTCTACTCCTACCTCTATCTTCTCCCCCATCAAGCCATTTAAGATATATCGTACAGGTCGTTTGTCAATCAGCACGCGCTTGATAACGTATAATCGGCCTGCCTGAGTGTCATATGATTTGCCGAGTACTTCTTTATTTCCGTACTTGTAAACATAGCTTCCCGCGGGGAACTTCTCTTTAGACTCATCATATTTGTCCATGTTATTCTCCATATCCTGCCAGGTGACACGTGGGGGCACATTTGCCATTTTCAGTCTTGCTTGCCTAATTTTGTATTCGTTGGAGTCGCTGACAGAAGCTGGTGCCATCCCGATAGCTTTATTATAGGAGTTATTATAGTTCTCACAGATTAGACCAATATATCGTTCCCATTCAGTAACTCCTTTCGAACGTAGAAACAGAAACAACCTTTAGAGCAGCAGACATTTTGGATAGCAAAGCAAATTTGCAAAAAGTGAAACTTGAGACCGGAGCAACCGGTCAGTCGCGACTACAACAACACCCTTGCGCACTTTTCAACCCCAGTTACAAGACAGTAATAATAGCTCAGTCCATC
>CAWUCS010000137.1:0-17654 GCA_963920785.1 Sphagnum contortum | reverse complement strand
GATTGTAGGCGTGCGGCAAGTAGAACTGCGGTATCGCGCCGAACATGCCCACGCAGCGGCGTTCGTTCGTGAACCAATGGGTATAGGCTTGCGCGATCTGCTGCTCAACTTCAAGGAAGTATGGTGCCTCGGTGCCGAAACACGCGACCGGAATGCCCAGCCTGGAAAGCTGTTGCGCGCGGCTGGGCGGAAAGAGAATGCCGTTGACCACGATGATCGCCTCGACCTCTTGATCCCAGGCCAGCCCGAACGCATCAGCGGCGGCCAGCCAGGAGGTGAACGACCGCAGCTGTTCGGCTTTCTGCGGCGCAACGTCGCCGACCTGAATACCGGCGCTGATCAGCGTGGACATGATCCGCAGCGGCTTCTCCCATTGGAATTGCACGACTTCCACGCCGTTCAGTTCCAGGCCCGCCACCAGCCCGTCGTACACGTCCGACGTTGAGAACGAATGGCCTGATTGGATGGTCATCACCTTGGTCATCCATCAATCTCCCCCACCGGCGCATCGCTCTCGCAGGCCACTTCAAAGATGACCTGTTGCGCCACATGCGTGGCATCGGCCATGTCGCGCGTCGGGCTGATAAAGCTGGCGCGCTGGTGGACACAATCAGCGCCGACCGCACGCCCGTGGCGTTGTTCAGCCGCCGATACGGGCGCATGTAGTCTTTGTACGCCTCAGTGAGCGCCTTGACGGCTGCCTTGACCGCGCCATCCCCGCCCAGCCCCTGGCTGCGCTTCACACACAGCCACACGCCGATCTGATGCACCTCCTGGTACGCGCCGTAGTCGCCATAGGCGGCTTGGACGGTCATGCGCTCGATGCTCTTCCCAGCCATCTCCACGACGGCGGCATTGTCAGTGCTACTCGCGTCCAGCACGCGCCAGTCCTCGATACTGCTATTCGCCGTCGTGAAGACCGACGATGCGCTATAGGCGCGCGTCAAGGTGAGGATGGCGTTCTCAGCTGTCGCATAGGTACTCATGCGCGATAGCTCCTGACAATCAGCCCTGGTAACACGCGCTGCGCCTCGGCGATCTCTGGTGCCATAATCGCCGCCGCTCGACTCGGAAAGTCGTTTTGCCTCAGCCGGCCCCACCCGCTTGCGAAAGAACACTTCCCCATCGATCACAAAGCGCAGCATCCCGCCCCGGACGCGCCTCGACTGGCCCGCGCCCGTCGATCACGTAGCGCAGATACGGCGTGCTGTTCGTAATGTGGTAGGCGGCGCTGGTTGCGCTATAGCGCTCGTCGGTTTGATAGGCGGCGGACAATGCGCCAGGATCGTCGCCCCGCCCCGCGCGGCGTCTCATCTTGCAGCACCAGCAGATAGCGGTCGCCCAGCGCCTTGACCACCTGAGCTTGCAGTTCAGCTACGGCAGCCGGCAGCGCAGCCAGGCGCGGCGATACGGTATCTTCAATCGTGGCGGTCAGCGTGATCAAACGTCAGGCTCCTTGGTGATCGGCCCACTCTCCAGCGTCGGATCATTGCCGAACGAGCGCCGCGTGAAGGTCGGTCGCAGCCCGTTGCCGCCCGCCGTGCGCCCGCCAAAGGCCAGTCCAAAGATACCGCCTGGCAGCTGGGTGGTCGTTGCGTCCAAGTTGTTCAGCGCGCCGCCTTTGATGAACGCCTCGGCCTTGTCAAACTCACTCAGGAACTTGTTTTCGCGTTTGTTTCTGATCGTCCTTGGAATAGCCCGCGCTCCGCATCGTCAGCTCGCACAGCCCCGCCGCGCCGATATTGGCATAGCGGTCAAGGATCAGCTTGGCGTTGGGGCCGACCACCGGCACCACGTAGCCCGCCGAGGCAAGCCAGCCGTTGAGCTGCGCGCACAGCTCGGTCAAAAAGACCGTCACTTGCGTGTCAGTCGGGCGGGTCGTATCGTCAAACGCGCCGTTATTGGTCATGTGTGCGACGTAGGCGGCGGTGCCTGCGAGCGTGCCATAGTTCGTCGTCATCGTTTCGTCACTACCTCCCAGGCCGCCGAGAAACTCGAATCCGATAGCGCATCGCTATAGGTGGCAGTAAACTGCGCCGTAAATGCGCCGACCGTGGCCGTATCCGCTGCCGCATATGCCCAGCTGAACACGCCGCCCGGCCCGTCCGTGACCGTCAGCACGCCCGCAATCGCGCGGGTGGTGCCGGCGCTATCCGTGATCGTGCGCTGATCGTCGCGCCCGTCAGCGGCTTGACGGTCGTGCCATCGGCGTAGTACCAGGTGATCGACTGACCGGTATGCCGGTCGTTTTGCACGGCGGGTTGTAAGCTCATCCCTTGATCGTTCCTGTCGCGTTCGGCTGCGGAGATCGCCTGTGGGACTCGGCCCGCGCACCGATCCGGCGACGAACACGGTCGTGGTCACCGTGCGCTCTAGTCCAAGCTGAAACGGGATGCGGCCCGTACCAAGGCGCGGCTTTGCCATCTACGCCCCCCCCAGCGCGAGCGCCAGCGCGAATCCAGCGGTGAGGCACGCGGCCAGAAAGCACGCCATAGCAATGGCACGGATCATTGGTCAAGCCCCCTGCTGCATGAGCAGATCGGCCAGTCCATCGCAGAGCTTCCCAAAACGATCAAACAGCGTGCGCAGCTGCGCCGCCGTCGGCGTGCCACCCCGCCGCGCTCACCGCCGCCGCGTCGATTGACCATTGGCGCAATGCGGCGTAGGACGTGCGCAGCCGTTGCGGCGCGGCGGTGCGCTGAATCTAAAAAAGTGTATAATCCCAACGAATGACTTCTAAGAGAAGAATTAGAGCAACTATAGCATTCGTAAATCGGCAAGATTCTTTAGTTTTGAATAGCTGATTAGGGAATACTTCGAAAATGGTTAAGGCTAAACTGCTTGAAGTCTAAGCACCTCTGGGTTTTCTTCCCCCCGATGTTTCCATATGGTGTAAAGAAACATAATTGGAGATTAGTTTGATATACGGCACTCATATTAATACAGTTCCTAAATTTATTTATTAAATAGTAAATAGATTGTTACTATCTCCTAGAAATAACTAATTTTGGTTTTTTGTGCTGAATTGACAACCTAGTATATAGAATATGAAGTTATTCGAAGGAAGCAACCTCGCTGGCAATAAAGGAATGAAATATTTTTTGTCAGAAGAGCCCCTATAATCCTTAAATAAAAAGGATTGATAATAATTTTCCGTAATGAGAAAATAAAACAAAAGGGACAGGCTCAGTAAAAACGAAATACGTCTATTTTTCGTGGAAAACCGAGCGGGAAAGCGAATGAATTAAAAGATTCATGTTCGGTTTGGAAGAGATTTTGAATCTTAAAAAAAGCTAGATAAAAAATCTACTTTCATTGAGCAATTTATTAAATAATCGTAAACAAACCATTTTAAGTACAATTCGTGATGCGGAAGAACGATATAAGGAAGCTACTGATAAGCTTGGACAAGCTCGAATTCGCTTGCAACGGGCAAAAGTAAAAGCAGATGAAATTCGGGTGAATGGACTTTCTCAAATGGAGAGAGAAAAACAAGAATTAATTCATGTCGCTGATGAAGATTCGAAACGATTGGAAGGACTCTAAAAATGCTACTATTCGCTTTGAGGAACAAAGAGCAATTGAACAAGTTCGCAGCAAGTTTCTTGCCTCGCATTAGAAAGAGCTTCGGAGGCTTTGAATAGCCGTTTGAATGGCGAACTACACTCACGCATGATTGATTATCACATTGGCCTACTCAGAGCCATGGAAAGCACAACTGACTAGCTTTCATTAGTTTTATTTTTCAAAAAAAATTATTAACGAATGCTGATGGTAAATATCCGACCCGACGAAATTAGCAGTATTATCCGCAAACAGATAGAACAATATAATCAAGAAGTAAAGGTTGTTAATATTGGCACCGTACTTCAGGTAGGAGATGGCATTGCACGTATTTATGGTCTTGACAAAGTAATGGCGGGCGAGTTGGTCGAATTTGAAGATGGTACGATAGGCATTGCTTTGAATTTAGAATCAGATAATGTCGGAGCCGTTTTAATGGGTGATGGCTTGACCATTCAAGAAGGTAGTTCTGTAAAAGCAACGGGTAAAATTGCTCAGATACCAGTAAGTGATGCTTATTTGGGTCGTGTCGTAAATGCCTTGGCTCAACCTATTGATGGTAAGGGTCAGATCCCAGCTTCGGAATTCAGATTGATTGAATCCTCAGCTCCTGGTATTATTTCGAGACGTTCCGTATATGAACCTATGCAAACAGGGCTTATTGCTATTGATTCTATGATTCCTATTGGACGTGGTCAACGGGAATTAATTATTGGAGATCGACAGACTGGTGGTAGCTACAGATACTATTCTGAATCAAAAAGGTCAAAATGTTATATGCGTTTATGTAGCTATTGGTCAAAAAGCTTCATCTGTGGCTCAGGTAGTTAATACTTTCGAGGAGCGCGGCGCATTGGAATATACAATTGTGGTAGCCGAAACTGCAAATTCTCCTGCTACATTACAGTATCTTGCTCCCTACACAGGAGCCGCTTTGGCGGAATACTTTATGTATCGTAAACAGCATACTCTAATTATTTATGATGATCTTTCCAAACAAGCACAAGCTTATCGACAAATGTCTCTTCTATTGAGAAGACCACCCGGTCGAGAAGCATATCCGGGCGATGTTTTTTACTTACATTCCCGTCTTTTGGAAAGAGCCGCTAAATTAAGCTCTCATTTAGGTGAAGGAAGCATGACCGCTTTACCTATAGTCGAAACTCAAGCAGGAGATGTCTCAGCTTATATTCCTACTAATGTTATTTCCATTACCGATGGGCAAATATTTCTATCAGCAGATTTATTCAATGCAGGAATCCGCCCCGCAATCAATGTGGGTATTTCTGTATCTAGAGTAGGTTCTGCGGCTCAAATCAAAGCTATGAAACAAGTAGCTGGAAAACTCAAATTAGAATTGGCTCAATTCGCGGAGTTAGAAGCCTTTGCACAATTTGCATCTGATCTGGATAAAGCAACTCAGAATCAATTAGCAAGGGGACAACGGGACAACGATTACGTGAATTACTTAAACAGTCTCAATCAGCCCCTTTGACAGTAGAAGAACAAGTAGCTACTATTTATACTGAGTAAATGGATATTTAGATGTATTAGAAACTGGTCAAGTGAAAAAATTCCTCGTTCAAGTTACGTGAATATCTAATGACTAATAAACCTCAATTTACAGAAATTGTACGTTCCACCAAAATTTTTACAGAACAAGCAGAAAATATTCTAAAAGAAGCTATTAAAGAACATACTGAACTTTTTTTACTTCAAGGAGATAAATAGAGATCTAATTCTTTTGGGAATAGAGAGGCAGTAAAATAAAGGAAATATTTTTCGACTTTTTATCCTCGTTCATTCCCGATGGGAATTTTTTAACCAAAAGAAGGAGGAAAAAAAATGAAATTATTTTCTTTTTAAGACTTCGAGTCTCTCCGGAAATATCACGTCCAATAGGATTTGAACCTATACTGGAGGTTTAGAAGACCCCTGTCCTATCCATTAGACGATGGACGCTTCTTCATTGGCCTACTAGACTTTTCAATCGGACTAAATTATTTATTAGTCCGATTGAAAAATCTAGTACGATGTATCTTTCAGTAAGAGACAATTCTGTCAAAACTATTGCTATTGGTGGGAAAATCAGACAAAAAAGAAAAGCGGGTAGTGGGAATCGAACCCGCATCATTAGCTTGGAAGGCTAAGGTTATAGGTCGACATCTGTTAGGATCGACGCCTCTACTTCAAAAACCGAACATGAAAATTTCTCTTCATTCGGCTCCTTATGAATGAAGCAAAGAGGGAGGAATCGTAAAAGAAGGATTTAATCGACAAATTCGATAACTTCTCATTTTTGTTACCTCCTTTTCTTCTCCCAATTCTATATGTTTCTTCCGACTATATCACAAATTTATTGGTTATACTGCGGAAAAAGATAGGATAGATTCATAACACCTGTGTCAGTTTTTATATTTCTAATAAATAACTTTCTAGATGATCCTTTTCAAAAAAAAAAGTAATATTTTCATATTACTTCAAAAAATCTTTTTAATTACTTCGTTCCTCATTTCTTTTCGATCGAATCATTAGGAAAATATTTTATACCGAGCCTTGACGGAAAAAATTGATAGGTTTAGCAAACTAAATTATCGCGTCATGGCTAATCAGCTTCAATTTATCCATTTTCATCGGATTGATCAAAGATTCAGTTCCGATATAAAAAAATATTTTGGTTTTCTATCCATAGATTCCTGGCTGAAACAAATACAGTTTCGGAAATATCCGCGTTGCTTTTTTATAAAATCCAAATTTGATTCTGATTTTTTATTACCACAGGAATAAAGCTCCCCCCATGTCATTTGGGGAAAAGGTTCCAAGCCTTTCTAGAAATGAAGTTATCATTAAAAATTGGACAATTTTAAAGACCCTTCAACTATCACTAAGTTGATTATAGGACGAATCGCACTTTTACCACTAAACTATACCCGCGATAGAATTATTTTATCACAAAATTTCGATTGATGTCTAATAAAAAAAGGTATCTCTTATTTTGGAGTCCACGCTCCATCCCCGGAGATCAATACCAAGAAGTGATTTTACTTCCGGGGATGACTTTTTGAAATCATAAATTGCCTTTGCGAGCTGCTAATAAAGACAATTACCAATGGACCCGATGCGACTATTAAAGCCAGAACAGTGAGCTGTGCAATAACTTCTAAATCATTCTGGTTCAACCTCTCTGTTTTCGATTCAGTTTGATAAAATCAACAATTGAGTAAGATCTTATTTTTCTTTAAGTTGAATGACCGTTACTTCGATTCCTTTTCGATTGAATAGATCTCGGTATAAATTCACTCGGAGATATCTATAGCCATAAAGAAGTGGGATTAGTACAATAGTAAGAGGCCTATCTGTCCGAAATTTCATTCAAATTAATAAAAATTGATTAATTTAGATGAAATTTATGGATGAATTGATGTTCATATCATGAATAATTGGGGGAGTAAATAAAGGGATGTCATCAATCTCAGACAGTCAAATTATTGTAGCTCTTGTAAGTGCTTTCATAACGGGTATTTTAGCTCTAAGATTAGGTAAGGAATTGTACCAATAATTCGCTTCATTCTTTATCTACCTATTCACAAACAAAAGGGCGGCCTAGCCAGTATCTGGCTGGGCTGGAAAAAAAATACAAAGGGTCATTTGGCTCGATTTCATAATACAAGCGCTTTGAAAAAAAGCTTTCTCTTTTCTTTTCCAATTCTTAAATAACTTCGTATATATTGCGTCAATTACCTCTGCAGTATAGACTTTTAATCCTATACCGTGTTAAAGTAAAAGCAATTTTTTAGGCTGGAGAGATGGCCGAGTGGATTAAAGCGGCGGATTGCTAATCCGTTGTACAAGCGTATTTGTACCGAGGGTTCGAATCCCTCTCCCTCCTCTCAATAAGAGCTTCTCCAAAAAATTTGTATCCTATTAAATTGGTATCCCATAATAGAGTATAATATAATATAGAATTTTTTTTTTTATACATTCCATTATACATTCCATATGTATAAGAGAAAATCCCTATATTATGATGATATGGAACCAATTATTCCTTACGTCCGGATTACGCCCAGGGTCGTTCGATAGAAAACCAAAAACGAAAAGAGAAACGAAAAGATAACCACTGTGTAAACGAACAGCTTAAGAGTAAGCATGACGTAGTCTCCGGGATCATTACTAGAAGTAGAATAGAATAAACCATAATTCTGATTTGACCCTGATTGGGAATCCACCTTAATTTAAATTGAAAATGGAAAATTAGAAATGGAAAAAAAGGATGGAATTACAAAAAATTGCTATAATTTTGGCGGAAAGAATAATAAATGGTCAATTTTTGTTTTTGTTTTACCCACTTCTCATTAATAAGAATGAAATAGTAGAGAGGGATTCGAACCCCCGTTTATTTTATAAGTTGGGCTGAAGGAATTTACAGAACTGTCGCGATCAACCGCTCTGCCATTTATCCGATAAATTTCATGATAGGGAAGTGGATCAAGGATAGGGAAGTAGATCGAGCACCTCATAAATGATCAATGAAAAATAAATTATTATCTTCATTAATTATCTTCTTGGACTATTTCACAAAAAATGAAAAAATCGGGATGGAGATATTGTATCACACAAATAGAATTTGATTCATAGTATTACGGAACACTAAAAACAAAAATTTTGATAAACTAAAAAAAGATCTAGTTCTTCCATTTATATTGTATCAGATCATAAATATTATACATGTATAAGGCGGAAATGAAAGATAGATATCACCTCCGCCCTAATAAATAAGCAAAAGAGGTGATACAAAATTTTTTTAATTACTTACTAAAAAAAAAGAATGAAGTTTATTATTTTGCGATCCGGATCATAATAAAATATGAATAGGAGAAGCTACCTAAAAAAAATCGAGTAATTAGCGAAAACTTACGGAAGCTTGCCAAACAAAAGCTAGAAGGAAAAAGAATAAAGGTATAATTGGCAGTATATCTACGATTGGATCAAAAATAGCATAAGCTTCTGGTAATTTAGCCAAAATGATACCATTCGAGTGAGACACGTTATCCAGATAAATATGAAATATAGCTAGCATTTATGTTCTCCAACAAAAATTATTATAGGGATTCAAGAAAATACAAGAAAAACTTTATTAAAGAAATTGATAAAGTCCCTTTGGTATATCTTACTACAGGTTGTCTCGGCTCGAAAGAGTTTTTTCCACTTCCTCCACTAGCACCCCATATTTATTTTCTTTCTACATCGAGAGAGAATCCTTCTTATTTAGTAATAAATAGATTTCTATTTAGTGTGACTGGACTAAATCTAAATAGATTGACAAAAAGAATAATATCAGGATTTATTAATACTATATATTTATGGGGCGTGGCCAAGCGGTAAGGCACCAGGTTTTGGCTCTGTTATTCGGAGGTTCGAATCCTTCCGTCCCAGACAAACTTATTATTTCCAATAAATAGAAGACATCACGAAGAAAAAAATAAAAAAAAGATTTGAAACGAATGCTCTGTTCGAAATCTACTTATCCAAAAAATAGACTCCATCAGAAATGGGTATTGCAACAATTACATCAATATGGAATTACATAAATATGGCAAGGGTTTTTTCTATGATGTAGAATAGGAAAAGATCATATCATTGATTGTTTAAATTAGTAAAGAGATTATTACTTATGAAATTAGCTTATTGGATGTATGCCGGGCCTGCTCATATTGGAACTCTCCGAGTAGCTAGTTCTTTCAAAAACGTTCATGCTATCATGCACGCTCCTCTAGGAGATGACTACTTTAATGTAATGCGTTCCATGCTAGAAAGGGAGAGAGATTTTACCCCTGTAACTGCTAGTATAGTAGATCGTCACGTATTAGCACGTGGATCCCAAGAAAAAGTAGTTGGTAATATAACTCGAAAAGATAGGGAAGAACGCCCAGATTTAATTGTATTGACACCCACATGTACCTCTAGTATTTTACAAGAAGATTTACAAAATTTTGTAAATAGAGCATCCGTTACTTCAGATTCCGACGTGATTCTCGCAGATGTAAATCACTACCGAGTCAATGAGCTTCAAGCCGCGGATAGAACTTTGGAGCAAGTAGTTCGATATTATTTGGATAAAGCTCGCAGGCAAGAAACGTTGGATCGATCTGTAACGGATAAACCTTCTGCAAATATCATTGGTATTTTTACACTAGGCTTTCATAATCAGCACGATTGTCGCGAATTAAAACGCCTGTTACAAGATTTGGATATTGAAATAAATCAAGTAATTCCTGAAGGAGGCTCCGTACAAGATCTTCGGAATTTACCAAAAGCTTGGTTCAATTTAGTTCCTTACCGTGAAGTAGGCTTAATGACAGCAATTTACTTAGAAAAAATTTTTGGAATGCCCTATGTATCTACGACACCTATGGGAGTTGTAGATACAGCCGAATGTATCCGACAAATACAGAGACATGTTAATAAATTAGCTCTTGTTTCATTGGATAGAACATTTAATTATGAATCTTATATCGATCAACAAACTAAGTTTGTTTCTCAAGCTGCTTGGTTCTCAAGATCTATTGATTGTCAAAATCTGACAGGAAAAAAAGCAGTGGTTTTCGGTGAATAGCGACCCACGCTGCTTCAATGACTAAAATCCTCGCTAGAGAAATGGGAATTCGTGTCAGTTGTGCAGGTACTTATTGCAAACATGATGCAGAATGGTTCAAAGAACAAGTTCAAGGTTTTTGTGATGAAATATTAATTACAGACGATCACACCGAAGTAGGAGATATGATTGCTCGTGTAGAACCATCTGCCATATTTGGCACTCAAATGGAACGTCATATTGGTAAACGTCTTGATATTCCCTGTGGAGTTATTTCTTCGCCAGTTCATATTCAAAATTTTCCTCTAGGATATCGACCCTTCCTGGGCTATGAAGGTACTAATCAAATAGCAGATTTAGTTTATAATTCATTCACTCTAGGTATGGAAGATCATCTCCTAGAAATTTTTGGTGGTCACGATACTAAAGAAGTTATTACTAAATCATTATCTACAGATACGGATCTGACTTGGAATTACGAAAGTCAACTGGAACTGAATAAAATTCCCGGCTTTGTTAGAGGTAAGATCAAAAGAAATACCGAGAAATTTGCACGACAAAATGGCATTGCAGATATTACTGTCGAAGTAATGTATGCAGCTAAGGAGGCATTAAATGCTTAGTATAAATTTCCAATTAATTAGTCTTATATTTAAGTAGATTTACCCGATAAAGAAAGGGAGTAATCACAAAACGAAATTGGTGAGAAAGAAACTAGAATAATCAATATATTTTCTGATGGATATTTGGTGGGACAAAAAAAGGATATTGCTTCCATTTATTCTTTTTCCTACCCCGACCGGAGTAAGACTTAAATCTAGTGAGTATAAAAATCGATCCAGAGACGAGGAAATTTCGAGTAAGAAAAAATGAATAGATTGATTACACGTTTAGCGAAGCATACTTGAATTTTGTAGATGAATCCCTCGATATATATATATATATATATAACTAAACTTTTATTTTGAATGAAATTTCATTTCTCATCTGAGTCGTAGAGAGGAATAATCCTATGTCTCAACCCTATGTTTCAACCCTATGTCTCATAGGGGGGGAGAGACCACCATCGCCTACCTATCCCAATAGGTTACTCATCAAATTGTTACAATTAGTGATCCCAAGGAGGAAGAGAAAAAGCTCCTTAATAGGTTGATTTTTAGAATCCAAAAAGAGATCAAACTATTTCGGATATTGACAACCATTTCTTTTGCCAGAAGAGAAGCTCAATCCACAGGAAATGTTCGTAATATTTTTTATTTCGAAAGAGGCAGAAGTATCTGAATAAATCAAATTTAATTGTTGGAGTAAACTTATGAGTCCTTTTTTTGGTTTTATCCAATTACTCTTCTATTATCCATTTTCCCTTTTTTTTATCTATTTTTATCTAGTATTTATCATTCCGATGGAAAATACTGTGAATATCACCAATATTTATTCTCTCTTTTCGAATCTTACGAGAAATGCGTCGAATCCCAATAAATAAAGAGGAGTAGTTCAATGAAATGATAAGCTTCTTCGATTCATTTATTAATGAATTGAGTAAGTTTTTAATGAATTGAGTAAGTTTCTCGTTCCATTAAACTACTCCCGAAAAAAAGTACAAATATTTTGACTAACTAAATAAAAGAGTAAATTTCAGAAGTATTTTTTAGTATTTTCCGACATTGACAAAAAGAAATTACTAATATATAATTGTTTAAATCTTCCCCATTCATTTCTCATTTCGGGGACCCAGCAATCTTTCACTAAAGTATTTTGCTTCCATTTCCTCCCTATTCTTAGTAGGAAAAATCATAGTGGAAAAAAAAAGAGTATGATAGAGATTGAGGGAGATCTAGTTGTCGATTTGGTCTGATCAAATTTTTCAACTATTCGGATTCCAATTGCTAATACTTCATAGAAAGATCTCCACCTCTCTCTTTGGGATCTGAAACTGACTATTTATACATTTTCCGTCAGTGAAATTTTCGAATATTACAGGGGTTGCTAACTCAATGGTAGAGTACTCGGCTTTTAAGTGCGACTAAGGGATTTTATACATTTAGATGAAATACTAGTTTCATCCAAACCATTGACAAGGTTTGTAGGACCACGACTTATCCCGCAAGAAAACTTAACGGAAAAAGTAGCATGTCGTTACTTCCAATTTGTGGAGAAATATGTAAAAAGACAGAAATCTTTTTTAGGTCGAAAGAGTTAATGGATAAAGCTATATTGCTTGAATCAGAGGTAAAACCAGAAGAACGAGCTTCTGTTCAAAAAATTTATATTTTGAGCTCTCTCCATTAATTAGTAGTTAGAAGCAAATTAATAGTCAATACGAGAGGGATTTGACTCTATAACTTCATTTGGAATAGGGTCGCTTTTACCGAGAAGGAATCCTAAATATTTCTAAAAGTGTGAAAAAATTACCAGTGTGCTGACTAAATGGAGTATCTCCTACCTCATAAGTCGGAAGAACAATCGAAAAAAATTGATAAGAATAATTTATTTTCTTCGAAACAGCAAGAGGAAAAACGGGAATTAAAAAAAAATGAGTTATTTTCAGGTATTATCCCCCCACCAAATAGCTTAATATTTTCTAGTTCCTCGATTCAATGGATTGTACTATGCATCATTTCATATACTAAGGTGTTACTCCCATGAGAACCATAACTGGGATTTTATCCGAGATGGAAGAATCACAGAAGGCTAGAGAAGGAAAATTATGGCAACAATGCTTCTTGTATCCACTTCTTTTTCGAGATGATCTCTACGCAATTGCTTATAATCGTTCTTCAAATAAATTGGATTTGAGAAAAATAGAAAATTCGAAATTAAATGAAAATTTCAGTTTTTTTATATTAAAACGTCTGATTCATAGAATACGTTGGAGAAAACCTTTTACCTTTTTTAGTAGGAATTACAAAAAAAATTTCGGTGTTGATTACAAAAACAATTTGTATTTGGAAGCAATTCGGGAAGGCATTACTGTGGTTCTCGAAATTGTTTATTCCATACAATTGAAGCCTATTGCGGGGGAAGGAGGAGGAATGAATGAATGGACTAGCTATCAATCTATTCATTCCGTATTTCCTTTTATAGAAGATACTTTCCCATATTCTAATTGTATTTTAGATTTGGAAATACCTCGCTTTATTCATCCAGAACTTCTTATTCGAATTTTTCGTCGACGGATTCGAGATACTTCTCTTTTCCATTTGTTACGATTTATTCTCCATAGAAATTGGGGTTCAATTACGTTAGATACACATTCTATCTATTCCAAAAAAGAAATGACCAGGTTGTCTCTATTTTTGTGGAATCTCTATATCTATGAATTGGAATCCCACCTATGCTATTTATTATGGAAAGATCTCGGTAGTTTCCGATTATTATCATACTTGGCCTTACTCGATGAAACGAATCGTATTCGAAAAATTCGAGATATTACAAAACCTTCGTGGATCATATTACAAAAGTGTACTTTTTTTCGGAAGAAACCTTCTTTTCATTATGTGAGATATGGGAATAAATCCATCTTATCAGTGGGGGGTATTTACCACTCGGCAGAAAAATTGAAATATTTCTTTCTTAAAATTTGGCAATACCATTTTCATTTCTTATTTGAATCGTACGGGATACGTATTAAAAAGATCCCCAATAATTATTTTACTTTCCTAGGCTATACCTTCGATGTCCAAAACAAAATTATTGCGATTCGAGCCAAAATGCTTGAGGAATTACCCGGAACTAGTCTTATCAACAAAGAACTTTGTTCTATCACTCCAATTCTATCTTTGATTGGATTATTAGCCAGAGAAGGATTCTGTGATGCCCTAGGGCACCCAATTAGTAAATTAGCCTGGAGTACTTTAACAGATGAGGCAATTTTTAATCGATTCGATCAAATTTGGAGAAATCTTTTCTGCTACTATAGCGGATGCCAAAATAGGAAGAATTTGTATCAGGTACAATATATACTTCGATTTTCATGTGCTAAAACGTTGGCTTGTAAGCATAAAAATACGATACGTTCTGTATGGAAAAAATACGATTTGAAATTTTTGACGAAACCCTTTTTTTCGAAAAAAAGAGAATTAATATGTTCAAATTTTTCTGGAATGTATCCCCTCACAAAAAAAATTTGGTATCTCGATATTACTCGAATAAACTTCTTGGCAGGTACATTACAAGGAAAAAATTTATTATGAAAATGAACTTCATCATAAATATGAAATAGATACATAGAGAAAGCCGTGTGCAATGAAAATTGCAAGCACGGTTTGGGAAGAGGTGCCTTTCTTTATAAAAAACAAAGAAATGAACCTACTTTCATCCGACGAGTTCCGGGTTCGAGCCCCGGGCAACCCAATAATTTTATATTTTATTTTTATAGTTTTTATAAATAAGATACCCCCCAGAAAAAACTTATAAATAAATATATATATAATTATTACGATGAAGGGATATACAATTTTTTTGTAGGAAAAATTATTTTGCGAATGGAATTCTATTTTTGGGAAAAAATATTTTTTTATAGAAGTGAAAAAAAATCGAAAGATCGGTTGACACAGAAACAAGTTTTGTGTAATACTGTGATTTAACAAGTTCATATGCTTGGGTAACTTATTATTACTTTACAAACCAAGTTTTACCATGACCGCAACTTTAGAAAGACGCGAAAGCGCAAGCCTATGGGGTCGCTTCTGCGATTGGGTTACCAGCACTGAAAATCGCCTTTACATCGGATGGTTCGGTGTATTGATGATCCCTACCTTATTAACCGCAACCTCTGTATTTATTATTGCTTTCATTGCAGCTCCTCCTGTAGATATTGATGGTATTCGCGAGCCTGTTTCTGGTTCTCTTCTTTATGGGAACAATATAATCTCCGGTGCTATCATCCCTACTTCTGCAGCGATCGGTTTACACTTCTACCCAATCTGGGAAGCAGCTTCCGTCGATGAATGGTTATATAATGGTGGTCCCTACGAACTAATTGTTCTTCACTTCTTACTTGGTGTAGCTTGCTACATGGGTCGCGAGTGGGAACTTAGCTTCCGTTTAGGTATGCGCCCTTGGATCGCTGTTGCATATTCAGCTCCTGTTGCAGCTGCTACCGCTGTTTTCTTGATCTACCCTATTGGTCAAGGAAGCTTCTCCGACGGTATGCCTCTAGGAATTTCTGGTACTTTCAACTTCATGATTGTGTTCCAAGCTGAGCACAACATCCTTATGCATCCATTCCACATGTTGGGTGTAGCTGGCGTATTCGGCGGCTCTCTATTCAGTGCTATGCATGGATCTCTGGTAACTTCAAGCTTAATCCGAGAAACTACTGAGAATGAGTCTGCTAATGCAGGTTACAAGTTCGGTCAAGAGGAAGAAACTTACAACATCGTAGCTGCTCATGGTTACTTTGGTAGATTGATCTTCCAATATGCTAGCTTCAACAATTCTCGTTCTCTACACTTCTTTTTGGCTGCTTGGCCTGTAGTAGGTATTTGGTTCACTGCTTTAGGTATCAGCACAATGGCTTTCAACCTAAATGGTTTTAACTTCAATCAATCTGTAGTTGATAGCCAAGGCCGTGTAATTAACACCTGGGCTGACATTATCAACCGTGCTAACCTTGGTATGGAAGTTATGCATGAACGTAATGCTCATAACTTCCCTCTAGACTTAGCTTCTGTTGAAGCTCCTTCTGTAAATGGCTAATATCCCTATAGATTTTTACCCATTACCACCGAAGAGGTAGTGACTCACCCATATATAATCTTAGAAACTCAAGTTATCTGAGATAGGGGCAGTGACTCGGAAAAAACGATGACCTCGGAGACTTTATTTAAGTCTCTGGGGTCATTACTTCTCTCCAAACAATAATTGAAAAAAAAAGAATTGAAAGGGCGGACGTGGCCAAGTGGATTAAGGCAGTGGATTGTGGATCCACCATGCGCGGGTTCAATTCCCGTCGTTCGCCCATGAATAAAATAATGCCGGATGGTCATTTCGACTAAAAAAAATATGGTATAAATTACTATAATCAAAAATATTTTTAAAAATTATTATTATTAGTTGACGAAACCTCTCCTTTATGTCATCATAAATAGGATGACACGGAGGTATTGATAGAGTCATAAATAATGAGGAATATTTCATTTCGCTTCAATTATTAATAAAATTTAATTCCTATCTTCGCTTCGGTAGATTTAGTACCAACCCCTTTTGAGTAAGAAGTAATTGGCTATGTCTCGATATATCCAATATCATTTTGTTGAGAAGTCATAGCAAAAAAGACTGGAACGAATCGAAGTCATTTAGTCAATCGAAGTTTCCATGAAAAAATCTATTTATTAGAAAGTTTTATCCAACCGCTGTAAGAAAGAAAAAAATGAAACAGAAATTATCGAAAAATCAATACTTATATAAAAGATTGGGATTCGGAGAAGTGAAGAACCCCCAATACTTTTTGAATTTATGGGCGAGATGGAATCTGATCAGATTATTGAGTAAAATATCTTCCAACAGAGAGAATCCTATTAAGTTGTTTGACTTTCGAATTATGGGTTCATTAATTTCACGCGATTTGCATGGTTCAAAAACCAATGGGAGTTCAATACTAAATGGTTTTCTGTTACTCGTACTATCGGTATTAATATATCGCTCGAATGATAAAGCCATTATTGGAAAAAAACATCTCGATTTAGTAGAAATAGTTCATGGACGTGTGAACAATTACAAATATAAGGGAAACATATCACCGGAAGAAACTTTTGGGTTTTCCAATCGAAATCTCCGTATTTTTCCGCATCACTCTCCTTCTTTTGGGAGGAGCAAGAATAATTTGCTAAATTTAAAAAAAAAAAGGAGGAGAAATATTCAGTTACTGGACAAAACTTAAAAAAAAAACTCTGTGTTACGTCTGTATATGACCAAATTCATTTTTGGGGTTCACAATGGTGGAAAAATTGGATCGTAGAACAAATCCTTCCTAGTTGGAAAATTTCTCAGAGTTCTATAAATGAAATTTCTATTCTATTGACAGAAAAAAATATAGAAGATCTGAAACATTTTTTTGAATTCTGTATCGGTAGTATCACTCCCCAAAATGATGATTGGGAATACCAATTTGATTCCATTTTTTTGAATGATTCTAAAGAAAAAATAAAATCAAAATCGGAGGAGCAGATCAAAATATTAGAGGATATTTCATTTCTCCAAATAATGTCTGCTTTTTGTGAAAAAATTCTTTTTGAAGCAGGAGGCCCATCTAAATCAATAAAATCAAACTCAAAAATTAGATCTAATAACAGTAATAGCAATAATGACAACAATAATAACAATAATGATTATTCCTTCTATATTTCTTCATTTCACCACCATGGGAAGGAAATAACTCGGAAACCGTATAAGTTTTGGAAAAAAATATTTCAAAATTTAATAAACCGGGGTGAATCCAACAAAATTATTGCGAAATCCTATATTTTCATAAAAAAAAAGGGATGGCTCTTCT
>CAWUCS010000136.1:0-12513 GCA_963920785.1 Sphagnum contortum | reverse complement strand
CCGTTGTTTGTGAATCAATCCTTTACCTATTTTAGATTTTATTCTCGATTTGAAGTAAAAATAAAGAATGCTCTACAAATTATCAATTCTTGAATGTACATTTTGGTTTGTTAGAACATGTTTATAATTTACAATCATTTTTGGTCGAAATTATGTCATTTTTATTCACTAAACATTTTGCTACAGAAAAATAGCAATAAAAAATTAGTAGACAACGTTAAAGAGAAACAATTGGTCAATGGGGGTACATTTCATACGTACGTAGTCTCCCAAAATGTTAAAACGACAGAAAAGCCTCGCATCTTTTGACCGTTTTAAACTTGCAACTACCTCAGAACCAAGCGGATTATTGATATGCAAACGAATCTTCGTACTAACAAATCTGGAAACCACAAAATGAAAACACACGCAAAGCGTTTTAGACACTGGAAAGTTTGCATTTTTATTGCTCTAAATTTGTAATTCTGCGTAAGTAATGCGGAACAAATGCCGACACTTTACATTCGTCATTTTAATACAAAATTTGTGGCGATGAGCCTTTAACATAACTTCATTTAAAATTTAATTGCATTGGTAACGCTTTTTATCTTTCGCTTTTTTCTTATATTTATTTTTCATTACTAACAAATTGTTTCCCACAATGATCGATTCACCTACTATTAATAAAATATCTCACAGTGTAGATGATACGGAATATGTAAGTGATCGGATAGAATTAATTTTGGTACTCGCAATCATAGTTAACGGCTGCGTTTTCAGTTCGATTTTTTTCGTAAATTGATCATTGTACGACACGGCGAGCGAATAGATAGAGTTTTTGTCGATTGGATGAAATTTTCGTGGGATTCTAATAACGTTTATAAACCGTTCGATTTAAACATGCCATCGCGTTTACCAATTCGTACGAACCACGAAGATTACGCCGCGGATTCACCGTTAACTGAAGTCGGATATTTCGAGGGTCAATCCGTCGGTCGATCGCTGAGAGAAAGAAAAATAAATGTCGATGAAATCTATTGTAGTCCCGCTTTTCGTTGCATACAAACAGCTACGGGTAACGATAATTCTCAAAAACTGATTGTCACCACAATTTTGAAAGCAATTTTTACATCCATAGGTTTATTAAAAACGTGTTTTCATGATTGCAATATCAAAATTAAAGTTGAACCCGGTTTATTCGAATATTTTGGATGGTACCCGAAAGTTCCGACATGGTTTAGCAACCAAGAGCTTTCGCGATTAAAGTATCAAATCGATCTAACGCACAATCCTATCATACCGCTCGACGATTTGATCGAGAAATATCAAAAAGAGGATCCAGAAATGTACTACGAAAGGTGTCAAATGGTATGGTATGAGAAAAGAAACTTTTCAGGAATTTACGATTCAATTCAGTAATGTCATAAATGAGAGACTGATTCCGCACATGTATTTGTTTGGACAACGATAAATTTTGTTATTTAAGGTTATAGCTAGTATTTTGGAACGGCATTCTCACCCCGGTAACATCGTCGTCGTCGCCCACGGGCCGAATTTGGACGCATCCGTTCGACCGTTAGTTAAACTCGCTTTCAACGTGCCAAAAGATAGATTCAACGATTATGGAATACTTTTCCCGTTTTGCGCCGCCGTCGCCTTGGAGGAAGCCGAAGATCGTTGGAAATTCTTCAGCAAACCGCTTTCAGTTTTAACGTACACTAACTTTACCAATCGGTTTAACGAACAGTTTTTGAATCGTACGTAAATGAACAACGTTGCATCTGTTACCTATAAATGTCCAGTTTGTAATTAATTTTCTTAAAAAACTAATCTTTTTGCCATGATTTTCAAAGATAGAACGCAATGCTTTTAACACAACTCGAAAGTTGAGTTTGTCTTTTTTACATCATGAATTAATTAAATTAGATTTTTATTTATTCTCAACGAAAACGTGAACTTCGGACAAGGAACGTGAATGGACAACGAAAAAAAATCACGAATAAGAATAATTACGAAATAATGTACAATAACGCGCATGCACAAAATTAATTTTTATTTCCAAGCTAACTTTAAATCTCTATGTTTCGCTAATCGTTTCGTCAAATACGACGCTAAAAATAAACCTAATAACATTAAACTAATGAACCAATGGTCAAAATCGTCTTTCAAGATATCGAACGTTGCAGAAGGATTGACCCGCGTATAAAACAAATCTGAAAGCAAGATTATCGATAAATTTTTGAGTAAAGAGTTCCAAAATCGTTTCACGTACCTAAACCGTAAGCTAAGACTAGAGAAGTGGACTCGAGACCAGCCGGAGCGGTATGAATCGAACGAATGTTAATAACTGATTGATTATAATTAATTAAATGCTCTGTAGCAATAGGTAAATCAGGCATATAGGGAATCAACCCTTCCTCACTGAAAAAAGATAGCACGAATTCAGTTACATTACAATTTAGTGTCAAATTAATGCAAATTTACCGTTCTTCGGGGGTTGGCAATAAAACGCGACGAGGGTCTAAGAAAGCTTTATGAAGTTCTAAAATTCCTCCGAAAGGCAATGCAACCAACAAATGTCTGGTTGTAATTCCTTTTTCGGTGTCCGTTACTGCTAACGCGTTGACGCCGTGGGGAAAAACGTACGCCTGCCTCATGACCATCGGTGTTGGACGAGAAATGAATGAACTGAATTTATCGGGGTCGGTTTGAGATTTACCTGTAAAAAAAAAACAAAGACTCGTTCCGATATCGAAAATTTCCTATTCGAGAAAATAATAAAACTGTACCTTCGTATAATTCTAAAACAGTGAATTCTGTACGACGAGATTTTTCGTTCCAAAACGAATACTAAATTGAATACTAATAATTAAAATAGGTTCAGAAACCAAACGAGCAGAAACTTACAACGAGCCAATTTTCGCAATGAACCAAGTGAAACGGAGGCGCCACGCGTCGCTGTATTAAGCTGTTAACAGTTGCTCCGGTAACGGCGTCGAATAAATAAATGGACAAAGAACCTGAAAAAATAAACAATAATAAACTAACCCGAATTTAACGATTCGAGTCAAAAACGGAATACGTACTTTTTCCACTTTCGTCAACATTCTGAACGGCAGCAGCGACGAGATTAGGATTGGAATATTTATACAAAACGCTGCGATCGCCTAAAACTCTGCCTTGAGAATGTACGTGCTCTGTAGAAAAGCATTTCGTGAAATTAAATAGAAACGTTTTGGTTACAATTACGCGCGCGTACCGTGCTGCCTTTTGACTCTAATGTCGACAATTTTGCCACCCTTATCGACCGGTAAAATAAACTTCCAAACCTTTTCCGAATTATAAATTATAGCAGCATGTTCTATGTCGACGGACAGTTCTCTATCCAACCGAAAACCTTCACAAACGCCGGTCGAGTAATCGGCCGTGAATAAATAAAATGGCCTTTGTTTCAAATGCTCTTTCAGGTTTTCGCTGATATCTTTCGGAAAAATCAACGTCTGAAACAAAAACGTATTCTTTTTAAGAAAAACGAATAACAATTAGTCAAATATTTGTTTCAACCTTATCATCAGTGGTTAACAAAACGAATCCAGTAATTTCGTCGGAAGTCGCGTATGGCAAAGGCGCCGCTTGTTTTATTTGTGAATCGAGGGTTGTAGCTTTCAATATGTTTCCAGCAATTGGGTCGAAAAATAAAAGACGACCAAGTCCCGTTATCTATGAACGAAACGAAACTGAACACTCTTCACTAAGAAATTCAACACGATCCATTTTTAATACTGTTACTTTTTGGCGGCCAACTACAACGGATTGAGCCGGAAAAGGAAAGTGGGCGGTTGTTCGTTGAACGAATAATGGTAAAACGTTTCTATCCCCAGACGAAAACGGTTCGATTTCCTTATCGAAAAATTGCCAAACGATTTTACCTCGTCTGCTATCCAAACCAAAAACCTGAGCAAAAAATCAAGTTTTTTTCAATTATTAAACTAGAATAAACCTCGTAATTACTTTTCCCACGCTTGAAACGACTACTATTAGCTTATGTAAATTGAAATAATCTCTTTCCAAAGGAGCGTTGTCGGTTTCGTGCGTTACACTTTTAGCCAACGATAGCCAATCGGAAGAACTTCCAACGTTACTTATCAGAACGAAACTTTCGTTCAAAACACGAACGAATCCTCGCTGAATTTGCCTTGCTTGCGACGTAATTCGTTGAAGAAACATGTTCAAAAAACTTTCTTAACGGGATAAGACGATTAACGTAAAAAATTTTTGTTAACTAAAAAAATGCCTCACTTCCGTCAGTTGAAAACTCCCTTTCGACCGATGCTTGTGCTTCGGATAAAGGTAGATCTAACATTTCCACGGAAACTATAGAAGCCAAAGCTTCTTGCCGAATCCAAAACGGTTTACCTAAAACGCAAAAATCAGTTCGAAAACACGTGCCTTTGAGTAAAACCTCGTAGTAGTGAATAAACATTTACTACTAAATTAAATTACAACCTGAAGGTTGAACTGCAGAAAGTGAATGGTCAGATCCAACAACAACAGCTCTGTATCCAGTGGTTCGATCAATTTTTGAAAACACCAAAGGAAATATCTAAATTATCACGTTTTCATTTTCAACGAGAAAAATCGAAAGCTACATTGTGTCCAACCTGAGAAATTCCGTTGATTTCCGACGTTTTACCGAGGAAAATATTCGCCTGGCTAACTTGCGCGCCGTCAGCGGCGTCGAGCCAACGAATTTCGCAAGTATCTTCGCAAATGGCCAAAACGTAAAAGCGCTTGTCGTCGAATTTGACACTATTTGCGCCAAAAACCTGCAAAAAATCGAGCAATTTTTTGAAACGATTATTGCACGAATGGACAGAATAGAATGAAACGAAAAAAAGTACATTTTTTAATGGTTCAATTAATTCCGTTAAAGTTCCATCGGCTTTTAATGAATAAATTCGACCCATTGAATTTACGTCGAGTAGAGCGAACGAAGACGAATCCAATTTAATGAATTTATCTATCGATCCGGAAAACTAAACGAAAAAGTTTCAAGTTTTAAAAAAAGGTAGAAAATAATCAACCTTTTGGCTCGTTTGGATTTACCGAAGACAACGAATTTGTACTTTCAACGAATTCGTTCAGCGATATTGTTCGAACCAATCCAGTCGACGATTCAACGCAAAAGTAATTCAGAGATTCAGCGAACAAGCCACATCGAAAACGAAAGAGAAGAAAGATAGTACATTACTGAAAATAACATTTTCGCGCAAAACTAGCGTACTTGTCGAAATTAGCAACGTCGTTAAACTGTTTATTAATTAAAATATCTCCGTTTTTGGAGTCAATTTTGATTAAATGCGCTGTGAGATCGATCGATTTTCCTGCCACGATAATGCTGCCCGAGCTCGACAAATGAATTAAATCGAACCAATCGACGTTCTCAGGTTTAAGATTAGCGGTCCAAACTGAGTTCCCGCTGTTGTCCAAAGCGATAAGGCGCCCGCAAGTTAAAACGGCGAGTATTTTCCCGCCGAGTTCGAGCAATTTTGAGCTAAAGTACAATTGGAAAGTTAGAAACATTTTTGGCAATGAAAAAATGAAATTTCTGACGCACTTTGAACAGGATTTCGGATCGTAGCCAGACCATTCCCATCGCAAGTTTCCTCTCGTACCGTCGAAACTTCGGATGAATTTGTGATCAGTACCCGAAACGCTAACGACATCTAAAAACGCTAAAACATTAAAATCATGGTTATTTTTTTGTTTCGTACTTTTTGTTAAGTACCATCTTTTCGAACAATTAAATCATCGATTCGTCCTCGATTTCCTGTTTCGTAAACTTGTCGCCATACTTGGAAAAAGAATCAGTTTTATTGAACATGATTTACTGGTTATAAATGTGATAAGGATTTGTACTTAAATCTCCAGTGACGAAATTCAAAGAAGCCACAACATTTTCCTCTGTAGCAACGAAAAAACGTCTCGGTAAACTTTTGTCAGAACATTCAAATTTACCAAACTTTACGGCGCCTATATATTGCTGCCGCCTTTAAAAACAATAAAAACAGGACTTTGTGAATAAAAAAACCAAAAATAACGTCGCCCAAATTTCTCAAAAGTGAGCTGAAATTTGTTTCGACGCTTACCAGTCAAATTTTCCCACTTGATCTTCGAATAAGCAAATTATTGACGAAATAAAGCTCAGGATTAGCAGAAATCGAAACCACATAATAATAATGATAATAATAGAATATAAATTTTCCCCGATTTTTATTAAGTGTCGACTGGAAAAAAATTTGATTTTATTGTGTAGCAGACATTTGTCAACTCATAATCATAGTAGTTTGTTATAAGTCGACTACACAATGCACACTTTACACGCGTCATTCTAATAAATTATCGACGGTGAGTGGTCGTTTTTATGTTGTTCTAGCAAAAAAGGTTTTAGTTAATCGTTTGATCAAATTTGCTTTGTATAATGCGCTTGAACAACCGTTGTTCTCTGCCTAAACGTTAAAAATGTGCGATACAATTAGATATTTGATTCAACCTTTTACCAGTCGACCGTTTCGTTTGTATTTAATGCCGTCAATGGGTGCGATTTGCCACTGTTTGCTTGGAGTTCAAACCATTTATCCGGATACTGCGAAATCGTAAGGTTTTTTTGGTTTCTTTAATTTTACTTACCTTCTTTCACAAAGATGGCATTGTTTTCAGCTTCGTCGGCAAAGAAATATTACAGAACGTTCTGTTAACTGGCGCCAGCATTGGTTTGTCTTACTATCTTTACGAACGAAGACAACTAAAAAAATATCAGTTCCGCTATCGGATGAGTTATTCATTATATTTTGCTTCCGTATTCAGCGCCGGTTCGATTTTGTGTTTCGAAGTTTTTCAAAGGGAATTGTACGAAAATTCTCCTGTGCGAATTTTGGTTGGCGGTTGCTATTCGTTATTTTTGTTGGCCATCGGAAAATTTTATTTCAATCGAGTCGAAAGAAGTCCTCCCGGTTGAAAGCGATTTGAAAAACAATTAATTGTTTCTTGTATAAATCATGAAATGATTTGAAATAATAAAAATGTGCTACAGTATTTAATTTGCAACTTACCATTCAATGTAAAACGAAAAAAATGCGTATTTTCGTGAAACTGAAGGCGCTAACAGATTAATAAATTCTTCATTTCCGTTGTAATTTGACTCGTTAATTTAGAAAAAGTAACATTATACACAATTTAATAGGCATAAAATAATTCACAATCTAGGAAATACAGTACACCAATCGTGCGTTTTAAATTCGCGCAAGTTTAGATGCGTGGTAGAACAAAAAATACGTTTCTACACGTCGTGTTATTTGTGAAATCTACAAATTTTACGAAATTTAATTCGATTCTCGAAATCGTGTTAAATTTTTGTGTTTTATTAAGTTTATGAGCGTTTAATGAATCAAATTTAATTTACGAAACAAATCTTCATTCGACTATGAATCAGTTATTTTCATTTTTTCTCGTTCTAATTACGATTGTTTCGTTCGTTTACGGAACTGAGGAAAAAGTCATGTACGATGAAAGTTCAGGTCAAATTAAATTCGGCCCTCCGAGATTGGACATTGAAGAAGAAAGCAGCTTCCATATGCCAGCCGAACTCAGATGCGACGGTTGCAGAATAATTTCTTTTTCCGTAAGTTATTTCTTTCATGATTGAAGCAAGTTTTGAAGTCTTTTCTTACGTTTACCGAACAATATTTGTTATATTTCTAACCAATTTTTGGTACTTGCAGACGTAGTTGCAGCGCTGTTTGATAAACGGATTATTTTAGTAAGCTAAAACATAGTTATAAGCTATGCACGCGTCCGGGCAACTAACCCAAAAAACAAACAACAGTTTACACACGTCACTATAAAGTACACATTAACGGTGGTTGGTCATGTTTTTGTTCCGTATATAAAGTTGTCAAATATAGCTTAAAACGTGCAGATTTTTAATTATGTACTTTTTTCAAGATGTACGAAGCTTTTTCTAAAGAAGAAAAGAAGTCTAAAACGAAGAGTCTTTCGGAGTCGCAGATTTACGACATTCCTGACAAAGTTTGTGCCTCTGACTTTAAAGAGTAGGAGCAATGTGCTTTTGAAAATTTTTTTTAATTTTTATCGTTTTAAATCAAGGTACGGCATTACAACAGTTAATGGCGTTAGGCGCCTGAAAGGACCTGGTTTGGATACGGATACAGCTGTCGGAGTGACCCAAGCCGGTGGACGGTGGCCCTGGAGGTCTGCTAATTTTGTTAAATTTTTGTGATTATAAAACATGTAGAACTTAGAATATTTGTGTTTCAGAATTCAAACTATGTGCAACGATTACCTTGGTGAATTTGGTGAAGAAAAAATCTATCGAGAATTTAAATCTGCATTCCGGGCGAATAATTATGAAGTTTTTTCAAAAACTTTTTGTGAAAACGAAGAAAGCGATTTAGCCTATTGCCGAAGCAATATTAAAATCAAAAAAGAATTATAAAATCTCTCTGATTTTATGTTTCAAAGTGCCAGGAAAGCCAAATCATATGGTGCTTTATTTTTATGTCTACTTAATAATTGAAAATGTTATTTTATCCGCCTAGTCGTTTTATACTTTGTTATGTTTTGATTCTCATTCGAATTTTTGTTAATTCTTTGTTTTATCCATTCCATTTTTTGAAACCTGATACGAATTGAATAAATTTTTTATTTTAAACTGTCCAATTGATGCTAATAGTTACGTTTATGCTTTTGAGGAGTTAGTTGTTATCTCGAACCAAGAAACCGCTTGCCTTCAACACATTCGTAGTATTTTTGCAATTCTGATACGTTTCATTTATCATATTTTCTTCTTTCATTTTAGCTTATTTAGTCGCTGGTGTTTATTTTCATCATGGATAATCATTGTTCGACCAACGGCGTTTCTCTCGAAATTAATCCAGCGCAAGAAAGTTGCGAGAGCACGAGCTCCAATACGAAATCCGTCGTCGATCAGCAAAGTTTAAATATGCAGGAATCTCTGCTGCAAAGGCGATATCAAGTCGACGTTATTCGATCTTTCGATTACCCACCGTTTCCAGCCCCGAAAGTTTACCCTGCGGGGCAAAAAGAAATGTACTAATTGAGCTAGAAATCGTTTTTAGCGCACTTTAACGTTGTATTTTTCACTAATTTTTTGCTTTCAGTGCCGCTAAATTGCACGATTTGTGCAACGAATCTCATTATTTAACGTTACGCTTGAAACTCGTTCAACAACAACAGGCAGAGGCCATTCGAACCTTGGAAAAGAAATGGATTTGTTCCGTCGATTTAAACGACGAAAAAGGTACGTAGTAAAAACGATAAAAATGATGACATTTATAAATTATATTATTTTGATTGGATTTGTTAATTAGATTCGTTCGATGACGACGTGTCCACCGAATTGAAATTTTGGAGTCTTCAAATGTTGGCTTACGAACAAAATTTTAATCTCGCTTTAAATTCGGACAGCGATTTTCGAGATAGTCAAAAGTTCGAAGGTCAACTTTGCTTCGACTCAAGTTGGAAACAAGAAGCCTTCCAGGAAACTTTAGAATTCACCACCGAAAATCGTGATTGTCGTTTGAAAGTTTTAATCAGGTATTAATTTGGGGTTATTATTGGAAGCGTGCTCGCTTCGTCACGCTTATAAATCAGTATGCTTTGATTTTCTTCTATTCCAGGTACGACGGCGACGAATTCACCGTCGATTGTTCGTTTCACTTAGCTGGACTTCGGCAAGTGGTCGAAAAATGTTTTGCCGAAAAGTGCTCGATCGACGAATTGATCGCGCAGATTTGGGGTTTGTTCGAATTGAACTTGACCGCTTACTGATATTTTGTTCCTGTAAATGCGCGCTTTTAATGTTTGATTTTCTTTTGATTTTGTGAAAGAATTTTAATTTCTGTAAAGTTTAGTTCAGTATCTATAATGTGTTCTTGTTTTGTTGAATTTGAGCTCACGAGCCGACAGATTTGCGTCTTTTGAATGTAAAAGATTTTTTTGAATTCGGTGGACTTGTTTCGTTTGTTTTTTTTTTCGTCTGAACGTTTGATCGAAGTTTACGAGAAGAAATTAAAAAAGTTACTTTTAAACGATTTATTGCGCTATTCTTAAAACACTAAACAGTAACCAGATTGCCTAGGCGGGCCGATTTCGATGGTCATAGTCGTTGCATGGGACAATTTTGGTGAAAACGTTTGTTGTTGCTCGTTCGTGCGACGACGTCAAATGGGCGAATAAGAAATTTTGTCGGTCGACGTTCGTTTCGTCGCAGATTTGTGTATTGACTTGTCGTCGGTGCGACGGCGAAACAAAAACTTTTTTGCGTCTTCTCATTTCTACAAGGAGGTTACCGACGGGCGAAAAATGGAGAATAAAGTGGGCGAAAAGTAATACAAATCGAAAAGACAAATCAATTTCTTTTTAAAACTTTGTCACCACTGCTCGTTCGGTGTTGCGTCGTCGTTCACCGTTCGTTCGTTCGTTCGTCGTTATTATTTCTCTTCGAATCGAATCGACGGTTCCGACTTTTTGTTTTCATATAATAAATTTGGTCGTTTTCCGTTTCGTACACTTTCACTCTTTTTGGTGAAATTAATGGCGGCATTCAGCTCAACGGCGTTACCGAGATAGTCGACGAATCGTGTGATCGTGTGATCGTTTTCGACTCGTTTTGTAATTAATTTCGTGTACATTATGCCCGCTCAGTACGCGAATAACGCGTACGCGACGCGTTATTACGCTCCGCAAGCTATTACGCAAGAACAATTGGCGTTGCAAAATGCCATTGGCTCGTTGGGCAACGATTGGATGGCTTACTGTAACGGGTTACATAGTAATAATAATAATAATAGCAACTGTAACCGATATTACGCCACAATGGGCGGCGGCATCGACCAATTAACGACGGCGGATCGACGTTTCGGCTCAGTTACTGCAAATGACATTAACGACGACGGGTCGTCGATGTCGTCGTCCACAATGACGACGACATTCGGCGGAAAAGAGTATTTAGAAGAACGGGTACAAATAGACAGAAAAAAATTAGAACAAATGATATCAGGTAATTTTATCGATAGTTAATCGACGAAACGACTATTTTGATTTACGAATCGAGAAATAGCACAGTTCATTGATCAGGCAGGCTCTATATTGACTCAAAATGCGTCCGCCTGTTAGCATTTGTTATTTCATCAACATTTTTGGCATCATTTAGTGAGAAATGTCTTCTGTCAGTGACCAAAACAGTTTTGTGTACCTTTTACATTACGATTGAACAATATACATATTTGGGTCGAGACCTGAGGCCGTATGACACTAAAAGGAGTATTTACCGTTCAAACGCACAATGCATTTCGCCGGAGGCAGTTTAAGAGAAACGTCGCTAATGCATGCATTTCGTTATGAATTGAACTATTGCGCAGTGTAGGGCTAGGTCTAAATCCATCTTTTGACGAAATAAATGGAAAAATGCGTAGTAAAGAAGAAATTATCATGCTCCCAGTTTATTCTTTGCGGGCGTACTTTATGAATGAGACATGACGACAATTAAATACCTACAGTATACTATTATAACATATAAACTACCCGCGGTGAAAACTAGGCGCCATGCCGATCGTTTTCGTTTTCGGCCTCTTTTCAATAATGATACCACCTCCATAATTTCTTCAAACACATTTTAGAATGGCAACCTGAATTTTTATAACTTAGTTTTGCTCCGCACGCTGCACCCTTAAATATATTAGACCAATTTGAGAGAGAAAACTTGAATGACGTTATGAAAACAAAAATGTTTATTGAAACATCGTCGGACCTATAAAAATAAAATATTATTCGTGCCATTTCAGCGACCCACGACCATATTCATGGTCGCAGCGAAAATTTGACAGCAGAAGAATTCTTCTCGCAAGTCATGACACGAACATCGACTCAAATAACGTGGCCGTCTCGGCTAAAAATTGGTGCAAAAACGAAAAAGGGTAACGAAAATCAGTGATTATGCAAGTTTTTGGCTCATAGCGTGTCGATAAACGTCAATAACATCTTTTTTTAATTCAAATCTTAAATTCTCATAAAAAACGAACGTTGTTGGTCAAACGTTCTGTTTTTCATTTCGTCGTTAATATGCACGTCCTCAGTCGTTTTTTCTCGTTTCATCCCTAGTCGAAACATTTGTCCCAAGAGAAACAAGTTGGGGAGAAAAAATTTTATTATTGGTAAATGTTTTTAAATTCCGCCTAAATCGTTAAGAAAATGCGGACACTGTGTCAAGTTTACAATTGGAACGAGTTTTGAAAAATTATTCGATTTAAAAGAAGAATTTGTCGTCGTTTCACGAATGTGACATCTTTGCTAGAAATTTTGAAAACAATTTTCGAACACGATAAGAGATAGATGCCAAAGGTTCAGCAAATTTGTCTAAATTCGGTCGTTTGCATCTCTGATGGGCAAGGCATTAGTTACTATTTCTTTATTGTCGATTTTTTTAATGTCTCC
>CAWUCS010000135.1:0-23089 GCA_963920785.1 Sphagnum contortum | reverse complement strand
GCTATCCCTGAACACATAAAAGGAGGTGCAGAGAATGATGCATATAAATATGGACAAAAAATGCAGTAGATGCAATGCATTCAAATCATTTTCTGAATTTGGGCTATCTAAACAAGGCAAATTTGGAAGGCAAGCAATGTGTAAACCGTGCGACAAATTATGTAATAGTCACTGGAATCGTAAGATGTCTTATGGATTGTCTCAAAAAGATTATGAACAGTTGCTTACAAAACAAAACGGGGTCTGTGCAATTTGCGAAGGTGACAATAGCCATTTTGGACATTCTTTGTGCGTAGACCATGACCATGAAACGCTTAAAATACGAGGACTGCTTTGTAAAAATTGTAATCTTGGCCTTGGTAAATTAGGTGATACTTTAGAGATAATTAATAATGCTCTAATATATTTAAGTAATGAACCACAATATTTTTTAAAATCTAAAAAACCAAAGTCGAATCGTCCTCGTGTTTTTGCTAATATTTTTGAAGATAATGGTATTATTAAACGCAACTGCACTGAATGTAGCATGATTAAACCATTAGATGATTTTCCTAATTTCAATAAAGGAAAATTAGGTAAAAAACCAGTTTGTAAAGAATGCGATAAAAAATCTAAGACAAAATGGGAATTGCAAAAGCTATATGGTATTTCTTTAAACAATATAGTGATTTGGTATACGCACAAAATATGATATGTGCCATTTGTAAAAAAGAACCAAAATACCATAGACTTTGCGTAGACCACGACCACACAAAATCTACAAAAGATAAAATTGTTATTAGAGGTTTGCTATGCCAGGATTGCAATATGGGAATTGGAAAATTAGGAGATAATATAATTAGATTGCAAAAAACTTTTGACTATTTAGCAGAATCAAACAACTCTTTGATATTTGTTTTAACGTAAATGTCGAAGGAGTTTATGACAGCTTATCAGAAACCAGTAATGCTCGAAGCATCTTACTGGTTTCTGTATTTAATAAGGTATTACAATGATCGAAAAAACCTTGGAACATGCATTACAATTCTCTGGTAGATTTCCTATTGAGGCTTTAAATAGGCCACAAGGCTGGGAAATATTTGAAAACGGCCTAGAATTTTCGCCTTCCAAAATCAAATTAGCATCCTCCAATCTCACAAGCGGTTTAGATAAAACAACTGATGAAGAGTTGGGTGGATATGACCTAAAAGCAGGTGTTGAAGAACATCCTGACCATCTATTCGTTAAAGTTTTGGCTATCAAAAAAGATGAGCCAAACGATAACGGAGATGCTTTTAATGAAGAAGAGCTTAAAAAAGCAACACAATCTTTTATTGGATGCCCTCTTTTTTGCAATCACGCAAATGATGATATAGAAAAAGCTCGCGGTAAAGTTGTACATGCATGGTACGATGATAAAGCTGGTGGCATTTGGACAATCAATATGGTTGACAAGGTTGCTTATCCAAAACTAGCCAGGGGAATTGAAGAAGGCTATATCAATGGAACCTCAATGGGTTGCCAAGTTCAATATAGTCTTTGCTCTATCTGCCACAACAAAGCTGCTGTTGCTGATGAGTATTGCGATCACGTTAAAAATAGAAAAACAAAGAAATTTAGTGGTAAAGCTAAATGCAAATACCACGAAAGTAAGTGCAAACCAAAAGGCGACGACGAATGTCCAGTCTGTCATGCAACATCTAAAGATGCAAAAGAAACTACTCATAAAGAAGCCCTTATCCATGAATGGAACTATGGTCTTAAATTTATTGAAGATTCTTTCGTTGTAAACCCAGCTTGTCATGACTGCCTAGTCGATTGCATATTAAACGTTCCAGAAATGAACAAAGAATCTGGAGTTATTATTGAAAATGCTCGTAAAGTAGCAGGGTTTGTAGGTTTGGTTGGAGAGGAAGAACTATTCAAAGTTGCTTCTAGCCAACAGAATCACAATTTACATAACCTAGCTTCTGATATTGATTTTATTATCAAGAAAGTTCAGAAGATTGCTAATAGTCCATATACTGAAAAACTATTTAAAGTAGCTGGAAAAATTGAAATTGACAACCTCAACAAAGCCATGAAATTCATGGAAGTTGTGGCCAAATCCATGATGGATCAAAAAGAATTGGTTTCTATGGATTATGTTAGCGACCTTGTTGAAGTGTTCGCAAAACTACAAACTGTAACTGATGAATTGGTAGAAATGGGATATGCAAATATTCAATCTCCACCAACTCTACAAGACCCAAATAGCTTGAGTGATGCCGCTCCGCTGCCAGGCAATCAAAGTGGTCAGGGACAACCTCAACCATTCCAAACTCAACCACAAGCAATGCAGCCGAAAGCGAGTCCCCAGCTCAACCACAAGGTGGTGGAGCGACAACTGGTCCGTTGGGTGATGTTGGTTCTGTAACGAAACCAACCCATGCATCTGGAAAAATAGAGGAATTACACACCGCTTCCGAGAACAATGACGGAATCCGAACTACCGCGAAGGAGTCTCAACAAATGCCATTGACCAATACAAATAAAACCGCTGCTGCCCCAGGTGCATCACCAGAGCAACACCACAAAACCATCGAGAAACAGCTTGCAGACGCTAAGCTAGAATTCCACCCACGCACGGGGGAGTCTCCAGATGGCGTAACTGAATCTAAAGCTCAGATCGGTGGAGCGGAACAAATGAAAGATGTTGATTCCGATTCCCCTCAGGTTCGTACCAATGAATACCCAAATGTTACTCACGAAGGACAGTTGGATGACTATACGGGCACTCCTATCGCTCGTTGGAACAAATATCCAGATACAATTTTAGAGAAGAATTGGACTGAATTTAGTCGCGCCGTTGGTTCTAATCTAACTACAGATCAAAAAGACCACACAACCGAAGCTCAACTACAAGACCTTCTATCCCATCATCGTTGGACTGAACCAGTTATGACAACTGAAAATCAGCTTGCCAGCAAAGATAATTGGGCTAATGAAGATAATGCTTGGTTGTCCAAGTCTGCATCCGTTCGCTCTGCTTATTCTAAAGCAGTCGTAACAGCCGCAATCAACTCACTTGTTGATACGATTGCTAATTATAGCATTCTTCCAAATGAAGTTGTTAATGCAGCTAAATATATTGGTTCAACTCCACATTCTCAAATCAAAGCAGCTTTCTTAACTTTGGTTAACGGTATGCCAGGTAAAAAGGCAAGCCGCCAAGCAGAAGTTGCTCGCAATAAATATTTTGGTAAAGAAAGTTCTATATCAGCACTTGATGCTGTATTGGCTTGCGCAGGTGATAATTGCTTGAATCTACGAGCAGAAGACTTGGTAGCCGCAATTGAACACATTGCATCTGACAATGACAAGATGAGCAAGATCGAAGCCAAGGCTAAAGCAAAACTAGCAGCTAAATATGAAGTCAGCACTGAGAATACAGTTGTTGATAAGTTTGCTGCGTTTGATGAAGCCTTCAATGAAATGGAACCAACAGAAGCTCCAGTAGTTTCTGAAAGTTCAGATGTAGACGCTGTTGCTTCTGAAAACGAAAACGACGGTCTATATGGAGCAACGCTTGACCTTGACACAATCGGAGTAAGCCTAGATGACGAAGACGCATTTAGAGCAACTGCCGAAAAACTAGCTAAAGATGAGTATCCAGATGTTGACACTGTTCTTTACAGCATTGATATCGACGATGCTAATAATACAGCAGAAGTTGTATTAAAAGATGTTATGAAATTAACAGCTTCCGAGAAGAAGGCTGTTCTCACTGCTAAAGCAGAAGCCAGAGCTAAAATGTCTAAAGAAGCTCAAGGCATGGGCGGTGAAATGGGCGGCGGTATGGGTGCCCCAGGGGGAGCACCAGGAGGCCCAGGCGGAACAACAATGCCAACTCCACCAGGAGCAGAGGCAGCCCCAGCAGGACCAGGTGCAGAAGCATTAACTGCTGACCCTGCTGCTGGCGACGATCAAGATGGCGACGATTCTGATGCAGAAGCAAAACCACCAGGTTCTATCTGCCCATGCTGCGGTTCACAAGACGTTGATATCGTAGCTGGTAAGGGTCGCTGCAACAACGAAAAATGTGGTGCAGAATTTGTATTTAAGGTACAAGTTGATGTCACCAAATGGCCTGGCGTTAATGACACCAATGAAGATGATAAAGATAAGGGTGATCAGCCAGACGAAAATGAAGAAGTTGGAGACGCATCAGAAGACGGAACTGGTGATAGTCAAGGCGAAGGCTTTGCTATGCCAGAAGGTGGTCAAGGTGCTGATGCTAACATTCCAGTAGCGGCTATGACTCGTTTGAGCCCAGCAATGATTACTCGTTTAGCTTCTGATAAGTCTTTTGAACTTGGCAAGGTTAGTCCTTTGACTGGTTCTAAGAACACTTACAAAATAGCTAACGGTCAATACCTATGCATGGATACAGGTCGTCAATATCAGGTAGCAATTGCTATCGATAAGAAAGACCCTAAATCTTTATATGCAGAATGGCGTTGGACTCCAAAACTAGCTGCTGAAGAATGTTCTTCTTGCCGTCGAGCCAAAACAGCTTGGTCTAAAGCATTGAAGACTGCAAAAGTAACTGAAATGCAATTCGATGAAATGTCATTTAGGGACCGAGCAGACACAATCTTGGCTATGCACGACAAGGGTATGTTTAGCCCAGTTAAAACTGCAAGCAAAAATCTAACCCAACACAAGAGATTAAACTAGCTTATGCAACACCTGTTTTCCCAATGGATGAATGCAGAGCAAAAATTGCTAAACGTTATGGCGAAAACGCTATTGCTATTAGCGGACCTGAAAAGGGTAAGAAATTGGCAGACTGCGTATGCAATCAGCTAAAATCAGCTTCAGTTTATAGCGACGGACTTGCTTTGAAAGTTGCTGACACTTGGAAAGATAAAGACGCTTGTGTTGAATGCGTCGAAGATTACATTCGTTTAGGATATGATTTCCAGAAGGCGGCTAAAGTGTGCGAATATATGAAATTGAAGTTTGCAAGCGGTTTTGAATTGTTCGCTGAAGAGCTTACCGCTCAATTCCAACCTCATCACGGTCCAGATGATGATTCAATGGGCGGCGACCCAGCAGCGGGCGGAGATATTGCAAAAGATATCCAAAATGCATTTCCTGACGACAGCGTAAGCGAAGTTCAGATTGATGCAGACCCAAGCGCAGGCGGCCCACCAGGCCCAGATGCAAGTCCAGTAGGCCCAGGGGCAGGCCCAGCCGCAGGCGGCATGGATGACCAAAGTTTCGAATTTGACCTTGGTGATGACCTTGGTGGTGGAAAGGGAGATATCTCCGTTCAAAATGATGCAAAAGGTCATGGAACTGTAAGTATCGATCTACCATTATCAACACTTGATGCATTGGAAGACGCAATTGACTCTGCTCATGGCAGAAGCGGCGAAGAAGATGCTGGTGGCGGTCTAGATGACGGCGATAAGGGTCCAACGGATGATGATTCAGGCGACGACGATGACTCCGATGACAATGACACTGATGACGGCGATGATGATGACGACGCCGATTCAGATGATGGCATGGGAGGCATGGGATTCGGTGGCGATGATGATGACAAATCTCCAGATGACGGAGACTCAAATCCATTTGCCGACAAAGGAGACTCTGACGGGGACAAAATGGAAGAAAAAGATAAACTCGCATCTTATATTAGAAAAGGCAAAATTAGCAGCTATGGCGAAATGAATCTCGACTTGAGCGCACTAGCTAAAGAAATTAATTACAAGAAGGCTGGCGACAGCAAATTGAAACAAGAGAACGCCCAAGACGCAGTAGACGGATACTCTGCGGGGAATGGTTCTGTACAAGGCTCAGAAGAAAAGTTTAAGGCAGACTTGCCAAAGGTTCCTCGTAGCAAAGCTACGATTGGAGAAGAAGAAACTGACTGGGACAATGATGGCCCACAACCAACCGTACCACATGGTGGCGGCGAAATTGGTCATGAAGCCGAGTTAGGTTACACTTCTGAAGATTTGGCTATGACAGGCGGAGCAAATGGTCAAGGTAAAACAGACACCACTAATACTGCCTCTTATAAGAAAACTCAAACCAGCATTAATAGCGGTAGACAGGTCACTGTTCCTACTAAAAAGGCTGACAAATTGAGCAAGCCAAAGCCAGTTTCAGAAACAGAGGGATTAGATGTTCCTCGTTCACATAAAGATCACCGCGATACGCCTGAAAAAATGAAGCGTACTCCATTTTCTGATAAAGATTTACCAGAAATTCCACAAAAAGGAGAAGGAGCCCGCATCGGCGGTGAGGTAGATATGGGTAGCGTTCCTAAAGCTACCGAAGAGTACAATGCTGACATCCCAGTTGGTGGCAGCAAAGCAACTCTAAAGAATGAAGAAAAGTCTCGCGGTGCATATGCTCCCGAGAAACAAACGGAACGTAGTAAGGGCACTGTGTCCGCTAATGGCGGAAATAAGTCCAGAGTAGAGGCCGAAGCAGTAAGAATTGCTGGAAGAATGGTTGAAGCACGAAAGATCAGTCCTTCTCAATTATTAGAGAAGATCGCTGAACTGAAGCAATATGAGCTACCAACGCTCAAGATGATTGAAGCGACGTTGTTTACGAAGGCCACGAAAAAAGGACTTGCTACAGAGCCAGACGGTGTAGAGCAGGCCGTAAGGATTAGCGAAGCAAGTAGCACTCCAAAGAGTGTTAATTCTCAAGACGAATTAGTCAAGGGATTGCACCAGTTATTCCGTCTGCATCACAAGAATGAAGCAGCAGCCAAGAGCGAAGAGCAATTGGGTAATGCTGAATTCAGAAGGATTTACAACCGCTAATTGCGGCAAGTAACACAAGGATTTTATATTATGGCTATTATTGTTCTACAACACACCGTCGCGGACAACTTTGATGTTGACCCAAATTGGAACGTTTTCAACGACGGACGTATTTCAGCAGGATCACTTGTTGGTCTTGACTCCAACTCATACTGCAAACTAGCAGGCACCACTGACCCACTCGGTATTTGTGGCGACTCGCTATCTGATGAATATCAGACCCAAGCGTATAACGCAGAACTTGTTATTAGTGCATCTGGCGCAAAGCGTTGGACCCAGAACAGCGTTGCTAACTACTTCAACGAAACATTGGCTTCTGGCAAAATGACCGTTTACACAACTGGTGGCCTATTCGGCACAACCCAGTTTGTACAAGGTCTAACGTATACACCAGGAACCCTTCTCTATAGCGATGGAAGCGGTCTATTCACTCCAAACGGCAGCGGCCGTAAGGTTGGATATGTTAAGTATGCCCCAGGCGACTACCCAAGCGGAGTCCCTGGTGTAGATGCTCCAAGCGTTGACTTGAGCATGTCACTTGGTGAGTACCTAATTGTTCAATTAAGCATCTAAAGTTGTTGTCTATAAAAGTCACTGACTTATTATAGAAACTCTATAAAGGAAAAATACACATGTCCTACAAAACAGGTTATTCTGATTCAGAAAAAGAAGCAATCATTGCGACCGCCCTTGAAACCGATGAGGGTCGTATTGCACTAGCCCAGTCCATGATCGAGCCTATTCGCCGATCTTTGGAGTATCAGGCAGTTGGTCGTAAACTTTTGATGGTAGATGAACTACCACAAGGTGCATTGGCTCGTTACGAACGTGACGTTGCTTCCATTGCACACATTATCGCCCGTCGCGGTGCGGTACCTGACCAAATCACGGAAGGTGAGGAAATCCTCGTTCCAACATTCGAAATCGCTGCTTACCCAACGATTCGTTTGGCTGAAATCAAGGCTCGCAGGTTCTACATCGTCGACCGCGCCCAGATTAAGGCTAAAGAGGCTATCCAGAAAGAAGAAGATACGAATATCTTCAACGCTCTACACGCTGCTGTAGACGCTCGCGGACAAGAAGTAACTGCTCCAGGCTCAGGTCTAGATGCAGCTTCCTTGAACGAAGCTTTCAGGATGATTGAACAGCATGATTTGGTAGCAACTAAAATTGTTATGCACGCAAATCAATATGCTGCGGTCAGGACTTTTGGTAAAAACTTCTTTGACGAAGCTACCACCAGAGAAATCCTAACAACTGGTCTTTATGGTCACTTGTGGACTGCTGACATCCACGTCAGCTCCCGTATGGACCCAGACAAGGTTCTAGTTGTTGCATCCCCAGACACGGTTGGAGCATTCCCAATTCGTCAGGATATCACAGTTCTACCAGCAGACGATCCAAAGAAACTTCGCCTTGGCTGGGTTATTTACGAAGAAATTGGAATTGTTATCGTCAACGATTATGCCATAAGTCGAGTTAACGTCGTATAAGTCATTCGTTGACAAAGACTTACGTTAAAAACTAAATGAAACTGAAACGACTGCCCCTAAAAAGGCAGTCGTTTTCTTTCGTGTATTAATTATTTACATGGCGTAGAAATTGACGATATGTGAATATGAGACAAATTACAGATTCAATTGCCGTTGAAATTAAAGAGCTTTGGGAAACTGGAGCTTCTTCTAAACAAATACAAGATAAATTTGGTTTAGGTGCTGCGTGTATATCACAACATGTCAAACGAAAGGGACTAAAACGACCAGATGGAGTGAGTGCAAGATCAACTATCGTAATCAAAGATGGTTTGTTCTTATGCTCCAAATGCGGAGATTGGAAAGAACCAACAAATTATCAGAAAAACAATTGCAATAACTTTATGGGTTACTGTAGAGATTGCAGAAATTCATATGAATTGTCAAGAATAATGAGTGATCCTGATATATGGATTAATCAAAAACTCAATCAATATAGACATAGAGCTAATAGAGAAAAATTACCATTTGGTATAGATGCTGCATATGTCAAAGAGTTATACGAAAAACAAGATAAAAAGTGTTTCTATTCTGATATACCTTTAGCATGGGGTCATACTCCACAAAATAAACAACTGTCTCTATCAATTGATAAAGTTGTGCCCTCTAAAGGGTACGTTAAAGGCAACGTTGTTCTAGCACAAACAAGAATCAACGGAGCTAAAGGTGATTTCTCTCTCGAAGAAATGAAGATGTGGATGCCTGAATGGTATCGTCGGATTATGTCGTGTGAGTGGTTGAATATAGGAGAAAACAATGAAAATATGTTGGTCTGAATTTGCAAAATCTTTCAACGAGAATTTCATAGAATATTTAAAAGAACCATTGATTGAGTTGACCTATACACCTTGTGTGCCTACTAAAGAAGATTTAATAAAATTTTCCGAAGAATGGAACAAACCACTACCAGATAAGTTAGAAAGCATATTCGATTATAGTTGTTAATTTATAAATTAATAGAGGAATTAATAGCTAAACTTTGTACGCAAATTATGTCGTCTAATTGATAGATTTAGGAGACATAATGACAAGAACATTTACTAACACGATAGACTATAACACGTTTTTACCTTTTATTGGACAGCAAATAGAACTATGTGCGAATGAAAGCAGTTTAACCAACAAGAATAAATTGAGGAAAGTCCTATGGGAAGAATCTAAAGTCATTTTTAATACACAAATAGAAGATAGCAAGAAATTTTATGATAATTCTCAACTTGCAGGATGTACTATGTTTATGAAAATCGGTTTACTAAGGAGACTTAGTCAAAAGTCTAAAGAAATGGAAATATGATTTTAAAAGACCGTAAAAAAAGAGTATGGTGTAATCAAACAACTACTTCTTATACATATATTAAACAATTAGCTGCGCCTAATGGCATGAAGTGTAAATTAGTTGGGAAGCCATCTAGTATAAGATGTAAAGATTGTGGTAAGGCATTTAAGCCATGTATAAGGATGAATGATGACGGAGAGTTTTTGTATGGCGTTCCTCCGCATAAGAAAACAGTTAAAATTAAGAAAGTTTGACGGCTAACGGCAACCCCTCAAAAGGTTGCCGTTTTTTGTGTCGATAAGTAAGTATGACGTACTTACGACAATTCCCAAACTTATTGTTAGATGAAGATTTTGATTATGATTTTTACGCAATTGAGAAAAAGAGAATATTGCGTGAAGAACGCATAGCGAAAGCTAAACGGTTAAAAGAACAGGAAATAACTCAATTAGAAACGTCAATATGGCATACACTAAATAATTTGCCATCTATAACTAATAAAGTTTTTCTACATGATGAAATTGGACATGCAATACCTATTTATGATACAGATGGCAATTCATTTGTTATAACAAACAATCTTTTCAATGTTGAACATGTAGTGGATAAACAATTGTTTGTTCCATTGTTAAATTTTAATACTAGAGCTAGAGATATAAATAATGCTGTTAAATGGTTAGCATCAAAAGAAGATCAAGCTTTATTCCGTTTACTTCAAAAAACTGAACAAAATATAACTAATATTGGAGAGTTAACACTTGCTTCGGTCAACGCGGCTTTTAGACAAATAGAACAACATGATTGCGTTGTATGTGCTATAATAGTTGGAGATTGGGGAATGTCAACTATAGATGGTTGGGGTTCAGATTTTTATGATCGCGTTCAATATAATCTTAGATTTAACCAGTTGTTAAAGGGTCATCTTTATACTGCTGATATTTACCATTCAAGACATCCAGCTTTGTTTAATAAGGCATATTTTTTAGCTGCTCCCGACTCTGTTGGAGTATATGCTAGTCGTGGCAATAGTCTTTACGGACCATCTATTAGAACTGAATGGGGAATGGCGTTAGTTAATCCTAAATGTGTTAGTTGCATAGAAATGGTATAATAAATATGAGCAATGGTCATTTTACTCCTGATATTGGTAAAGAATCAATGAATTGTGATGTTTGTAATGAACTTATGGAAGTAGAGCGAAATGTTTATGGGCCTACAGGTTTTGCCGAAGCAATGGGTAAGCGTGGTCATTTACACGATAGATTTACATGTAGATACGCTGAAAGTGATTGGCATATTCAAGTATACAAATTGAGACAAGAGGCTAATAAGACATCAAGTGCTATATTAGCAAAGATGTTAGAAGATGAGGCTGACAATATAGTTAAAACAAAACAGGCGACTAAAAAAGTCAGTAAATATTTTTAATATAAAACGTTGTCGTTTTGTTTCTGTAAAGGTTATAGTGATATTGACGAAGAAATAAGATTAACACGCCCTTAGAGGTTAAATAATGCGAGAAATTTGGCGAGTAAGAAATTTATCAGATCAGACTATATCTTTAGAAAACCATGTGATTAATGGTGGAGGCTATAAAGATGTAAAAGGCGTTGTTGGTATTGCGGTTTTCGCTGATTCTACGGCAGTGGTTAATGCATTAGCCAATGGGTTAATCGAAATTGATAGGATGATTGATGGTATCTTATATGAAGTATATGATTCGTCAAATCCATATGATATTGGCCCAGCTAGGATATCAGATGTTGAAGAAGTTATTAATAGTTCATTTTCTTCTTTGCCTAGTTTGTCTGTTTCTGGCAATATAACAGCATCTAATTTTATAGGTAATTTAATTGGAACTACAGCAACGTTATCTAGCTATCTATCTGTAGGTAATAGTGGTTCTAAAATACAAGATGACGGAAATGGCGGTTTTTACTTAAGTAATGCATTAACTGCTACTGGGGCTATTTATTCTGCAACATCAATATCTGCTACTAATGGTTTATATGGAGAGTTTTTACAATTTACGGCTGGTGGGCAGATAACCCAAAATAATGGACATGTATATTGGAAGCAAAGTATATTTGATACTGCTGTACAATTAGATGTACTTAATTCTGACGGTTCAGCAACTTTAGGGAAAATTATAACACCTGGAATATGTTTTCACTCTTTAGGCGATACGATTGACGCTATATACCAAACTAGTAATACTACTGTTGTTGGGGGTCAAAATGGTGTTCTTCTACAAAGTTATCCTAGTGCTCTTGTAACAAATATAGCTCAATTTGGAAGTTCTACATCTACATTATCTTCTCTATACGGAAGAGTTGTAATTAATGGTGCAGTTGATGATGGGACTACAGCTTTACAGGTTAGTGGTTCGCTCAACGTGTCGGGCGGGGTGACTATCAATGGGGACATCAACGGCAACGGTAACATAACGGCAACGAATTCAATTCAGATAGGTTCTGGTAACACCCAAAGCGGTTATTATAGCACCCAAAGCGGTTATTATAACACCCAAAGTGGTAATAATAGCACCCAAAGCGGTAATAATAATCATCAAAGTGGTTATGATAGCACCCAAAGCGGTCGTAGTAACACCCAAAGTGGTAATGGTAACACCCAAAGCGGTAATCAGAACAACCAAATCGGTAATTGTAGCACCCAAAGCGGTTATTATAACACCCAAAGTGGTAATGGTAGCACCCAAAGCGGTTATTATAACACCCAAAGTGGTAATTATAGCACTCAAAGCGGTCGTAGTAACACCCAAAGCGGTAATGGTAATCATCAAAGCGGTCGTAGTAACACCCAAAGCGGTAATGGTAATCATCAAAGCGGTCGTATTAACACCCAAAGTGGTTATGGTAACACCCAAAGCGGTAATCAGAACAACCAAATCGGTAAATATAGCACCCAAAGCGGTTATATTAACACCCAAAGTGGTAATTGTAGCACCCAAAGCGGTTATATTAACACCCAAAGCGGTAATGGTAGCACCCAAAGCGGTTATTATAACACCCAAAGCGGTTATTATAGCACCCAAAGCGGTAATAGTAACACCCAAAGCGGTAATAATAGCACCCAAAGCGGTAATAATAATCATCAAAGTGGTTATGGTAGCACCCAAAGCGGTCGTAGTAACACCCAAAGTGGTTATCAGAACACTCAAAGCGGTTATCAGAACAACCAAATCGGTAATTGTAACACCCAAAGCGGTTCTAGTAACACCCAAAGCGGTAATTATAGCACTCAAAGCGGTTATATGCTTAACGATAGTGGATTCAATTTTGTTTATCAGTTTGGTTCTTCAAACACGGCAGCAGTAGGGAATACGGCATATTTCGCACTATCTAATGGTATAAGATTAGTTCCGCAGAATACTTCCCCAAGTACGCCAGAGGAAGGCACAATGTACTGGGACAGCACAGCACATGCACTCAAGGTCTACAACGGAACGGCTTGGAAGATGTTGACAGCGGTTTGAAATGACGATATTATAATAAGGAGAATGATATGAGTTTAATTACAACGCCCCCGACCACAGATAGAACGGCACAAAAAGTAGCACGTATTCTCGCTTCCCCAAGCAAGATATTCAATACTCTTTTTGCTCAATGGCAGCAAAGTTTTCAGGCGATTTGGAACGACCCAAATCCTCAAACAATTTGGACGGCTCTGGGGACTGATGGGCCAACTCTTTTGGAGTATAGCTCTACGTTAGTAGCATTTTTAGAGTCACAGGTTCCAGGTTGTACTGCCGACACTTTGGCTATGCTTCCTCCATTTACGATTATGAATGGCATTGTCACAATTACACAGAGTTCTTCTTCTTCTTCTTCTTAAACTATAAGTGTTTCATGATACAACTTCATGTTAATTCGTCACTTCCGAGATCAGGGTCAGAATTGCTATCTGCACTTCTAAGCCAGCATCCTTTAGTATATGCTTCTTGTACTTCTCCGTTATTGGAATATTGGTACGGGGCTTTGGGCAATTACGGCATAGCAGAAGTTAAAAGCCAAAACGCCGAATCAATGCAATTGGCATTTACTAATTTCTGTAGAGCAGGTGCAAATGGTTATTACTCATCTTTAACCCACAAGACCAGTTATCATTGATAAAAGTCGTGGCTGGTTACAGTATGCAGAATTGCTTTGGAGTGTATTCCCAAAAGCGAAAATTGTAACAATGACGAGGAAGATTGACGACATTATTGCTTCGCTCGAAAGAATATATAGAGCGAATCCGGCTCATCCGGAAACTCGTCATCTTCCAAAAACCGCTGAACAAAGAGCTGCATATTGGACTGCAAGCGGTAATATGCCGTTGGGATTAGCTTTGGATAGGATTAAAGATAGGCAAACCCGAGGTCCAGACCAACGTATCCTCTATGTTGATTACGATAATCTTGTTGATAACCCGATTGAAGTCATGAAAAATGTGTTTAATCACTATGAGATTGAGCCAATAACTGTCGATCCTATGAATATCAGAAAATCAGTTGAAGAAGATTGACAAACACTATGGTATTTTTGGATGCCATAAATTAAGAAAAGTGGTCAAAAAAATCAACATAAAGTCTACGACAGAACAGCGTAAGAAAACTGTGAAAACAACTTAAACTTATCAGCTTGAAAAATAATAGTAACTAAAAGGAAAATATGAGCATTCTAAACAACAATCCAACAGACCCAGCAACACAAGCTGCAAATCAGATTAGACAACTTGTACGTCAGCCTTTTCAACAAATGAAAATGAGTGGAGTTCAAGGGTATAACTTAATTTGGAATAACCGCAATGCAACGCCTCAAGAAGTATTAGCAGCATTAGACACTGATGCTAAAGTAGTATTTGAACTAGCTGCTTTAAATATTGAAAGTCTAACCGAAGCAGCTACGATAGATGGTATTACGCCTCCAGTTATACCTGAAATTCCTTCTAATTATACGCTAACTTTTAATGATGATGGTTCTGCGGTATTGCAGCAAAATTCATCCAGTTCTTCAGCAGCAGTCGTTTCTAGTTCAAGTTCTTCAGGAGTATTAACTTCTAGTTCATCAAGTGGTTCATAATTTTATATGATTGTGGAAAGGTAGATGCTGAATTAAGCATGAAAAAAGATTATGCCAAAAAACAGAATTCACTGGTTTGTTAATAACCTCACATCCGAACCGTTATCTCTAGGTGTTTTAGGAGTTCCAACTATCGCTGGCCATAAGTCAGTAGATATTCTATTGTATGTTCCTATGTATGCAGTTTCTCAATCGGCTACTGTTAAAGACCTATTAGACAATGGTTCAATTACTATCGATAAAAAGATAGATACTACGCTTATAGAAACAGTTGATTCTTCTAATGCATTTGATGGTTTAATACCAGCAGAACAGCAGTCTTTATTGACATTAAACAATAATGGCGGCGGTGGCAATCCATTCGATCAGAGCCTAAATACGACTGATAACGTTCAGTTTAATCAGATTGTTATCGGTAGCCTTGCAGAAATATCAATTTATACTGATAGCAATAGTCAACAGCAACTCATGTTCAATAATGGTGAACAGAACTTTAGTATGGGATATGACGCTGTTCGTAATATAACTGCTATATCCCTAAACGGTAACAGCCTTTATATGGGAGGCGGTCAAGGTTCAAATGGAGGTAATATATGGATGGATGGTGGTGTTGTTGCATTCCCAGCGATAGGTGGAGCATACGGACTGCCTGCTTTTCTTGCACAAGGTTCAGTTGATGCTGGTGCTGGCGGTGGTATTTCTTTATACTGTAACAATACTTATGAAATGAATTGGCAAAATGGTGTTCTTACACTGAATGGCACTGGCCAAAACAACAGTGGAAATATCCAAAACGTACTAAATATAGCAGGTCCGATCACTGGATCGCCTATTCAGGCAATAGCAACACTATCTGGAAGTGGTACACCCAATGACGGCGATTTGATTGTTATTAACTATGGTTTTTCACAATCTGCAATCGTTTATACTTACCGTGATAATCCAAGCCAACCACTAGAATTTACTTTTGATGACACAAGTGAATTCTATTTTGTTACCGTTGTTAATAGTTCAAGTATGGGAGGCCAAGTTGTATACAATGGAACTGATTACGTGTTTACAAACACACAAGGTGGTTCTAGTGGAAATCAAGAAAACGGATGTACTTTAACTGGTTACACACTTACTAACTTTACTGGTGGTAGTGATGGAACGAGAACTGTAAATGTCAATAGCAACCTCGTCGTCAATGGAACTCTTGCTTTCACTCAACCATACACGACTTTGACGGAAGCCAATGACGGAATCAATCTTGATGCCACTTACGACACCTACTTCCTTTTTGTAGGTCAGGATAACGTTCAGTTTACGGTAAATCTTCCTGATCCTTCGACTATGGTAGGTCGTGAGTTGACTTTCATTAACACTGGTTCAAATTCTGAATTCTATCCTTCGATATTTGGCAACATCACTCAGCAAAACAGTTCTTTTGGTGCAGGAAGCACATATAATCTTTCCAACACCACCGTAAAAATGCTTTCGGACGGTTCGACTTGGTGGATTACATCACAGGTATAATATGAAAAAATACATTATTCAACATGCAATTGGTGATCAAGTTGAGCTATTGAATTTAACTAAACCAGTTAATCAAGCATATGCTACAACTTTTGGACTTCAATATCGATCAGATACAACTTCTCGATGCCCAGAACGAGCATATGAATGGGAGAAGATCGCTTATCTTAAAGAGATTCTATCTAAAACAGAAGATGGCAATATCGTTGCTTGGGAGGACGCTGATTCTCTCAACATAGGGGGTCAAGACGTTACAGCTTGTTTACCAACTGGTGCTGTATTTGGTATGGTACAGAACCGTGGCGGCCTTAATAACTCTCTATTAATTCATTGGTACAATTCTGGAGTTATGGTTATTGTAAATTCGCCTACGATCCGAGCTTTCTTTGATCGCGTGTGGGCAAGAGGCGGAAAAGATGATGAAGTCGCTATTATGGCAGAATTAGCAGCTTCTACAGACATTGCAGTTACAGCCATTGATCCAAAATGGAATTGCTGGCGTAACAATGAGAATATAGTTACTGACCCAATGATTAAAACATTTCATGGTATCAAACTAGCAGCTAAGCTTGCTGCTATCCAAAATTATCTTAATGGCGGCAGCAGTAGCAGTAGTGGAAAGTAAATATAATCTTCCTTTCTAGCCGATAAAACAGTAGAGGATCGGTCCCTGTTGTGGGATAGTTCGATCATTGAATCTGTTTTTGTCATTTGAAAGGAATATCATGCCTAAATACCTCAATTCTATTGATTCTGATTTATCACAACCTAAAAACATTAAAGCAATTTTCAAAGACTTGCAGCCAGAAACTTATAAAATGTTGCAGCCCCTAGATGTTCAAAAAATGCTAGGTGCCCGCAGTTTGGGTCAAAAGGTTTTAGCTGTTAACGAATGGTCAGAAGAAAATAATATTATCACTTTTACAAATGATAATAAGTTTTACTATAGCGTTAATCCAATAACCAGAAAACTTCAAAAATGTGAAGTTCCAAAAGACCTGTTTATGTATATAAATGCTCCTAACAACAAAATGATTGTTAATGGATTTCCGTTTGTATATTTTCATAAATCTTACGAATACTCTACAGGTAAAGAAATCCATCCTGCCATACTAGATAATTTAGCACTTAATTGTGTAAACAAACTATCAGATGATATTAATACATTTACTGTTAGAGCACTTTGGTCAGCTTTGGATTTAAGAGAAGATCAAACAACTATTGTTGTTCAACCTCATGTCGGTCACATCGCTTATGGAATAGTAAAAACTGGTTCTCAAATAGCTGCTAAAAACAGCCTTATGCGAAAAGTAATTATTAATCCTATTGATCTTCATTTGATTAAGGACAAACATTACATTGATGAAGCAACTACACGAGAGATATTAACAACAGGTTTATATGGTCATGTTGATACTGCTGACATCCATGTTTCATCAGGTGTTCCAAAAGGGAATGCCCTTATATTAGGAGGCATGGAAGATGTTGGCGATTATGTGATTAGTAAAACTGATGTTAATGGAAATCCGATGAGTTTAATGATGGGGCAGTCTATTAATTTATGTTTGAGGAACATTGAGTTAATACGTTCGATTAGCTGGAAAGAGGAAGATGATGCATAAAGTAGCAGTTATACAATACGTTGAGACTTATTCAAATTATCATTCTGATGATTCGAAAGAAATTGTAAGAAGCATATCTGACTGGGATGAAGTTGATGATGCTGATTTTGATTTGTTAAAGAAAGCATTTTCATATGGTCAATTGCGATTAATAGAGCGCGTTGAATTAACAGAAGAACTAAAAGAAAGTACAATTAAAGCTTATTTGAAAAATCTCAAAAAGCAACAAGCTGAACGTGATAAGTACACAAAAGAGCAGGAAGCAAAAGCTGAAGCCCGTAAGAAGAAGCGCGAAGAGAAGAAAGCTCAAAAAGAGAAGGAAGAATACGAGCGACTTAAAAGTAAATTTGCAGAGTAATTAGACCGCCCTTTTCAGGGCGGTTTCTTTTTGTCGATAGATAAATTATGGAACCATCAAAAGACAAATATGATGAAGCTAAAGAGTTGGAACTATCTAAACGGTTGTATTTAGACAATGGAGCAAAATGACAAAAAATGATATTTTAGATTCACTTACTGATAGCGAGTTGTTGACTTTATTTGGATATAGACAAAACAGTTTAACCAATTATATACAAGCTATTGTCAATGAATCTTTAAAGACAAAGTCTATCGCTCGTCATATGTTACACGATGTTGAAGTTGCTCCTGATAGACTGCCTAGATTTAAAAGGAATAAACGCACTTATATTATATCAAATTTAGACACGAAAGAGACAGTCGATTTTAAAGACAGGACGCGCATTGATGAAATTGCAGAAGGTGAAGAATACATCTGTCCTCATGTGCTATTGCCATCAGAATTTACTGTACGCATGAATGAACTACTAGCTAGACGATTTTATATTGTAGATCGTGTAGTTATGAAATGCGTAGCTAATTTTGTTGATATGGAAGTAGATTTGCTACTGAAGCTTCTCGATGCATCTTCAACGCAGCATAATGGATATTCTTCTGTAAATGATGCGTTTAACCATGTGCGTGAATCTGGAATCAAACCAACTACATTATTATGTAGCGCATTAACATATTGTGAAAGGTTACAGCATAGCATCGAAGGTTACAGCACGGACAGTTTAGGATCGTATGATGGAGCTAACGTATACGTTTCTGCAAAATGTCAACCTGATACAATATACTTTAGTAATCAGAACACGGGTAAATTTATTAGGCGATCTCCTGTATATATAGCTCATGGTGAGCCAAACGTTGATTTTAAAGCCAGTCTATATGCATTTCAGAATATATCAATGGCAACCGAACAATACATGTCAGCAAAAGTCACTTTTACTCCTAAAGGATAATTACATTACTAAATGTAAATAAATCTATGCACTACAATTACCAAACATTAAAAACACAAGCAGTTACTTTACGCAAATTGGGTAAAACTCTGCAAGAAATTGAAAAAGCCCTAAAGCTTACAACTGGTATCATTAAAGATATGACAAAAGAAGTCGCTTTAACGGCCCAACAGGCTGAAGCTGCTGTCAAACGTCAAAAAGTAGCTGATAAGAAGATATCTAAACGACCATCATAATGACAAAAATAAGACCTAATTTGTATATCGGCCATGAATATGATGCACATATGGACCCAATTAGGGATAATGGCATTACCGTTTCTTTAAACGTAGCTCATGACTTAAATGATCCTGTTTATTGGAGTAGGTCTAAATGTTTAAACATTAAAGTTGGTCTTGCTGATAAGCCTGATAATCGTCCAGATATGATAAAATTAGCAATTGACACATTAAAACATTTATTAGATTCTGGTCATTGTGTATTGATACATTGTAGAGCAGGGGCAAGCCGTTCACCATATATAGTCGCTCATTATCTGATGGAGAAAGAAAACAGATTGTACGATGATATATGGAAGGAAATACGCTCTCTAAGACCAGAAGTTTTAGAGAAATCTAAACTCCATCATGGTTAAGCCAATAACAAAAAGTAGAATACAAAAAACGCTAAAAAATCTTCATTTTGAAGCAGAGTATTTTCAAGTTTTTTATTCTCAAGACAAAAGTATTAAAATTTATTATATCGATCAAATTGATTGGTTCAGCGTCAAGAAAATCATCGTTTTTATAACAATTCCTATTTTATATATGGTTGGATATTACGAAGGCGGTGTAGAACCAACTAATGAAGGCCCGATATTAAAGAGGGTAGATCGTATAACATTTACTACAAAACGACGTTCTTATTTAAAATGAAAGTAACATAACATATGCCTGATATTCAATCTTTACTCAACAGTCCTCAAACAGTAGCTAATCAATTACTAGCAGATCAAAAAAACTTGATAAATTTTTTATCTGGTTTTATTAGACGACAATCTAGCACCGTATATGGAGGTGGATTAGAATCTGCTCAAGCCATTATTGGAGCTATTGGATCAAATGCTATAACAGTTTTTGAAGCATCAGAAGCCCTTGCATCTTTAATCAACGAAATTGCTCCTAGCTATGGACTACAGCCAATTGGCGATGTTATGCCAAATGGATATAGCATGACACCTAACAATGATGGCACTGTAACCATTAGTTACACACCACCAAGTAGTAGCTCTAGCAGTTCAAATTCTAATAGCAACTCTAGCAGTAGTAGCAGTTCAATTACTACTACGAGTAGCTCAAGTAGCGGAAATACGACCAGCAGTTCTAGCAGTTCAAATGGATAAATATCAATGACAGTATATTATATTAGCCCTACAGGTAATGATGTCAACAACGGAACGTCGCCATCTACCCCTTGGAAAACTATTGCTAAAGTTAATAGTTTAAAAGCAAACCCTGGTGATCAGATTCTATTTCAGGGTGGACAAACTTTTGGTGGTACGTTAAATTGGTGGCAAGGCGGTGGGACTGCTGCTGCTCCTATTATTATAGGCTCGTATGGAACAGGTAATGCTACTATAAATGCTGGTACTGGCAAGGCTATATACTTTTATAATGTTGGTGGTATAACAATTCAAAATCTGATTTGCATAGGCACTGTCAATACGAATAAAACTGCTGCTCAAGTTGGTATTCAAATTGAAGCCAATACAAATGGTACTGTATTACCTCCAGTAACAGTAACAAATTGCGATGTTAGTGGTTTTTATAAAGCTGGCTTACTACTTATGGCCGATAGCACAAAAACATCTTTTGCTGGTGCTACAATTACTAACAACTCGTTTCATGATAATGTTATAGCTGGCATATTGACTTGGGCATCATTGCATTATTATATTCCAAATGTCTATATTGCTAATAATAATGTATATAATAATCCAGGAACATCAGCAGAAGCTTGTAGCGGTAATGGTATTTGGTGTTGTGGATTAGGTAAGGGTTCTGTTATTGAACGTAATGTTGCTTACCATAATGGTGTTAGTAGTATTGGAGGCTGTGGCATATGGACTAACGGTTCAGACTCCGTATTAATGCAATATAATGCTTCTTGTAATAATCATACCACAACTGGACCTGACGGTGATGGTTTTGATTTTGACAATCAAAATAGCAATTCTATTATGCAATATAACTATGCTGCTAACAACGATGGCGGCGGTTTTATTTTATGTCAATGGTCAGGTGATAATACATTTACAGGAAATATTGTACGATATAATATATCAGCTAATAATAGTAGACAACATGGTTATGGTGAAATTAGCGTGTGGGGTCAAGTATTAAATACAGAAATCTATAATAATACTATATACACTACTGCTTCTAATGGTAATTCTGCATTTAGAATCACTAACGATACATTGCCTAATCTGTTTGTTAATAATTTGAATGTATATAACAATATATTTGTTACAACAGGTGGAGCACAGATGATTCATATTACATCTGCTGAAATGGCTCAAGCAAAAAACCTAAATTTCAATGGCAATGTATATTATGGTTCAGGTTCGCCAGCAACATTTATGTGGGGATCAAACACTTATAATTTTAGTCAATTTCAAGGAATTGGTCAAGAGAAAAATGGTTTTGAAACTAACCCAGGTTTAGTCAATGGCGGTTTCTCTTCTGATGTTACTACAGTTGCTCAAGTTCAAGGAAATTCGTTACAACAGTTTGCAGCAGCTTATATGCTAGGAACTAACTCATCAATTATTGGTGATGGTATTGATTTGTCCAAAATTGGATATTCATTACCAACTAACGACTTTTTTGGTAATGCTATTACATCAATTACACCAGGAGCACATAATCCAATATCAAATGTTACTCCAACAGTTGTTACATCTACTACTTCTAGTTCAAGCAGTGGAACACCAGTTCAACTTAATCAAATTAAAGGTACTATTTTTGGTACTACTGGATCATGGAGCAACCAAGGTAACGTAGTTAACAAGGCAGCCGATGGCGACTTGACTACATTCTTTGATGCTCCGAATAGTGATAACGATATGATTGGCTTGGATTTAGGTAGTCCTCCTACTGTAAGTCAGATTAAGTATGCTCCAAGAAAAGGTTTTGAATCACGAATGATTGGTGGAATTTTCCAAGCCGCCGATGATGTTAACTTTACAGCTAATGTTGTTACGATATATACTATAACAGTAGCACCTATTGCTGGTCAATTGACTACTGTAAATATTACACCTACCACAAAAAGGTTTTGGAGGTATCTGTCTCCAAAAGGTGGATATGGTAACATTGCTGAATTCCAACTTTTTGGATAAGTTTTATTAAGGTAAATTATGAAAACAACTTTTATTGTTATTGGTGCTTTGAGTTTGCTATTGCTTTCTGGTTGTCATGGTTTCTTGTGGATTCATAGCTAAAGGATTTTAATGAATATAGTTAATGGGAAATCAGCTATCGTTAAGGCAGTTTTTAAAGATAGCGCAGGAAATGTATGTAATCCAACATCAGCCGTTACATGGTCTTCAAGTAACACTGCGGTTGTAATTGTTCAACAGTCTGGGAATTCAGCAAGAGAATTTTACGATAGAGCAATTGTCACTGCTATATCAACTGGTACAGCTAATGTCGTAGCAGCATCAGAAGATGGTCACGGAAGTCCTATTACGGCTACTTTGCAAGTTGTTACTTATGATGGGTTGCCTGCAACTATGGAAGTTGACGCCTACGAGTTGTAAATGAGAGTATTGTTTTACGGTTGGTATTTTAATCATAATGCAGGCGACGAGAGCTATAGGTTAAGTTTGCCAAAACTTGTAGTCCCGCATGAAGCTACATTTACTAACGAGTTAAACGATAATTTAGTTAACAGCCATGACA
>CAWUCS010000131.1:0-18812 GCA_963920785.1 Sphagnum contortum | reverse complement strand
AGCACAGATCATACCGAAGGCTTAAATTCCTTATGTCTCGTGTTTTTCTCTGGTAATTTGAAGTATCAAGCGGCCCCCCGCAATGTGGGCATCCCTTTGATTTTGCTTCCAAAAAAAACCTCATGATCAATCCCTTGAAGTTCCTGGAAAAAATCCTGAATCATTGCTATGTTTTGCATCGCCTTTATATCGCCTCTTAGACGAACCATCCTGGAGCGAGAAGATAAAAATGGCAAACTCGGAGGTTATAAAAAAACATATGCTCCATTTTGAAGAAACAGAATCAAACGTTTTAGTCGCAACTCCAAGTCACGGACGATTTTCTGGACAAACATTGCAGATAAAAAGGCTAATTTGTAAAAGCCCAACCTGCGCTTGCCGTGAGGTTACGCTTTCCTTCTTTGATCCTGAGCTCGACCTTGAACTTCAAAAAGATGCTGAGCCTCTCGCATCCATGACCGTGGATGTGGTTAAAAAACGACTCTCAACCGAAAAACCATCCAAAAATGCAGCAGATTTTGTTCCTAATTTAACCAACGAGGATTGGAGTTTGTTACTAAATAACTTCTATTCTTATAAAAATAAAATTACCGAGGCCGGTGATTTCAATGTGAATGACTTTGAGTTTCCGATTCATGATATTGAAGAGAACGGACAATTGATCGGGTTCCGAGATATTCTGCCCTATGGAGAAAGCCCATATTTTGCGGTCGATAATTCACCCTGGATAGCGGACGATAGCTACTGTCTTCGTAAAAACTGTGACTGCACAGAAGCGCTCGTGACTTTCTTGTCCAAAGGAAGCGAAACAAAAACAATCCATCCGGCCGTCTGGATTAATTATGAGACGGGCAAAATAAATATCGACTCCGAAGGCGAAGCGGAAGTGATTCCAACACAACAGCTCTACTTAATGCTTCTCAATCAAAATCCTGGACTATTTCAACTCTTAAAAAATAGACGCTCAAAATTATTTAAGCTCTATCAGAAATATAAAATGGCGAAGTCAACGATCCCCCGAGCTATCAGTATAGGCAGAAACGATCCGTGCCCTTGCGGCAGCGGGAAAAAATTCAAAAAATGCTGCTCAGCTTAGAATAATAATAAACTTTCCACCAAAGCTCCCCGAATAAACTCCGGGCGCATCGCACTCAATTTTTCAACCTGGAATAATCACAATAGACGATGGATGAACCAGTGCGCCCACTAAGTAAATTGATCGTGAATCGGTAAATCCCCATCAAATAAATTGGAAATTCTTAGTTACTCGAAAATCTGGATAAAAAAGCGGGAATTTCTCCCGTAATTCTGTCGGCGAGTCGAATTGCGACGGGCATTTCTGAGATTCTTGCAAAAGCGCCGGCGCCATGGGTGGCCTCGTACTCATTAAGCCATTTTTGAAGTGTCTCCGCTTCACTATAGACAAATCTGCTCATATTTCCGTGAATTTCTGAAGCAGCAATTTTCAGCTCGGCCGATTTCGCATTGTTTTCCCACCATGCTATGCGATTCACATCGCTCATTTTTTTTAGTCGACTTAAATAAGTTTGGGATTGTGCAGTTGATAGTCCTTTCCTCCGGAAAGTAAAAATAGTCTTCCTGTGATCTCGATAGTGCCGGAGTTCGTGGACCAGACCTTCAATCAGCTTTGTCTGGCGACGTGGATTCTCAATGCTTGCCGCTAGCAAGTCCACAAATGGTACCCGAATTTCAAATCTGCCGACTCCATCGACCGCAAAAGCGGCATTGTAGCCGCGTGGATTGATACCTTCATCAATCAAGAATTTCCCGTCGTTCCTTAAAAAATCGAGAGCAAGCGCGCGAAATTTAGTGAGCTCGTTGTTCGGAAGAACGCCATATCCTGTTGCAATCGCTCTTATTAGCTCATCATTAAGCAATTTTCTTTGTTCGCTTCTTTTAAGTCTTTCGAAGTGTGCTACACCAGCAAATTCTTCATCATAAAAGAAAAACTCTTTGAGGGGCACGACACTTGAATCACTAAACTTAATTCCGTCTTGGGCCGTATCATTTGCAAATAATGGCGAGATAGAATCGATGGGTCGACAGGTCACAGCCCCAAAGCAATCAAAAGACGACCGTAAAACGAGTTCTAACAGCATAACTGATTTTAGAAGATACCTCTTATACTCACACGCCATTGTAATTCATCGGTGTAAGATTCATTGAACTTTAAACCTGCATGCGTCAATAGGGCTATGTAGGTTAGATTTATACTTAAAGCGTCTGATATTTGACTGGTTGATAATCAAATCCTTTTTCCATGGGTGCGAATATAACGGAGTTGAGTGGTTTCGGGCAATTCCTAGAGAGCCGCAACCGTTATCGCGGAGTAGATTTGCGCAGCTAAAATGCAAAACGGCGAGCCCGTGAACCACGAGTCTCGCCGTTTTGGGTTTTAATTGAGTTTAGGGCCTAGGCAGTTCTCTTGCGCTTTTTAGGTTTACGGCGCGTTCGCTCGGCCTCTGTATCCAAATCATCGAGGGATGAGCGGATATTTTCGACGGTTTCGCTGTAGTCCCGAAGCGCCATTCCAAATCCTTCTAATTCGGCAAGTTTCTCGTGCTCGGCACTCAGACTCTCGATGAGCACCGCCCACGCGAGAAGTGTCTTCGCGAGCTTGAGCAATTCCCAATTACGAGACATTCCCATTTCAGCAATCGCTTCTCTTGAGTCTTTCATTGAACACCTTCATTTATTTGCTCTGGGTTGACATGGGCATGACGCAATTTGTGCTGAGTGTGAACTCCTGCAAAAAAATGCGGGAGCCCACGTTTCCAGGCAATGGATTCGGCTGCTTGCTCGCGGGACCAATGCTCAAGTTTGGGGTACTGGCCGAGCGCCATCGCAATTGCAATCACCGCAATGAGCCCACGAATGAGGGATGATAAATCGAGTACGTTATTCATACGCCCTCCCAAACGATTTGCATAAGTTGTGGGCGCGGTATGGACGAAGGCGATTCTATATTATGATGATTACGTTTTAATTTTGGAACCATTTCCGTTTTCATTGGCTCTACCTCTTGTCATTTGCCCTACCCCATTCTTAATGTCGGGGTGGGCATCGTATTCGCCTGAAAATCAGGCGAGCTAAGGCGTAGACAATGAAAATAAGGGACTGATTAGGTTTAGGGGGAAGACTCTATTTATCTAAAAAAACCCTTTAGCCAAAACTTAGCCAGATTTTAGCCAACTCAAGGCATGTCGGGTAATTTCAAGTAATGAGGAAGCCCCTGATCTCGATTCAGATCGGTAGAGGACTCCTGTTTATTATTATTGGGTTAGTCTATTGAACGTTTTACGGAAGTAGAAATTTGGAGGTGCGATCCAGATTCGAACTGGAGCGTCCTTGCGGATTTGGTTTTGCAAACCAATGCTTTCAACCACTCAGCCATCGCACCATCACAAATTTACTTTTTAAAAGTACACATTCGAAAATGGATCGTCAAGGTCGGGTGCGTGCTAACTAGTCCTTTTCGCTGCAGATTTTCAGGACTGAATCAGTACTCAACTTCCAAATTAGACTAGAGTTTTGGTCACCAGACATCCTGTCTTTACACTGCTACCGCCATCCATGGCTGCAGTGATTGCCCAAAACTCTAGTCTAATTTGGAAGTTAAAACCGCTCGAGGATTAGAAAATCTGCAGCGAAAAGGACTAGTTAGCACGCACCCTCAATCCTTAAATAAAGTCACAGCCGGCGACGGGCGTCAAGCTAAGGCGCCGCGGTGTAGCCTGAGTTCCACACCGTCGTGAAGATCTGTCCGATTTTGGAGATCACGGTCGCATCGGTGGTGGTTAAGCCCACATTTCGAGACGCGGTAAAATAATCGCCGGTCCAGTTTTCAGAGCCGATCCACACCGTCTGATGATCGACGATCATGTATTTGCTGTGGGCCACGCGTGCGTATTGCAAGGGCCCGCCCGACCACTCAGGGATCGTGATCACGCGCACTTCGATATTGGCAACTTTAGCGAGTGCTTTTAAATCCACTTTGCCATCTTTCATGGCCGTTTTTATCGACAATGAATTGCACTTTTACGCCTCGGGCAGCGGCTTCGCGAATGGCGGTGTCTAAGTTTTTAAATTTAGTAGAACTTCCGTAAAGTGTGGTCGCGTATTCGTACATTTGAATCTGCAAACTCGTTTTCGCATGAGTCATCAGCGAAATAATTTGCGCTAAAGTTTGCGGCACCTCACTTGGCAAATCATTAATGGGCGACGCAAATAATTGACTCACTGACGATGGAGTTTGATCCAAAAACGAGGCCAAAGCATGAGGATTCGCCCCGACTCCCCAATCCAAATTAAAAATCGATTCAATGCCCGCACCAATTTGGGTGTCGTCGATTTTTAAGCCAATTTCATGAATATGAGAAAGGGCTAACCAATCCATATTTGCGCTCCCCACGTAAGCGAGCTTCCCGTCGACAATAAAATATTTTGCATGCATGATCCCGCCACCTTTTGAAAAATCGATGGTCTTCAATTGCACATTCGCATTTTTCGCTAAGTCGTTTGCATCATTCGGATAGGTTTTGTAAAATTGGGAGTCGAGTAAAATGCGCACCTTTACTCCGCTCGTTGCTGCAGTTTGAATCGCCGCAAGGACCGGAACCAATGAATCGCCGCCTGAGATATAAAATTCTTCCATATCTAAAGTGGTTTTTGCGGACTGAATGATTTCAAGCCAAGCACTTTGGGTGTCTTGCACACCCGGCACGGCAAGATTGGTTTCGAGCGGGATGCTCTCGACCACATCCACCGTTGCATGCGCACACGCCCCTGATAAACCGACCATTACGTAAACTAAGCTCAGAGCTAAACGGATCTTCATGGATGTCTCCCCCATTCATTTAAAATCGTGTGGCCTGGATACGGTTTCAATAAATTGACGGTTCGTCTAACAAAATTTAAGTTTAGCCCCCAGCCTGACTGATTTCTCACGTTTCAGCTCGTGACCAAGGTCGTCATCCAACCGCATTCGTAGGTTTCTCCCCGCACTTTTACCGTAAGCTTCGTCCTATGCCCTTTGGTCCACGGCCCCAACTTTGCACAGCGCTACCCCGAGAAACAAAATGAGGATGAGGAGATCGCAATGAATTTTAAAATCATGATGTGCCTAAGTGCACTTTTATTAATCGGCTGTTCGCAAAAATCAGGAGGCGGAAGTTCTGGAGCGGTAGCAGATCCAGCTCAAACCAAAAATCCCGTGCCGATCGCGGTGCAACCGGGCGATTGGAAAAAAACTGCTAGCGAATCTGCGGATGGAAAAGTAAAGCTCACTCGTTACGATGTGAGTGATGAAGCTTTAGCCGAAGCTCGCAACGAATACCGCCGCGCAAATTTGATCCAGCTACCGATTGATGCCAAATACAATGCCGATGTTTTACGTATCACCGATACGACGGTCGAAGAATATCGCAATAAAGCGTTCATTGCGCCACGAGTTTATTCTTATGGTTCACAAGACGGAGGCACACTTTTACCCATCGACCACGGCGACGGCACCGTTACTATTTCGTTCAACGTTGCCTTTTTAGATGGAATTACCCCTGAAATCATGGCGCCGAGTGCAAATGGTAAAGGCGTTACGGTACCCAATTTTTTCACGGTGAAAGATCCAGACGGGCTCGCCGCACTTTTAAAAAATGAATACGGCGCCGACAATGGATTAGCCCCGCTACCCGGTTGCCCGAAGCAACTCACTTTAATCGCAATTGGTCACGAGTACGATGTGACGCCGAGTGATTTGGCTCGCGGTGATTTCTGTCAGCTGAATGTTCCAGTGACGATTTCACTCACCATAACGAGAGCAGAAGCCGAACAAATTTTAGAGCAAGGCCTTGAAAGTAATACGGTAGACTTAAGAGCGATTTACGAAACGAAAGTATCGTATCCTACTTCAAAAATTAGCATTAGTTTTGACCGCGCAAAAATCTTGAGTGATCTGAGAGTGGAGCTTGCTTTAAAAGTGGGATTCGTCGACGCCGACGCCAAAATTGCGATCAAAAAAGTGATGCAAAAGCAGCTGATGCAAGTGAGCATTCAGGGTGACGTGCTCAGCGATTCCAGACTCCAAGATCTCATTAATAAAGTGGAAAGTGAATTTATTGAACCGTGGACCCCGACTCCAGAAGTTCCTCAAAATCCCTGTGGCTCGGCCCCTTTCTGCTTACGCTTTAGCGACGTTCAAACCGATGAGTCAAGCACCCTTGATTTTGAATGGGCAAATGAAAGCAATTTGATGTCAGGGCAAAACTATTTGACGACTACGAAACTGAAATCAACTCCGACCGAAGTTTCGTTCGGTGAGCCCACTTCACAATGCGTGTCGACTCCGGACCATACGTGCAAGTTAGGCTTGCCGAATACGAAGGATGTGGCGACGGGTGATTTTCACGCATTCGAGACCGGGCTTACCGTTATGAGTGGAAATTTAATTAAAATTGAGCCAACTTTACTGTCGATTCAGCAACGTGATTTTGGCAGCAGACCACCCGAAAGGACTGACGATAATGTGTGCGTTAGCAGCCACCCAGAATGCACTGAACATTCGTCAGAGGGCTGTCACGGCCACGGAGGGTGTCGTTTATCAGAAGATGAATTAGAGTTGAGACCCACCCAACTCTTTTCAGCGCCACTCCCGAACACGTGTACGAACGTTTGTGATCGAACCGAAAACCACTGGTTGCAAGTCACTACCTACTATCAAAACGATGCAGTCACTGCTGTCAACACCAACGTCATTGGCGCAGCCCAAGTGATTTATGGTGGGTTATACTTTCGCTTTCAGTGGACGGACGTCACGACCGGCAATCCTAAAACCTTAGATTGCCTGGCCGAAACCTTCCCGAGTAATGGAGAAGGCAAAAGCATGTCGTTTCGATTGATGAATATGCCTACGTGCGCGCCCTTTGCCGAGTCCCCGGGCCAATCTCGCACTTTATCGATCATCAATGAGATTCGCTACCCCGTGCAGTATAAACAAGGGCGCTATGTTACGCGTTGGGATGGGTCGGTTTCAGAAACTCCGACGGATGAGACGTTTTACCCGAGGGTGGATTTGTCGGCGATTGTGAGTATTCCGGGGTATCGGTTTGAGAGTTCGGGAGAAGAAAAATCACAATTCGTAACGGCGAAATGACGTTCGGATAATTTCTAAAATTAGCCATTTTATTTCTTTTTGCAGCTCTCGCGGATTTAACTCCGCGGGAGCTGCGTCCTTCGCGATTTAAGAGAAAAAAGGTTCAAATTCGGTTTATAAAGATTTAAATTTCAGTACACTAAATGAGGTCTATGTCGTGTAGGCGCTAAAGACTCAGAATTGTAACCAAAAAAATAGTATGTCGAACACATTAAATATTTTAATGCCAGATCCGTGTAATGAAATCGTAAAATTTTCTATTGTTGAATTGAGAGATTTAATTGTTCAAAGAAAATTATCTTCCAATGAAATTGTCGGGGCATTCTTAAAAACAAATTGAAAAAGTTAATCCTCTCATAAACGCAGTCGTATCTTATGATCCGGAACTGGCAATCCAAAATGCCCGGAAGATAGACTCTATAATCGCCCGCGATAAAACGACAGGCCCACTCTTTGGCATACCATGCACCATTAAAGACTCGTTCGATACAGTCGATTTTAAATCGGCAGCGGGCCTACTTGGCCGCAAAAACTTTATCCCTAAGATAGACTCGAGCGTCGTAACCAAAATAAAGCATGCTGGAGCAATCATTTTAGGCAAAACAAATACTTCAGAAATGACGATGACTTTTCATACGGATAATCTCGTATATGGAAAAACCAAAAACCCACATGATCTTTCGAAGTCTTCGGGCGGAAGTAGCGGAGGCGCAGCAGCGATCGTAGCCGCTTTTGGCTCACCTTTCGATGTAGGATCTGATACGGGAGGAAGTATTCGTTGGCCCGCACACTCGTGTGGGGTTGCGGGGCTCAAGGCTTCATCCGGAAGTATCTCTAGAGCTGGCAACATAATAGATTATAAAAGCGCATGTCAATCTTTGACGCAAATTGGCCCGATCGCCAAATCGGCAGAGGATCTTGAGATTATTTATAACGTAATTTCTGGGCCAGACAATATTGATCCATACGTCTTTCATCAAAAAGCATCTCGGACTACTGCAAAAAATATGAAGGAATTAAGATTCGCATATTTTATCGATAATGGCATTTATGAACCAGATTCAGACACAGTTGAAACAATTGAAAACGTCGTTAAATTTATTTCGTCTCAAAAACTAAATATTCAATATGGACGCCCGACCGGCATCGAACAAACCGCAAAGTTACAACAAAGTTTTTTAATTTCAGGTGACTGGATGGAAAGAATTTTTAATAAATATGGAAATCGCGAGACTTGTCTCAACTGGATTCACGAGCAGCCGAACCCGTCTAGCTCTGATTACATCAAGATTATTGAGGAAGTATCGAATTATCGAAGCAGTATGCTTAGTTTTTGGAATAAATTCGACGTATTGATTTGTCTTGTGGCGCCGACACCGGCCACTCACCTTGACGAGCAATACAAATTTGGAGCCTTTCATAGCTATACCGCTGCTTTCAATTTAACCGGTTGGCCAAGCCTAGTGATACGCGCGGGTAGCTCTAAAGACGGCCTCCCTATAGGAGTACAACTTGTTGCTCCTCACTGGCATGAAAATACGTGTTTTCGGGTTGCGAAATTTTTGGAAGCGGAGTTTGCAAATTGAGTGCGCCGAGTGTGAGTCGTTTTTATATCTGCAGTCTCCATGGCTTATAAACCCCAAATTGTTTCGAAAGCAAAGCACCAAAGTGCGCATTCCGGACGAGCGCTGATCGATACTTTTAAAAATGCGACCCCAATAATGGCATTCCGTTAAATTCGAGAAAGACCATGCTTGCATTGATGTCTCTGAAACTAAAAAATTCGTCGAAAATCTGCCACAAATAAAAGGTCGAGTTTTTGAAATGATGAACATCGATATCAAGCGGGTTTCCGCCGATTATTTAGGGACGCTGATGAATATAGATTTATCTGTTTTTTTGAGGGAGAGACGGCCACGAACGGGTGAACTCGCGCCCACCATTTAAGCGACTTTAACTAGTCGTAAACCACCGCGTGATTGAGACAAGCTTGCCTTCACCTCCGGAAACGAGCCTTTTATCATACGTAGCGTGAGCCTTCCAAAGCCTGAATCCGTAGAAAGTTGCTCAAAAACATTCTGATCTAAATCGCCATTGACGCTGAAGGAGTCAAAACATTTTTTAGAGAATTCGATTAATTTAAAAATGTTTTCATCTTTAACAGAGGACTCTGCGTTCATATACGCGAACTGGAGTGGAGAATGAGCGCTTTTTGGCTGTTTCCAAAGGGAATAGGTTTCGGCAAATAGAGTTCCAGCTACAATGTCATTTGGATCAAATACAAATTTAGCAGACATTGTTTTAAATAAGTTTAAAAACGTGGAGTCTTCATCACTGTCGGCAATGCGATATCCCTGAAACGCGTTTTGAATTAATTGGAGATCTTCGCTAAGTGAAAAACCAGTGGCACAGAGTCCGGTAAAAACTTCTGCGAGCTCATCAGAGGCGATTTTTGAATCCTCTGATAACTCAATGCACTTTACTCCACGACTAGCCATCACCCGCTGGGTCCTCTTCCAAGATAAAGCGTCTTTCAATGAATGAGCGACTAAAATTTTCTCTGTACCTTTTGGTAGGGTTAAATCTAGAAGTTTCGCTTCGTTGCCCTGATAAGCACCTTGTTCAACTACGCAGATGCGGGGGGCGTGTTCGCCTATTGTTTTTCCAAATGCAGAAAAATCTTCGGGGCAAAAAATATTTTTCCATTGATCTTCCAGAAGAAGCTCAATATCGCGCATCCATCGCGAGTCGCCGCCCAGAATAATTGTATGATTCTTATCGGTATCGTGGGCGCGGAGGTAGGTTACTTTTTTAAGCGGTAGCTTTGTGACATTCATGTTTCTTCTCTCCGATCTTTAGATAAATTTTATCGTTTACTTGACAAGTGATTACCACACCCGTGGAAATCATCAAAAACACGCCATACTCCGCCAATGTGAAACGACGACCGAATGCTATAATGTCTATCGGAATACTCACGATCGGAATTAAGATGTAGGCGATTTGCGCACGCAAAAATGTGTATCTTCGATACAGGTGCCTAACGATTCGATAGGAAAAGTACATTGATACTCCACTTGCTGCAGTCAAAAGGATGGCGAGTGGGCTAGAATTAAAATTTTGTTTCGATCCCATAAGGATTAGGGGGCCAAAAACCATGCAAGCAATTGCGGGCGTGAGTGAAACTATTGCGGCGCTTTCCGTTCGAGCAGTCCGATTTAGAAGCAAATAGCTTAATGACAGGGTCAAGGTACCAAAAGCGGCTAAAATAAGACCATGTAAGGTGGTTTGCTCGTCGGAAAAAATCCAGATTGAAAAAGCAATACACGCCATCAGTGCGACCGATATCCACTTTTGTGTAGCCGTGGTATTTAATGAAACAAAAAATCCGAAGATAATAATCACGGGAAGATCGAGTCTAGAGATTAAGGCGATTTCTGAGGGGCGAGCAAATTGGTAGCTTTCAACTACCGCCCATAAACCAAAACCCGCGAAGAAAAATCTAATGATTTGGGTTTTTAGCTTCTCAGGGAAAACTTTTTCCTTGAGTAAAAAGCCGCCAAGCAAAGAACAGAGCGCGCAAATTATGCCTCTACCCATCAACGATTGTCCACTTGGAACATGGAGCGAGCCGAGCGCTCCTAAAATATAATTGTTAACGAAACTAACCGTGAGGAAAATCAGTACTAAGGAGGTACTTCCAATTTTTTCCATTAGCCGACCTTCTTTTCTTCGTACACTTCTATGTCAACTTTTCCTACTAATGAAAAAATTTCGATCTTCTTCAGACGGCCCTTAACATATTGTTTTGGTACTGGAGTGGTTATAAATTTATCGAATGCGTATTGGGCGAGCTCGCCGCTAATGTAAATAGAGCCGGCCTTTGCTAGAGACTGAAGCCGCGCGGTAACGTTGACGGTATCGCCGATACTGTTACTCAGTCCTTTTTGAATGAAATCGAGATTAGCAGCAGCAACATTTCCGATGTGTGCGCCAAATCGAAATGTGACTGGCGTGAAACCCTCTTTCAAAAGAATCTGATTTAGTTCCCCCATGGTCTGTGCTAAATTCCAAACCAAATTCAAGGTGCGCTCCGCAATCGAAGCTTCTGATTCGGAACCGATACTAAAAGTTTCAAGCAGGAAAGCGTCTCCCGCAAAATTAGATATTCTCGATCCATAACGAGCAGCAGAGTTAGTTACCCATTCACCCACAAGACGGGCAAATTTACCCATGTTCTCGTCATCAAAATCTTCTGTCATGGTTGAATACGCTTTTTGATCGAAGAATACTATTCCCCGTGTTGAGGAAATCATTTCATCAGCGTCGTCAATTTTGTTAATATTACTAGTAATAAATTCATAAAGACTTGGATCAAGTTTTTGAACCAAAGAACTGAATTTCTTTTCAGTTTGAACTCTTAGCGTTTGTTCCTTAGTTCGTTCGAGATTTGTCCAGAGTGCCGATGAGATTTGGCTTAAATAGGGAAGAACATCCTTGGAGCTCAAATTCGTTTTCTTCGGGTCACTCAACAGCATTAAATAAGGTGGACATTTTTCTTCTGGTACTGGAACCGCTGCGAACTCAGATGTACACCATCCTTCCGAAACACCTTTAACGGACCCGAACACAACGTGTCCAGCAGTGGTTGCTAACTTTATGTCCGCACTTTTCTCTAGGTCGACTGTCGCACCTTCCGCCGAAAAGTTAGAACCATACAGCTTGATAACACGATAAGATCCGTCTTCTTGTCTTTGAGACAGACTTACTCTATTAAAACCGCAAATTTTAGATGTCACTTTTAAGAAGTAATTTACGTTATCGTGCGAAAGACCTACTTTTGCAGAGTGAAGAATGGTTCGTGCGTACGACTTTGCTTTGAATAGATGTGTTCTTAACTGGTGAAACGATCCAGAGAATTGGATAATGCAGTCCCCGAAGGAGACTAACATCAAAGGTAAGAAAGTCCATCTGTTTACATATGGAAAGGGGTAAGAAATATTCACTGAGCTGGCAACAAGCTTAAAGGCGTCGAGCGATTGACCGACAAGAGCAATGACTCCAAAAATAACTAAAACCTTTCCGATGGAATCAGCGTCTTTCCATTTCAAGTATCGTAAAGGCATAAAAGAAACCAATGCAACTACGGATAGAGACACGGTCTGTAAGATTGGCAGCTCCATAAGACCAAAAACTAGATTTAAAATCGCAAAAAAACTAAAATAACCGAATGCTAGCGTACTATTGTGTGATCTGTTCACGGCTCTATTAATAAGTAAAAGAAGTCCGTAAGAAGCCATTATTCTTATAGGATAATGGAGAGCACTTGCTAAAAAAAAGTTGATACTTCTAAAGTGACCCGCTAAGAAAAGATAAAATACGGCCCAAAGAAAAAGACACTGTGCAAAATGAAAATAAACAGGATTTTTCTTTCCTATCGAAAATGAATGAGTAAGAACGTAATTGAAAAGACAAATAAAATTATAAAATTAATCGTTGGAAAAACTTGTTGAAATTTGTAATCGTTTTCTTTGTTTTCAATTAAAGTGTTGATTAAACCAATTTGTGGTGGTGTTTTCCATATACCCGTCAGATTTGTTATAGGTCCATGAGTTTTTATTAAAATTTCGATCTTAGGATTTTGCAATTCATTTTTACTAATTGGGATAATCGGACCGACACTCGAAAAATCTTCGTTATATGAAACTGAAGGTTGTGTACCAATTTTCACTTCGGACAATGCCCCAATGGCAGGTATGTATAGACCCACTGGTTGGTTGGAGTCAAACTGCTGCAAATTTTTGCTATTAAGGGAAAGTTTATAGGTACCGTTGCAACATGATCCTCTCCAAAATTGGTCGATAAGTGACCTTCCGACAATCACGGGCACTTCGTTAGAAGTGCCACTTTTAATGAATGTCCATTTATATGAATCATCGAGCGACGTATAGGTTGATGCAAAAGTATTCGAAGAAAATAACAGCATCAAAATGAAAATATACTTCATGCCGTTTTCCTAACAGAATATTTCTTATTCATAATCTCGAGGGCACGTAAAGAGTTATTCAGAAAATCAGGAAGAAGCGCTCTCCTGCATGTCCAAACCGTTTCAGCTGGAGCGGAGTAAATTTTTCCGTTGACCGGTAGATTTTCAAGTGGTCTTTTAGACATAATCAAAATAAAACCATTTGATTCTTTTGAAATTGTGCCCAAGGCCTCATGTATTTCGTCTGGTGTCGGAGTATCTTCGCACCATATGGAGTTTAGGAATTGCGCTATATGTTGATGGGGCCTCGATTTTACTATTCTGCAGCGACCAACTTCTCCGCATTCGACCGAGGCTGCGTGCTGACTCGCCAAATCTGCTAAGTAATCTGTAAATACTGACGGAGATAATTCTTTGGTAGGCAATTGCCCAAAATTTTTTAAAACATAAAAATAGGGCAACCATTCATCCCATGTGATTAAATGTTTTTTATTTTCGGAAGTCTTCAAAAGAAACTTTCTGAAAAATCGATCTAAGAATGGTTTGTGAGCGGAAAAAAAAGCTAGATGGCAGTCTCCGTCTAACTGTTGAAGTATATTTCGAGTCCTCCATCCATATACGCTCGCTGAATGAGCAATAAATTCGGGTCTATCGATCATCGCGGCAGCTTGAGCAACCCACATTTTACTTGATGCCCGTGAGACGCCTATCGTAGACACTATTGTATCGTTTTTAGGTTCTTTGGAGTAAACAGTTGTACCGTAATCTGGGCCTTTGGTATCGATCAATTCCCATTCGTTTAAAATCTCACTCTTGCATGCACTTACCATTTCACCGACCGGGTCTTTAAAATATCCGGACTGTTGTAAAAGACTCCACACTTCTTCGTGCTTATGTTTATCTCTTATGGAAAGTAATGGATACTGGTGCTTCAACAAAAACCCTTGCCAAGCCTTTCGAGCTTCGGGCGAGTGATCCTGTATATACAATCCAAGTTGCGTCTCTTCCTCTGATACTTTCCTTCGGTAAGTAACTCCAAATGAAATGTTATAATTATTTATTGTGATTAGAAACTCGTCTTTTTCTTTGATCCCACCAGTAAAGACTGATGCTTTCATCCCAAAATCACTAACCTCTAAAACCTTAACCCCATCTATGTCTATTGGTTCGATAGGAATTCTTCGGCCCACTCTATTTCTTTGCTGGTAGAAGTGTGAAGTAAGGCTGAAAACAAAACCTAATTCATCACTTTCTTCGTTAATACCGATCACAAAATACACGGTTTCAAAAAGTTCAATTTCGAGAAGTACAAGTTGTTGTTGGTTTAGTTTTTCATTAAACGTCCAGTCAACTAAAATTTCAGAGAGTGTTTTAAGATTTTCCTGATTTCCCCATTTTCCGAGAACAGACTGATGCCTACCGTTAAGTTCGAAATGACATCGCACTTTTACCAAGTCATGAAACGAAATAAGGTCATCCAAAAGTACATTTACATGTTCTTGGCTCAACGATTCGTAGCCGCCATCAAAAACAGTAAAAAAGGGAGGAAGGTCTTTCCAGGAAATCACCTCTTCCGTCGCGGAACTTGCAGTCGGACTAATGCAAAGGTCAAATGATCCATCCGTTTTTATTTTAACAATGCCGCCCCAAAGAACTTTATTATCTTCGGTCAAAATCGCGGCTTCACGGATGCCGTACGTATCTATAGGCGAAAGCAGTACGCCGGAGTAGTTATCAAAATCAGATATTGCTACCGGCGGATCGAATCCAGCGAGTGCGAGCTTCAATTTTTTTGCAGTCTTCGGTGTATCCATTGCTTAACTTCTCCTCGTCAGAATCATCAATATACTTAAGTTCTAAACAGTTACGCTTACGTTCTACCGAGTAATGAATAAGACAACTTAAATACAAAGGAAGCACTCTACTACACCATGAGCACCAAGGGGCGACAACTTCCTGACGGGCTTGCCGCAGCTTTCCAGTAAATACATTTTATTAATTGATTATGGCTGCGTGATTGTAATAGGCAGAAAGGTAGTCATTAATTTTGGAACCACCTTCACACCAACTTTTTCGCAAGCATTTCTTATTAAAACTTCTTCGAATCGACTAGTGACTAAGACGGAATTCTTTGCAATTCCTAACTCAATGATTAGATCAATTCCGCGCTCTTCAACTCCCACGAATTCGTAGTCGATAAGAAAAATTACGTCCTCCAGATCTTCGAAATTTTTTCCATAAAATTTCCTAAGTTCATTTGGTGTGCTAATGTTAATAAGACTTACGTCGTATTCGTTTGCCTTTAGTGAATGGAAACGACCTTTCCAAATAGAATGTATGCTTTGATCATCGTCAACTACAACGAGTGTAGAGCCGATGGGAATTATCAATTCCTTCAAAAACCATCGGGGCGCCTCAGCAAGAGGAACCAAAATTCGAATGCTTGTTCCCACATTGGTATCTGATTGGATTTCTAATGTACCCTTCCATTGAGTTACTGATTGTGTCGCAGAGTAAAGACCTAACCCATTGCCATCTTTTTTACCAAAGGTTGCACCTTTTTCTCCAAGTAAGGGGATGACTTCTTTCGGAATCCCAATTCCATTATCCTCAATAACAATCTCAACACTCTCTCTTTGCTGAAGCAACCCCTTATTTTGAACAATATTAATTCTTCCTTTTTTGTCTTTTAACGATTCGACAGCGTTGTCGACAAGGTTTGAAATTACGTTCTTAAATGGAATCGGATCCACAGCAAAGAAAAGACCATAGGATTCTTTTCGAAGTAAAAAATCTATCTCGATGCCGAGATGATTTCGGTATTGAATCCGTTTTTCAGAAATAACAGATTCAAGAATAGTGGCGACAAACTCAACACTTGCATCATAAGCTACTCTTGCATTGTCTTCTAAGACACCTTCTAATGGGCGAGCTTTATTCTGACTTAAAAGGTGGTTTGCAATATCTCTAATTCTATTAATTGAGTTTCGAAGAACTATCCTTTTCTCTTCTGGAATTTCTACAAAGTTGAAAGAAATCATTTCAAGAGCGGCTAGAGGTGAGCGAATGTCATGCGAAACCTGTGATGCGAGCCCCACTAGAGCTGAATTTTTCACCGATTCGTCATTCGCTTTCTTAAGTCGTTCCATGGCAGTCACAATAGTATTAGCGATAGGAAGAAGTTCCTCGGGAAAATCCGAAATAACTTTTAAATCATTTGTAATCGAATGAGCTAAATTTCGAATTGAATTCGTAACCATCACAACTTTTTTCTTGGTCAAAAAATTCAAATAAAAAATTATACCAATTACGACCAAAAAAAGTAACGAGAGAAGAGCGATATTCAAGACGGGACGAACTAAAATCACACTGCCTTCTACAATGATGACAGGTGATTCAGTCGGGACGCTAAGTCGAATAGCCTTCTTTAGCCAAATAGGATATGTAGCCGATTGAGCATCGGAACACTGGTTAGTTGCTGCCCAGCACACTCTGATTTCACTAAAATATTTAGAGTGATCTCGTTCGGCGGCCTCCATAAACTCACGCCAGTTACCACTCACCAAAGCATCGTGATGGCTGTCGACCAAAATAGTTAAGAAGTTTTCTCTTTCATGAAGATAATCTTTAAATAAAATAGCACCTGTGAATGCCCACGCGATTACGAGAAGGGTAATAATCATCAGAATGCTCGCCTGAAAAAGGCTTCCCAACTTTTGTTCTAAATTCATGCGGTTTAAATATAAATTTAATTTGCTTTTTACACAATACGAATGTATCTTTCGCATCGGAGGATTTATGAATAAAAAAATAAAAATTGCTTTAAAAATCGTTGTGTTATCCGTGTTGGCTTTCTTGACCTGCAATAAGGCTGTAAAACTATCTGCGCAAGCAACCCAAGCTGCTGAAGTAGCAGCTGCGTCAGGTGCAACTGAATCTAAAGGCGGGTGATACCTGGGTTTAGGTTGCGTAAAGGTTTTCTTTTCGTCATCATTACTCTTACGGGGTTCAATGCAATGGCAGACGCAACATTAAAGCTAAAGGGCTCATTAACTGGATCTTCAGTGACACTTGATCCTGCTTTTGTACAATTTAATCCTCAGTGGCATATACTTTCGAATTTAGGCGTAAATTTGACTGCTTATGACCGAGATTCACGACTCATTCCGTCCGCGGCTAAATCTTGGACGATCGACAACGAATTTAAAGTTTTCCATTTTAATTTAAGAGATGACCTTAAAGACTCAAACGGGGATATTTTGACCAGTGAAGATTGGAGAGCGAGTCTTGGCCATCTTCTCGATTCGAATGGCTCTACTCATAGCTTTATTTCAGATATTCTCGATAAATCAGGGATACTCACTCCGTCTCCGTTTGTCTTGGAATTACATTTGAAAAAGTCCTATAAAACTTTACTCCAACGCCTTACCTCTCCAGAGTTTATCCTCGTGCCAAAGCTTTCGATTAAGGAAAAGTCTGTGGACTTCACAAACTCCAGTGGGCCATATTTTGTTAAGTCTTTAGATAATATCGATGAAACTGTCAAAATTAGTGCTAATCATCACTATTTTAATTACTCATCCGAACAAGCGGAAGATGTTGAATTAGTCAATGTCAAGGGTGGCTCATACGAGATAGCTGACGCTGTTCGAAAAGGCGATCTAAATTTTGCGATCATGTCGATGTTTCCGACGGATTCAAAGATTGAAAAAATTCAATCTTTCATTAAGAATAATGAAATAAACTCTGAACCTGTTGAGCCAAGCAACATCGCCTTAATGGTCTATTCGTCTAAATCAAAAATCAGTACGACTTCACGATTAGCCCTTCTCGACTTATTCGAATCAGAAGGAAAAAACGATTTTTATTCTGCGAATTCAAAACCCGCATTTCAGTTTTTTCCTCCGCATTTGCATGGAAGTTTGACTTCATCCGAAGAAATTATTCTATCTAAAAGCGTGAAAAGTAGGGCTGGAAGTTTACCAAAGGAAATTATTCTTTACTGTTCAGTCGCAGTTGCGTCAAAAGGCTTAAACATTTGGGTCGAAAACGTTTTGAAAAAACATAACATTAAATACACAATGAAGATTATCGAATCGGTCGATTATAGAAAAAACCGCACTAGTTTGGAACATGACCTTTATATTATGAGTACTGGCGTAAATTCAAAAGATCCTGCTGGTTCACTAATCGATATGATTGACTCAAAGGGCGGATTAATACCCGATCCGGGCCATCAGCTAGTCCAATTATTAAAGTCGGCAGCATTAGGAACCGATGACGAGAGCAATAAAGCACTACACGAACTATCGTCTGCAATGCTACTTGAGGGACGAATTATTCCCTTGTTTCATTATGGAACTACAATTGTCTCATCAAAAAATCTGATCGCGAAGCCGCCGACCCTTTTCGATGACGAACTTGAGCTGCATACAATTCGATGGAAAAAATAGATACATCTTCTTTCAAAATTGAAACATGGCCAAACTCAAATTCATTTCTACCGAACTGGGTGCTAGCCAGGTGTACAGAACCAACTTTTAATGTCTCGGGTGTAGGCTTTTCGTCCGATCCAGATATAGCCAAAGAGAAAGCGATTAGCGAATGCGTAGAGCGTTTTGTTTATCGATCATGGTGCAAATCTAATATAAATCCTTT